>VHKM01000223.1:4927500-5464926 GCA_007210695.1 Neogobius melanostomus | reverse complement strand
AAAAGAGAGAGATTCCGCTTTTATTAATTTTTCTCGCGGAACGCCACCGCAAATCGAGCTCCCGGAAGCACTAATTTCTGAATTCCCTGTTTACTTGCATATCGGTTTCACGTTTGCTATGGTGAATTCTTGCGTTTTCTGTTTCGTTATTGATTTTAATTAGTCCTCGCGGAACAACTGCGTGTCACTAGCTCGGGCCTAATAATACAAAAAACTAAGCCGAGCATAGAGGCTGTTGTAATAGCTTTTTGATCAGCGTGACATGGAGAATAGGTCATAATTTTTTGTTTTCACTTTCGTGTAAAGTGTAATTTTTGCAGGTATAGGTAGGGGCGCTATTTTTTGTGAAATTGCACATTATCCAGGTTTAATCAGTACGATCCATAAGAGCGGCTTATGTGATCCAAATATGAAGTGCAATGGAATTTGCAATGCCCTTTTGAGGTTTGTCCTCAAAAGAGGCGGGGAAACGCATGATATTTGGCGGTACAAAAAAATAAGCGAACTAGAGGCATGTTGTAATAACTTTTTTTGATCAGCGTGACATGGGAGAATCGGTCATAATTTTTTGTTTTCACTTTCGTGCAAGTGTAATTTTGCAGTAATGTAGGGGGCGCTATTTTTTGTGAAAATTGCACAATTTATCCAGGTTAATCAAGTAACGATCTTATAGAGTGGGCTTATGTGATCCAAATAGAGTGCAATTGATTTGCATGGCCCTTTTGAGTTGTCGTCAAAGAGGCGGGAAAAAAGCATGAATATTTGGCAGCAGGCGGTACAGACAAACCGTGAGAGATATCCGAACAAAAGAGCTTGATTATTTGGTCGTCTAACGGCTCTAGATTACACTCACCAAGTTTTGGATCTCATTTGGTCCGAACCCTGGAGTGACTTGACAAAATATCAGGGTGAAAAAAATCAGGCTACAATTTCAAATCCAATATGCCGACTTCCTGTTTTGTCAGGGGCGGAGCTATAATGATGTTTTAGGTTTGTCTTGATGTCCTCTATCACTGTACCAAAAGAAATAGGTTTAGACAAAAATGCATGCTTCCATTTTGAATGGGGTCGTGCTTGAGGGGGCCACTATGAGGCAATTGTTTTCAAGGTGTTTGTCTTGAGGATATCAATAGTTAATTTTTCACCAACCATGACCTTTGTCAATAAAATTGAGTTTTCGTTAACGTTCAGGGGTTCAAAATTGAAGATCAAAGACGTAATAATAATAATAATATAATTAAAGCCGCTCGCCGGGCGATAAGGCCTCGCCCCTTGCGACCGCCCCCCCCTTGCGACCCGGCGCCCCTTGCGAAAGCCCCCCCCCCTTGCGACGCCCGCTTGCTCTCGCCCAAACCTGCTATCCGCCTCGGCCTTAGACCACCAACCCGGTCTCACTCTTGCGGCCGCTAACTCTTGCCCCGTCAAGTTTTTCGCATGTTTTTTTTTTAGTCGAGAGGAAGCAGGTTTATCATGAGCAGAGGCCCTACCAGCAAGAGAGAAGGGCATATGGCGTGCTGGTAATTGGGAGAGTGGAGACGTTTCCACGGGGCCCAGCTCAGTTGCGGTGCCTTTTGGGCTGAAATAATTAAATAATGAAATTAATAACAGATGCACAGTTGCGCCATTTCCTGGTGGAAAGGCTTTACTGGGCTGCGCAGGAGCCCTGGGAAATGCTGTTCAGATATTACAGTAAGTAACACAAGCGTAAACTGTCAGGTAAATCTATTAAAAAATAATTATTTATTTTCCCCCAGTGACGCTGCAATGAACCCAAACAACCACCAGGTGGCACTTGTGACAGGTTAGGAACGTTGGCATTTAGCACCATAGGCGCTAAAGCAAACGATTCAGAGTTTGATTTCCCGAGCAAGCTGAAACCTTCTGCTTTTAATATAGCCTACCCTGCTCCAATGTTATTGTAAAACGTGAAACTATCACGCTGGTGTGCTGGGACCTCATTGGCCCACAAATTTAGAAAGACCGGCCAACGTCTTTCGGTGGGATTATAGCTCAATGATAAGGGGCGCTATGCTCTGGTGGCAGGAGACCAGGTTTCAAGTATGGCTTTGGACACTTTTGATCCAACTCACAATCAGCACCAAGTGATGAATATAAAATATTTATTTGTCCACTTTTTTATCTTTGCAGGGTTAGGAACATTGGGCATTTAGCCACCATAAGGCCTAATCAAAAGATTTAAAAGTGAATAAAATCCCGAAGGCTAACTGAAATCTTCCTGCTTTTAAAACCTCTTAACTCCCACCTGACCGAGCACAGTTCTCCAGTGTTAAAAGCTTCTACTAAAAGGTACAAGCATTTTTGCCAAACTGTCCTGTTTACTCTGTTGATAGAGTCATTAACTGACTGTGATGCGGCGGGGTATCCTAGTTCAAATCCTGGTTAGGGTCAACATTATTTGTAAGTTTTTATTTTTTAACCGTAATGCTTAACTTTAATCATTAAATGAATTACATGTTTGTTGACATTTTACATTTTTCTACAAAAATACTTATAATTAGGCCAACACATTTAAAATAAGTTGCTAGACTCATTTCAAGCTACAACATTTACACTCATCATAAAGGTTTTTCTGCTTTTCCAAAGTTCCAAATGTATAGTCCAGAGATGCAAAATAATTAATGATTAAAAGTTAGCATTAGCGGTAACAAAATAATAAATACTTTTAAAATAATGGTTGACCTAAACCGGGAATTTGAACTAGGAACCACCGCACCACAGTCCAGTGACTCTACCAACAGAGCCAAACAAGGAGCAAGTTTGCAGGACATTTTATTATATGAGAGCAATATATGCACGAGGTGAGTGTGCACAGAGTCCAAACAAGTGTCTGATGTTCAGAATGAGCGGTCACTGGGACAAAGCAAAACACTCAGCTGTGGTGTTTGGCTATTGAATGCTTTTTCAAAGTTAAGAGAATACCAGAGACAGCAAGTTGCAATTTTTTCCTGCAGTTTTGGTTTACTTTATATTGGAGTAATAGGATGTGCCTCACCAGCACAAAACCTGCACCGCACGTCACTGGTGTTCAGAGTATGTTCACAGGTTGGGGTGGAGGGTAGGGCAGTGCTGGGAGAATTTACATACCTATAGGAATAGCCTATTATCATGCAGCCTTTTGTTGCTGTGGTCCGGATTTAGTCTCTGTTGTCCGTGTGGTGACACAAAGAAGACAAAGAATGATTGTTAGATATCTGTAATGTTAATCTTAAGATAGGTTGAATGTAGTTTTAGATTCTCGAAATTCATTTTGACAAGGAAAAAAGATAACAAGCTGATAACGTTACCTAATTGCACACCAGGGCACTGAGCAAAATTCCTCAGACTGGATTCGAGACACCCAGTCTCCCACGTGCCAACGCTGTAACTCTAACCATCTAGGCCAGCGTCCCTCACTGGCCAAACGAAGGTTGCAGCAAGTCTTATACTTCATGGCCTGAGCGTTTTAATTCGCCGGCAAGAGCAGTTCAGCCACGATTAATTGAATCATTTTATAATTAGAGTAAAATCGCCTGGAGAACAAATTTGAAGGCTGCCTGTCAGCCATGCAGCCAACCTCGATGGGTAAACAATATTTTTGATCAGGCCCATTTAGTGAGAACGCTACAGGGAGACGGACAGGAAACAGCCAAACTGAAACTTCCTTGTGATTGTACAGTCCCAAAATCTGAAATTGGAAGCAAAAAACGTTCAAATTAAAGCTCTTTTCTGTGACAGAGATGTAGTAAAACTACGTATGAGTTCATAAAGTGTGGCTTTTGTTATAAAGGGGGAATTTGGGGAAAATGGAGACGATTCAGGAGAAATCTTGACAGAGGCCCAACTATGCTGGCCAGAAGAATCAACTGTGGCTATTTCAACGGAGGATGGGCGGGCCACTTACAAGCCACTTAAAAAGCCATCTTAAGCCAGCAGGTGGCGCTGTTGTTGCTCATACTTGCAGGGCTTATATATAGTGGGGTGGTTGCCTTGACTCCCCATTCATTATTATACATTGTCGGATAAAGCTCTGACTAAGGCGCATGTGACTGTAGAGGTCATGGTCACTTGCCGGTATGCATGTGACCAACATGTGTAGATGAGTTAGAAGTGACGAGCAGAGTGATTCCGTATTTTGATATGTTGGATTCCCATGACAGGGGAAGGCCTGTTATGATTATTTCACACCTCCATACCATCCCCGATTTTTTTAATTTGATTTTTCAAGAATAAACCTTTGAGGGGGCGCCAGTGGGTCATTTTTGGTCGATATGTGGCCTACGTTTGCACATGGTTAGGTTGCAGTCGGGAAATGTGCACGCGCGGCCGGATTTGGGTCCGTTTCCATCCGACAAAGTCTGTGAAGAATATGAGACTTTGAATTTTTGTTTGAAAATGGGCCTCTGAGTTGCGGGCTTTCATGACCACGCCCAATAATATTTCCAATGTTAAACGAATGATTTTGAAAAGCCACGGGGTCTGGGACTTTTTGGGCAAAAATTTTGAGGGCTCTTATTGAAAACTCGCGATCAGGGTCAGAAGTTCAAGAGGTACGATTTTGAAGGTTCGAGGTTCGGTGCCAAGATGGCGACTTCTGTGGCATTTAGGGCGGGTTGCATAATATATTTTTTTTAACATGTCCTGACATGGTCTATGTCCCTAGGCCAGTGTCACCTTTGTACGATGACATTTTTGCGACTGGGGTCTCATTGACTCAATGTAAAGCTGCCTGTTTGAGGGGGCGCCACTGAGCCAGCTTTTATTAATTTTCTCGCGGACAGCCACCCAAAATTCGAGCTCCCGGAGCACTAAATTTCTGATCCCTGTTACTTGCATATCGGTTCACGTTTGCTATGTGAATTCCTTTGCGTTTCCTGTTTCCGTTATTGATTTAATTATCCCTCGCGGGAGCCTGCGTGTCACTAGCTCGGGCCTAATAATACAAAAACTAAGCGAGATAGAGGCATGTTGTAAAATAGACTTTTTTTTGAATCAGCGTGACATGGAGAATCAGGTCATATTTTTGTTTTCACTTTCGTGTAAGTGTAATTTTGCAGGAATAGGTTAGGGGGCGCTATTTTTTGAAAATTGCCACAATTATTCCAGGTTAATCAGTACGATCCATAGAGCGGCTTATGTGATCCAAATAATGAGTGCAATTGGAATTTGCATCCCTTTTTTGAGTTTGTCCTCAAAGAGCGGGGAAAACGCAAATGATTTTGGCGGTACAAAAAATAAAGCGAGATAGAGGCATGTTGTAATAGACTTTTTTGATCAGCGTGACATGGAGAATCGCTCATAATTTTTGTTTTCACTTTCGTGCAAGTGTAATTTTGCAGGTATAGGTAGGGGGCGCTATTTTTGTGAAAAATTGCACAATTTATCAAGGTAATCAGTACGATCTATAGAGGGGCTTATGTGTCGCAAATATGAGTGGCAATTGGAATTTGCATGGCTTTTTGAGTTGTCGTCAAAGAGGCGGGGAAAAAGCATGATATTTTGGCAGCAGCGGTACAGACAAACCGTGAGAGATATCCGAACAAAAGAGCTTGATTTTGTCGCTCTACGCCTCTAGATTACACTCACCAAGTTGGATCTCATTTGGTCCGAACCCTGGAGTGACTTGACAAAAATATAGGTGAAAAAAAATCAGGCTACAATTTTTCCAATCCAATATGGCGACTTCCTGTTTGTCAGAGGGCGGAGCTATAATGATGTTTTAGGTTTGTCTTGAATGTCCTCTATCACTGTACCACAAAGAAATAGGTTAGAGACCAAAAAATGCAATGCTTCCATTTAATGGGGTCCGTGCTTGAGGGGCGCCACTGAGGCATTGTTCAAGGTGTTGCTTGAGGATATCAAAATAGTTAATTTTCAACCAACCATGAACCTTTGGTCAATAAAATTGAGTTTTCGTTAAACGTTCAGGGGTCAAAATTGAGATCAAAGACGTAATAATAAATAATAATAATAATAATAAATGGAAACCGTTTTTTTTGCCATGTTTTGCATTTTTATTTCTCCCAAACTACATTACTCAGAGTGATGCTTCTTTGTATGTTGATACCCATGACAAGGGAAAGGGGCCTGTATGATTTTTCCACAACTCCATACCATCCCGATTTTTTATTTGAAATTTTTCAAAGAAAAAACCTTTGAGGGGGCGCCAGTGGGTCATTTTTGGGCGATAGTGGCTACGTTTGCACATGGTTGGTGCAGCTCGGGAATGTGCATGCGTGCCGAACTTGGGTCCGTTCCAATCCGACAAAGTCTGTTGAAAGTTTATGAGACTTTGAAATTTTGTTGAAAATGGCCTCTTTGAGTTGCGGGCTTGTCATGACCACGCCCAATAATATTTCCAATTTAAAGGATGATTTTGAAAGCCACATGGTCTGGGGACAATTTTGGGGCATAAAATTGAGGCTCTTGATTGAAAAACTCTGCGATCAGGGGTCCAGAGTCAAGAGGTAACGATTTTGAAGGTTCGAGTTCGGGCCAAGATGGCCCCTTCCTGTGGCATTTTAGGGCGGGGCCAATAATATAATTTTTTACATGTCCTGAAACATGGTCTATGTCCTGGCCAAGTGTCACCTTTGTACGATGACATTTTTTTTTTTGCGAGCCGGGGTTCAATTGACTCAATGTAAACTGCCCTGTTTGAGGGGGCGCCACTGGTATTTTTTTTTCTCTCGGCGGACCCCACCCAAAATTCGAGCTCCCGAGCAATAATTTCTGACCTGTTACTTGTCATAATCGGTTCACGTTTGCTATGTGAATTCTTGCGTTTTCTGTTTCCGTTTATTGATTTTAATTAGTCCCTGCCGGGACACTGCCGTGTCACTAGCTCGGGCCTAATAATGGAAACGTTTTTTTTGCCATGTTTTGCTTTTATTTCTCCCAAAACTACATTACTCATTAGTGAATGCTCTTTGGATATGTTGATCCCCATGACAGGGAAAGCCTGTAATGATTATTTTCAGTCAACTCCATACCTCCGATTTTTTATTGGAATTTTTCAAGAAAAAATACGTTTGAGGGGGCGCCCGTGGGTCCATTTTTTGGCGATAGTGGCTCATTTGGCACATGGTTAGCGTGCAGCTTCGGGAATGTGCACGCGCCGCCGGATTGGGTCCGTTCCAATCCGACAAAGTCTGTGAAGGATATGAGACTTTGAATTTTGTTGAAATGGCTCTGAGTTGCGGGCTTTGTCATGACCACAGCCCAATAATATTTTCCAAAATGTAAACGATGATTTTGAAAGCCACATGGGGTCTGGGACATTTTGGGCAAAAAATTGAGGCCTCTTGAAGATTGAAAACTCCGGCGATCAGGGGTCAGAAGTTCAAGAGGTAAGATTTTGAAGGTTCGAGGTCGGGCCAAGATGGCCCGACTTCCTGTGGCATTTAGGGCGGGGCCCATAATATAATTTTTTTACATGTCTGACATGGTCCTATGTCCCTGGCCAGTGTCCCCTTTGTACGAGTGACATTTTTTGCGACCGGGGTCTCATTGACTCAAGTAAAACTGCCTGTTTTGAGGGGGCCCACTGAGCCAGCTTTTTTTATTTTCTCTGCGGACGCCACCAAATTCGAGCTCCCGGAGCGATAATTTCTGATCCTGTTCACTTGCATATCGGTTCACGTTTGCTATGTGAATTCTTGCGTTTTCTGTTTTTCGTTCATGATTTTAATTAGTCCCTCGCGGGAACACTGCGTGTACTAAGCTCGGGCCTAATAATACAAAACTAAGCGAGATAGAGGCATGTTGTAATAGACTTTTGATCAGCGTGACATGGGAGAATCAGGTCATATTGTTTTCACTTCGTGTAAGTGTAATTTTGCAGGTATAGGTAGGGGCGCTATTTTGTGAAAATTGCACAGTTATCAGGTTAATCAGTACGATCCATAGAGCGGCTTAATGTGATCCAAATATGAGTGCAATTGGAATTTGCATGCCCTTTTGAGTTTCCTCAAGAGGCCGGGGAAAACGCATGAAATATTTGCGGTACAAAAAATAAGCGAAGATAGAGGCATGTTTTGTAATAGACTTTTTTGATCAGCGTGACATGGAGAATCGGCTCATAATTTTTGTTTTTCACTTTCGTGCAGTGTAATTTTTGCAGGTATAGGTAGGGGGCGCTATTTTTGTGAAAATTGCACAATTATCCAGTAATCAATACGATCTATAGAGGGGCTTAATGTGATCGAATATGAGTGGCAATTGGAATTTGCATGGCCTTTTGAAGTTGTCGTCAAAGAGGCGGGGAAAAAGCATGATATTTGCACAGCGGTACAGAACAAACCGTGAGAGATATCCGAACAAAAGAGCTTGATTATTGTCGCTCTACGCCTCTCAGATTACACTCACCAAGTTTGGATCTCCATTTGGTCCGAAAACGACTGGAGTGACTTGACAAAATAATCAGGGTGAAAAAAATCAGGCTACAATTTTCAAATCCAATATGGCCGCTTCCTGTTTTGTCAGAGGGCGGAGCTATAATGATGTTTTAAGGTTTTTGTCTTGATGTCCTCTATTCAGCTGTACCAAAAGAAATAGGTTTAGACGCAAAAAATGCATGCTTCCATTGAATGGGGGTCGTGCTGGAGGGGGCGCCACTGAGGCATTGTTCAAGGTGTTGTCCTTGAGATATCAATAGTTAATTTTTCACCAACCATGAACCTTTGTCAAATAAAATTGAGTTTTTCGTTAACGTCAGGGGTCAAAATTGAAGGATCAAAGACGTAATAATAATAATAATAATAATAATGGGAAACCGTTTTTTTTGCCATGTTTTGGCCATTTTATTTCTCGCCAACTAAATACTCAGAGTGATGCTTCTTTGATATGTTGATCCCCATGACGGGAAGGCCTGTATGATTATTTTCACAACTCCATAACCATCCCGATTTTTTATTGGAATTTTTCAAGAAAAAACGCTTTGAGGGGGCGCCAGTGGGTCATTTTGGCGAATAGTGGCTACGTTTGGCACATGGTTAGGTGCAGCTCGGGAATTGTGCACGCGCGCCGGATTGGGTCCGTTCCAAATCCGACAAAGTCCTGTGAAAGATATGAGACTTTGAATTTTGGTTGAAAATGGGCTCTGAGTTGCGGGCTTTGTCATGACCAGTCCCAATAATATTTTCCAAAATGTAACGATGATTTTGAAAGCCACATGGGTCTGGGACATTTTGGGCAAAAATTGAGGCCTCTTGATTGAAAACTCGGCGATCAGGGTCAAGAATTCAAGAGGTACGATTTTGAAAGTTCGAGTTCGGGCCAGATGGCCGACTTCCTGTGGCATTTAGGGCGGGAGCCATAATATATTTTTTTACATGTCCTGACATGGTCTATTCCCTGGCCAGTGGGGTCAACCTTTGTACGATGACATTTTTTGGCGAACCTGGGGGTCTCATTGAACTCATGTAACTGGCCTGTTTGAGGGGGCGCACTGAGCCAGCTTTTATTATTTTTCTTCTCGCGGACGCCACCCCAAATCGAGCTCGCCGGAGACTAATTTCTGATCCCTGTTACTTGCATATCGGGTTCACCCGTTTGCTATGTGAATTCTTGCGTTTTCTGTTTCCGTTATTGATTTTATTAGTCCTCGCGGGACACTGCGTGTCACTAGCCGGGCCTAATAATACAAAAACTAAGCGAGATAGAGGCATGGTTGTTAATAGACTTTTTTTGTAGCGTGACATGGAGATCAGGTAATATTTTTGTTTTCACTTTCGTGTAAGTGTAATTTTTGCAGGTATAGGTAGGGGGCGCTTTTTTGGTTGAAAATTGCACAATTATCCAGGTTAATACAGTACGATCCATAAGCGGCTTATGTGATCCCAAATATGGAGTGCAATTGGAATTTGCATGCCTTTTGAGTTGTCCTCAAAGAGGCCGGGGAAACGCATGATATTTTTGGGGGGCCCGGTTAACAAAAAATAAGCGAGATAGAGGATGTTGTAATAGACTTTTTTTGATCAGCGTGACATGGAGAATCGGCTCATAATTTGTTGTTTTCACTTTCGTGCAAGTGTAATTTGCAAGGTATAGGTAGGGGGCGCTATTTTTGTGAAAATTGCACAATGATCCAGGTTAATCAAGTACGATCTATAGAGGGGCTTATGTGATTCCAAATATGAAGTGCAATTGGAAATTTGCAGGCCTTTTTGAGTTGTTCGTCAAAGAGGCGGGGAAAAAGCATGATATTATGGGCTACAGGGTACAGACAACCCGTGAGAGATATCCGAACAAAAGAAGCTTGAATTAATTGTCGCTCTAGCTATACGCCTCTAGATTTACAACTCACCAATTGGATCTCATTTGGTCCGAACCCTTGGGATGTGATTGACAAAATATCAGGTGAAAAAAATCAGGCTACAAATTTTCAATCCAATATGGCCGACTTCCTGTTTGGTCAGAGGGCGGAGCTATAATGATGTTTTAGGTTTGGTCTTGATGTCCTCTATCACTGTACCAAAAGAAATAGGTTTGAGACCAAAATGCATGCTTCATTTGAATGGGGTCCGTGCTTGAGGGGGCGCCACTGAGGTCAAATTGTTTTCAAAGGGTGTTGTCTTTGAGGATATCAAATAGTTATTTTTTCACCAACCATGAAACCTTTGGTCAAATAAAATTGAGTTTAGTTAACGTTCAGGGGGTCAAAATTGAGATCAAAGACGTAATAATAAATAATAATAATAATAATAATATGGAAAACCGTTTCTTTGCCATGTTTTGCCATTTTATTCTCCCAAACTACATTACTCAGAGTGATGCTTCTTTGATATGTTGATCCCATGACAAGGGAAGGCCTTGTATGAATTATTTTCACAACTCCCATACATCCCGATTTTTTTATTTGAAATTTTTCAAAGAAAAATACCTTGAGGGGGCGCAGTGGGTCATTTTTGGCGATAGTGGCTACGTTTGCACATGGTTAGGTGCAAGCTCGGGAATGTGCATGCCGTGCACGAACTGGGGTCCGTTCCAATCCGACAAAAGTTGTGAAAGTTATGAGACTTTTGAATTTTGTTGAAAATGGCCTCCTGAGTTGCGGGCTTGTCATGACCAGCCCAATAAAATATTTCCCAAAATTTAAAAGGGATGATTTTGAAAGCCAATGGGGTCTGGGACAATTTTGGGCAAAATTGAGGCTCTTGATTGAACTCTGCGATCAGGGGTCAGAAAGTTCAAGAGGTACGATTTTGAAGGTTCGAGGTCGGGCCAAGATGGCGACTTCCTGTGGCCATTTAGGGCGGGGCCATAATATAATTTTTTACATGTCCTGAATGGGTCTATGTCCCTGGGCCAGTGGTCACCTTTGTAACGATGACAAATTTTTTGCGAAACCGGGGGTTCATTGACTCAATGTAAACTGCCTGTTTGAGGGGGCGCCACTTGGAAGCCATCTTTTTTAATTTTCTCTCGGGACCCACCCAAAATTCGAGCTCCCGGAGCACTAATTTTATGATCCCT
The DNA here is from genome assembly GCA_007210695.1 of Neogobius melanostomus. Classification (NCBI taxonomy): domain Eukaryota; kingdom Metazoa; phylum Chordata; class Actinopteri; order Gobiiformes; family Gobiidae; genus Neogobius; species Neogobius melanostomus. The sequence continues at coordinate 5,453,454 of VHKM01000223.1, read as the reverse complement.
GTTTACTTGCAATATCGGTTCACGTTTTGCTATGTGAATTCCTTGCGTTTTCTGTTTCCGTTATTGATTTTATTAGTCCCTCGCGGGACCACTGCGTGTTCACTAGCTCGGGCCTAATAATGAAAACGTTTTTTTGCCATGTTTTTGCCATTTTATTTCTCCAAACTACATTACTCAGAGTGATGCTTCTTGATATGTTGATCCCCATGACAGGGAAAGGCCTGTATGATTATTTTCACAACTCCAATACACCCGTTTTTTTATTGGATTTTTCAGAAAAAACGCTTTTGAGGGGCGCCAAGTGGGTCATTTTTTTGGCGATAGTGGCCTACATTTGCACATGGTTAGGTGCAGCTCGGGAAGTGCAAGCAGGCCGGATTGGGTCCGTTCCAATCCGACAAAGTCCTGTGAAGATATGAGACTTTGATTTTTTTTTGGTTGAAAATGGCCTCTGAAGTTGCGGGCTTGTCATGACCACGCCCAATAATATTTCCAAAATGTAAACGATGATTTTGAAAGCCACATGGGTCTGGGACATTTTGGGCAAAAATTGAGGCTCTTGATTGAAAACTCGGCGATCAGGGTCAGAAGTTCAAGAGGTACGATTTTGAAGGTTCGAGGTTCGGGCCAAGATGGCCGACTTCCTGTGGCATTTAGGGCGGGCCATAATATATTTTTTACATGTCCTGACATGGTCTATGTCCTGGCCAGTGTCACCTTTGTACGATGACATTTTTTGCGACCGGGTCTCATTGACTCAATGTAAACTGCCTGTTTGAGGGGGCGCCACTGAGCCAGCTTTTATTATTTTCTCTCGCGGACGCCACCCAAAATTCGAGCTCCCGGAGCACTAATTTCTGATCCCTGTTACTTGCATATCGGTTCACGTTTGCTATGTGAATTCTTGCGTTTTCTGTTTCCGTTATTGATTTTAATTAGTCCTCGCGGGACACTGCGTGTCACTAGCTCGGGCCTAATAATACAAAAACTAAGCGAGATAGAGGCATGTTGTAATAGACTTTTTTGATCAGCGTGACATGGAGAATCAGGTCATAATTTTTGTTTTCACTTTCGTGTAAGTGTAATTTTGCAGGTATAGGTAGGGGCGCTATTTTTGTGAAAATTGCACAATTATCCAGGTTAATCAGTACGATCCATAGAGCGGCTTATGTGATCCAAATATGAGTGCAATTGGAATTTGCATGCCCTTTTGAGTTGTCCTCAAAGAGGCGGGGAAAACGCATGATATTTGCGGTACAAAAAATAAGCGAGATAGAGGCATGTTGTAATAGACTTTTTTGATCAGCGTGACATGGAGAATCGGCTCATAATTTTTGTTTTCACTTTCGTGCAAGTGTAATTTTGCAGGTATAGGTAGGGGCGCTATTTTTGTGAAAATTGCACAATTATCCAGGTTAATCAGTACGATCTATAAGGGGCTTATGTGATCCAAATATGAGTGCAATTGGAATTTGCATGGCCTTTTGAGTTGTCGTCAAAGAGGCGGGGAAAAAGCATGATATTTGGCACAGCGGTACAGACAACCGTGAGAGATATCCGAACAAAAGAGCTTGATTATTGTCGCTCTACGCCTCTAGATTACACTCACCAAGTTGGATCTCATTTGGTCCGAAACCCTGGGAGTGACTTGACAAAATATCAGGTGAAAAAAATCAGGCTACAATTTTCAATCCAATATGGCCGACTTCCTGTTTGTCAGAGGGCGGAGCTATAATGATGTTTTAGGTTTGTCTTGATGTCCTCTATCACTGTACCAAAAGAAATAGGTTTAGACCAAAAAATGCATGCTTCCATTTGAATGGGGGTCGTGCTTGAGGGGCGCCACTGAGGCATTGTTCAAGGTGTTGTCTTGAGGATATCAAAATAGTTAATTTTCACCAACCATGAACCTTTGGTCAAATAAAATTGAGTTTTCCGTTAACGTTCAGGGGGTCAAAATTGAGATCAAAGACGTAATAATAATAATAATAATAATAATAATAATGGAAACCGTTTTTTTGCCATGTTTTGCCATTTTATTTCTCCCAAACTACATTACTCAGAGTGATGCTTCTTTGATATGTTGATCCCCATGACAGGGAAGGCCTGTATGATTATTTTCACAACTCCATACCATCCCGATTTTTTTATTTGAATTTTTCAAGAAAAAACCTTTGAGGGGGCGCCAGTGGGTCATTTTTGGCGATAGTGGCTACGTTTGCACATGGTTAGGTGCAGCTCGGGAATGTGCATGCGTGCCGAACTGGGTCCGTTCCAATCCGACAAAGTCTGTGAAAGTTATGAGACTTTGAATTTTGTTGAAAATGGCCTCTGAGTTGCGGGCTTGTCATGACCACGCCCAATAATATTTCCAAAATTTAAAGGATGATTTTTGAAAGCCACATGGGTCTGGGACATTTTGGGCAAAATTGAGGCTCTTGATTGAAAACTCTGCGATCAGGGTCAGAAGTTCAAGAGGTACGATTTTGAAGGTTCGAGGTTCGGGCCAAGATGGCCGACTTCCTGTGGCATTTAGGGCGGGGCCATAATATAATTTTTTACATGTCCTGACATGGTCTATGTCCCTGGCCAGTGTCACCTTTGTACGATGACATTTTTTGCGACCGGGGTCTCATTGACTCAATGTAAACTGCCTGTTTGAGGGGGCGCCACTGAGCCATCTTTTATTATTTTCTCTCGCGGACCCCACCCAAAATTCGAGCTCCCGGAGCACTAATTTCTGATCCCTGTTACTTGCATATCGGTTCACGTTTGCTATGTGAATTCTTGCGTTTTCTGTTTCCGTTATTGATTTTAATTAGTCCCTCGCGGGACACTGCGTGTCACTAGCTCGGGCCTAATAATGGAAACCGTTTTTTTGCCATGTTTTGCCATTTTATTTCTCCCAAACTACATTACTCAGAGTGATGCTTCTTTGATATGTTGATCCCCATGACAGGGAAGGCCTGTATGATTATTTTCACAACTCCATACCATCCCGATTTTTTTATTGGAATTTTTCAAGAAAAAACCTTTGAGGGGGCGCCAGTGGGTCATTTTTGGCGATAGTGGCTACATTTGCACATGGTTAGGTGCAGCTCGGAATGTGCACGCGCGCCGGATTGGGTCCGTTCCAATCCGACAAAGTCTGTGAAAGATATGAGACTTTGAATTTTGTTGAAAATGGCCTCTGAGTTGCGGGCTTGTCATGACCACGCCCAATAATATTTCCAAAATGTAAACGATGATTTGAAAGCCACATGGGTCTGGGACATTTTGGGCAAAAATTGAGGCTCTTGATTGAAAACTCGGCGATCAGGGGTCAGAAGTTCAAGAGGTACGATTTTGAAGGTTCGAGGTTCGGGCCAAGATGGCCGACTTCCTGTGGCATTTAGGGCGGGGCCATAATATATTTTTTTACATGTCCTGACATGGTCTATGTCCCTGGCCAGTGTCACCTTTGTACGATGACATTTTTTGCGACCGGGGTCTCATTGACTCAATGTAAACTGCCTGTTTGAGGGGGCGCCACTGAGCCAGCTTTTATTATTTTCTCTCGCGGACGCCACCCAAAATTCGAGCTCCCGGAGCACTAATTTCTGATCCCTGTTACTTGCATATCGGTTCACGTTTGCTATGTGAATTCTTGCGTTTCTGTTTCCGTTATTGATTTTAATTAGTCCTCGCGGGACACTGCGTGTCACTAGCTCGGGCCTAATAATACAAAAACTAAGCGAGATAGAGGCATGTTGTAATAGACTTTTTTGATCAGCGTGACATGGAGAATCAGGTCATAATTTTTGTTTTCACTTTCGTGTAAGTGTAATTTTGCAGGTATAGGTAGGGGGCGCTATTTTTGTGAAAATTGCACAATTATCCAGGTTAATCAGTACGATCCATAGAGCGGCTTATGTGATCCAAATATGAGTGCAATTGGAATTTGCATGCCCTTTTGAGTTGTCCTCAAAGAGGCGGGGAAAACGCATGATATTTGGCGGTACAAAAAATAAGCGAGATAGAGGCATGTTGTAATAGACTTTTTTGATCAGCGTGACATGGAGAATCGGCTCATAATTTTTGTTTTCACTTTCGTGCAAGTGTAATTTTGCAGGTATAGGTAGGGGGCGCTATTTTTGTGAAAATTGCACAATTATCCAGGTTAATCAGTACGATCTATAGAGGGGCTTATGTGATCCAAATATGAGTGCAATTGGATTTGCATGGCCTTTTGAGTTGTCGTCAAAGAGGCGGGGAAAAAGCATGATATTTGGCACAGCGGTACAGACAAACCGTGAGAGATATCCGAACAAAAGAGCTTGATTATTGTCGCTCTACGCCTCTAGATTACACTCACCAAGTTGGATCTCATTTGGTCCGAAACCCTGGGAGTGACTTGACAAATATCAGGTGAAAAAAATCAGGCTACAATTTTCAATCCAATATGGCCGACTTCCTGTTTGTCAGAGGGCGGAGCTATAATGATGTTTAGGTTTGTCTTGATGTCCTCTATCACTGTACCAAAAGAAATAGGTTTAGACCAAAAAATGCATGCTTCCATTTGAATGGGGGTCGTGCTTGAGGGGGCGCCACTGAGGCATTGTTCAAGGTGTTGTCTTGAGGATATCAAAATAGTTAATTTTTCACCAACCATGAACCTTTGGTCAAATAAAATTGAGTTTTCGTTAACGTTCAGGGGTCAAAATTGAGATCAAAGACGTAATAATAATAATAATAATAATAATGGAAACCGTTTTTTTGCCATGTTTTGCCATTTTATTTCTCCCAAACTACATTACTCAGAGTGATGCTTCTTTGATATGTTGATCCCATGACAGGGAAGGCCTGTATGATTATTTTCACAACTCCATACCATCCGATTTTTTATTGGAATTTTCAAGAAAAAACCTTTGAGGGGGCGCCAGTGGGTCATTTTTGGCGATAGTGGCTACGTTTGCACATGGTTAGGTGCAGCTCGGGAATGTGCACGCGCGCCGGATTGGGTCCGTTCCAATCCGACAAAGTCTGTGAAAGATATGAGACTTTGAATTTTGTTGAAAATGGCCTCTGAGTTGCGGGCTTGTCATGACCACGCCCAATAATATTTCCAAAATGTAAACGATGATTTTGAAAGCCACATGGGTCTGGGACATTTTGGGCAAAAATTGAGGCTCTTGATTGAAAACTCGGCGATCAGGGGTCAGAAGTTCAAGAGGTACGATTTTGAAGGTTCGAGGTTCGGGCCAAGATGGCCGACTTCCTGTGGCATTTAGGGCGGGGCCATAATATATTTTTTTACATGTCCTGACATGGTCTATGTCCCTGGCCAGTGTCACCTTTGTACGATGACATTTTTTTGCGACCGGGGTCTCATTGACTCAATGTAAACTGCCTGTTTGAGGGGGCGCCACTGAGCCAGCTTTTATTATTTTCTCTCGCGGACGCCACCCAAAATTCGAGCTCCCGGAGCACTAATTTCTGATCCCTGTTACTTGCATATCGGTTCACGTTTGCTATGTGAATTCTTGCGTTTTCTGTTTCCGTTATTGATTTTAATTAGTCCCTCGCGGGACACTGCGTGTCACTAGCTCGGGCCTAATAATACAAAAACTAAGCGAGATAGAGGCATGTTGTAATAGACTTTTTTGATCAGCGTGACATGGAGAATCAGGTCATAATTTTTGTTTTCACTTTCGTGTAAGTGTAATTTTGCAGGTATAGGTAGGGGGCGCTATTTTTGTGAAAATTGCACAATTATCCAGGTTAATCAGTACGATCCATAGAGCGGCTTATGTGATCCAAATATGAGTGCAATTGGAATTTGCATGCCCTTTTGAGTTGTCCTCAAAGAGGCGGGGAAAACGCATGATATTTGGCGGTACAAAAAATAAGCGAGATAGAGGCATGTTGTAATAGACTTTTTTGATCAGCGTGACATGGAGAATCGGCTCATAATTTTGTTTTCACTTTCGTGCAAGTGTAATTTTGCAGGTATAGGTAGGGGGCGCTATTTTTGTGAAAATTGCACAATTATCCAGGTTAATCAGTACGATCTATAGAGGGGCTTATGTGATCCAAATATGAGTGCAATTGGAATTTGCATGGCCTTTTGAGTTGTCGTCAAAGAGGCGGGGAAAAAGCATGATATTTGGCACAGCGGTACAGACAAACCGTGAGAGATATCCGAACAAAAGAGCTTGATTATTGTCGCTCTACGCCTCTAGATTACACTCACCAAGTTGGATCTCATTTGGTCCGAAACCCTGGGAGTGACTTGACAAAATATCAGGTGAAAAAAATCAGGCTACAATTTTCAATCCAATATGGCCGACTTCCTGTTTGTCAGAGGGCGGAGCTATAATGATGTTTTAGGTTTGTCTTGATGTCCTCTATCACTGTACCAAAAGAAATAGGTTTAGACCAAAAAATGCATGCTTCCATTTGAATGGGGGTCGTGCTTGAGGGGGCGCCACTGAGGCATTGTTCAAGGTGTTGTCTTGAGGATATCAAAATAGTTAATTTTTCACCAACCATGAACCTTTGGTCAAATAAAATTGAGTTTTCGTTAACGTTCAGGGGGTCAAAATTGAGATCAAAGACGTAATAATAATAATAATAATAATAATAATAATGGAAACCGTTTTTTTGCCATGTTTTGCCATTTTATTTCTCCCAAACTACATTACTCAGAGTGATGCTTCTTTGATATGTTGATCCCCATGACAGGGAAGGCCTGTATGATTATTTTCACAACTCCATACCATCCCGATTTTTTTATTTGAATTTTTCAAGAAAAAACCTTTGAGGGGGCGCCAGTGGGTCATTTTTGGCGATAGTGGCTACGTTTGCACATGGTTAGGTGCAGCTCGGGAATGTGCATGCGTGCCGAACTGGGTCCGTTCCAATCCGACAAAGTCTGTGAAAGTTATGAGACTTTGAATTTTGTTGAAAATGGCCTCTGAGTTGCGGGCTTGTCATGACCACGCCCAATAATATTTCCAAAATTTAAAGGATGATTTTGAAAGCCACATGGGTCTGGGACATTTTGGGCAAAAATTGAGGCTCTTGATTGAAAACTCTGCGATCAGGGGTCAGAAGTTCAAGAGGTACGATTTTGAAGGTTCGAGGTTCGGGCCAAGATGGCCGACTTCCTGTGGCATTTAGGGCGGGGCCATAATATAATTTTTTACATGTCCTGACATGGTCTATGTCCCTGGCCAGTGTCACCTTTGTACGATGACATTTTTTGCGACCGGGGTCTCATTGACTCAATGTAAACTGCCTGTTTGAGGGGGCGCCACTGAGCCATCTTTTATTATTTTCTCTCGCGGACCCCACCCAAAATTCGAGCTCCCGGAGCACTAATTTCTGATCCCTGTTACTTGCATATCGGTTCACGTTTGCTATGTGAATTCTTGCGTTTTCTGTTTCCGTTATTGATTTTAATTAGTCCCTCGCGGGACACTGCGTGTCACTAGCTCGGGCCTAATAATGGAAACCGTTTTTTTGCCATGTTTTGCCATTTTATTTCTCCCAAACTACATTACTCAGAGTGATGCTTCTTTGATATGTTGATCCCCATGACAGGGAAGGCCTGTATGATTATTTTCACAACTCCATACCATCCCGATTTTTTTATTGGAATTTTTCAAGAAAAAACCTTTGAGGGGGCGCCAGTGGGTCATTTTTGGCGATAGTGGCTACATTTGCACATGGTTAGGTGCAGCTCGGGAATGTGCACGCGCGCCGGATTGGGTCCGTTCCAATCCGACAAAGTCTGTGAAAGATATGAGACTTTGAATTTTGTTGAAAATGGCCTCTGAGTTGCGGGCTTGTCATGACCACGCCCAATAATATTTCCAAAATGTAAACGATGATTTTGAAAGCCACATGGGTCTGGGACATTTTGGGCAAAAATTGAGGCTCTTGATTGAAAACTCGGCGATCAGGGGTCAGAAGTTCAAGAGGTACGATTTTGAAGGTTCGAGGTTCGGGCCAAGATGGCCGACTTCCTGTGGCATTTAGGGCGGGGCCATAATATATTTTTTTACATGTCCTGACATGGTCTATGTCCCTGGCCAGTGTCACCTTTGTACGATGACATTTTTTGCGACCGGGGTCTCATTGACTCAATGTAAACTGCCTGTTTGAGGGGGCGCCACTGAGCCAGCTTTTATTATTTTCTCTCGCGGACGCCACCCAAAATTCGAGCTCCCGGAGCACTAATTTCTGATCCCTGTTACTTGCATATCGGTTCACGTTTGCTATGTGAATTCTTGCGTTTTCTGTTTCCGTTATTGATTTTAATTAGTCCCTCGCGGGACACTGCGTGTCACTAGCTCGGGCCTAATAATACAAAAACTAAGCGAGATAGAGGCATGTTGTAATAGACTTTTTTGATCAGCGTGACATGGAGAATCAGGTCATAATTTTTGTTTTCACTTTCGTGTAAGTGTAATTTTGCAGGTATAGGTAGGGGGCGCTATTTTTGTGAAAATTGCACAATTATCCAGGTTAATCAGTACGATCCATAGAGCGGCTTATGTGATCCAAATATGAGTGCAATTGGAATTTGCATGCCCTTTTGAGTTGTCCTCAAAGAGGCGGGGAAAACGCATGATATTTGGCGGTACAAAAATAAGCGAGATAGAGGCATGTTGTAATAGACTTTTTTGATCAGCGTGACATGGAGAATCGGCTCATAATTTTTGTTTTCACTTTCGTGCAAGTGTAATTTTGCAGGTATAGGTAGGGGGCGCTATTTTTGTGAAAATTGCACAATTATCCAGGTTAATCAGTACGATCTATAGAGGGGCTTATGTGATCCAAATATGAGTGCAATTGGAATTTGCATGGCCTTTTGAGTTGTCGTCAAAGAGGCGGGGAAAAAGCATGATATTTGGCACAGCGGTACAGACAAACCGTGAGAGATATCCGAACAAAAGAGCTTGATTATTGTCGCTCTACGCCTCTAGATTACACTCACCAAGTTGGATCTCATTTGGTCCGAAACCCTGGGAGTGACTTGACAAAATATCAGGTGAAAAAAATCAGGCTACAATTTTCAATCCAATATGGCCGACTTCCTGTTTGTCAGAGGGCGGAGCTATAATGATGTTTTAGGTTTGTCTTGATGTCCTCTATCACTGTACCAAAGAAATAGGTTTAGACCAAAAAATGCATGCTTCCATTTGAATGGGGGTCGTGCTTGAGGGGGCGCCACTGAGGCATTGTTCAAGGTGTTGTCTTGAGGATATCAAAATAGTTAATTTTTCACCAACCATGAACCTTTGGTCAAATAAAATTGAGTTTTCGTTAACGTTCAGGGGGTCAAAATTGAGATCAAAGACGTAATAATAATAATAATAATAATAATGGAAACCGTTTTTTTGCCATGTTTTGCCATTTTATTTCTCCCAAACTACATTACTCAGAGTGATGCTTCTTTGATATGTTGATCCCCATGACAGGGAAGGCCTGTATGATTATTTTCACAACTCCATACCATCCCGATTTTTTTATTGGAATTTTTCAAGAAAAAACCTTTGAGGGGGCGCCAGTGGGTCATTTTTGGCGATAGTGGCTACGTTTGCACATGGTTAGGTGCAGCTCGGGAATGTGCACGCGCGCCGGATTGGGTCCGTTCCAATCCGACAAAGTCTGTGAAAGATATGAGACTTTGAATTTTGTTGAAAATGGCCTCTGAGTTGCGGGCTTGTCATGACCACGCCCAATAATATTTCCAAAATGTAAACGATGATTTTGAAAGCCACATGGGTCTGGGACATTTTGGGCAAAAATTGAGGCTCTTGATTGAAAACTCGGCGATCAGGGGTCAGAAGTTCAAGAGGTACGATTTTGAAGGTTCGAGGTTCGGGCCAAGATGGCCGACTTCCTGTGGCATTTAGGGCGGGGCCATAATATATTTTTTTACATGTCCTGACATGGTCTATGTCCCTGGCCAGTGTCACCTTTGTACGATGACATTTTTTGCGACCGGGGTCTCATTGACTCAATGTAAACTGCCTGTTTGAGGGGGCGCCACTGAGCCAGCTTTTATTATTTTCTCTCGCGGACGCCACCCAAAATTCGAGCTCCCGGAGCACTAATTTCTGATCCCTGTTACTTGCATATCGGTTCACGTTTGCTATGTGAATTCTTGCGTTTTCTGTTTCCGTTATTGATTTTAATTAGTCCCTCGCGGGACACTGCGTGTCACTAGCTCGGGCCTAAAAATAAAAAAATAAAAATAAAAAGAGGATGGCTCGGTTCAAACCCGGGATCCTCGCTCGGACCCAGTAAGCGCCAGAGGAGCACGCTGAAAACTCCGAGTCGGACTCAAGTTCATCAGAGGAAGGTGGGCTTGACTCTGATCCAGATCGGTGACGGACTGGCCATTGGGCAATGTGGGCAAATGCCACTGCGGCCGCCTGGTCTCATCACTTGTTGTGGCCGCATCACAAACAAATAAATAGGCTAAATAAAGCGAGGAAGCGGCAGCCTATTGGCGCAATGGCTACAAGCGGCAGCACCATCAGCGGCTCGCTCACCGCTCATCACAACTTGAGGCGCACAACCATATAAAAAAGGCTAAATAAATAAATAAAGCGGAGATGCGGCCACCTTTTGGCGGATTGGCCGCCCGCAACCGACAGAGAAGACAAATGTGGCCTCTCTGCTAAAATTGCCAGGGCCTCTTTTTGGTGCCAGTCCGCCACTGATCCAGACCGGCCAGCGAGGCCTTGAAGTCAGTATCGAAGTTAGTCCAACCTGTGACCCTTTCCACATGTTACCTCGTATTGTCCACTCAAGGAAAACTATGGAGGGTGGGGCATGTTCCCTATGTGCTGCGATTGGCACCCGCCTCTCCTGGGAAGAGTATCTGCCTGGCACCTGTGTCTTTCGTGAGAAAGAGGTTTTTGGCTTAATTTGGGTGGGGGATGGATGTAATAGGCCCCATAATGTTAATGTCAGCTTAGCTAAAGTCATGACAGGAGTAGAACGATTCGAAGTAGAAGTCACGTCAAAAATCTGTCTGGCAGAGAGACGAGCAAACACCCAACACACCAGAGGCCCCCCAAGACCTATATAAGCCCCCAAGACCCCCCAGACCGAATGTGTACCCTATGTTGCAGTATTACCAGCAACATGGTGAAAAAAAAAAAAAAAAAAAAAAAAAAAAAAAATTCAAAACTAGCAAAGATCATCCCCTTGGCAGACCACGAAAGGGACTGAAGGATCAGAGGAGGACGCCTCACTGTGGACCAGAGTATTGTTGATGTATTTTGTAGGGATAATAACAGGGATAATGATAGTAGCTACAGGATTAGCCTTTATGATGGCTGTAATAACTTAATAACAATTTCCTGGCAGACGGAACAAGACCTTTCTGTGGACTGGTCAGATAACGCTTGATATGTAATGTGTGTGTGTTGTTGTTTTGTTTGTTTTGTTATGTAATATTGTAAACAAGTGAAGGAGACCCCAGGTAGGAGCTCCTGCAATGAGTCAGGAGCTAATGGGGCTCTCAATGAAATGTAATGCTACAATGAAACAAAGAAACAGACATCTCACAGCAGCCAAACAGGTGCTGTGAGAATAAAACTGAGTTAGCCGAAAGGCCAGTCTGGAAAAACCTTAATGATACATGAGTCAATCAAACAGCCAAATATGGGCTAGACACCTTAACCCCAAGATATGGATTATGTTTAGGGAGGAGTGATGTACTCACAATTACTCCAAGAAGGCCCTATATCGCGATGTCAGCGATGGGGCGGAAGAACAAGCATTAGTTAGAGAATTTATTGAGATTAAGGATAAGGATAAGGAACTTACATTTGTTCTGGTAACTGGGAAAAATACTGGCCGAGAAGTGATTGTGGCCTCACGAGAAGACCATAGAAGCCTTAAAAGTACTGAGCACCAAGAAAAGAAAAGAAAAGATATTCTGCTATATGTTATTGGAATCTAGGGAGGACAGGAGATAAGAACCACGAGGAGACGGACAAAATAGCTGAATAAAACTTTTGTGTTGATAGGTTTTTGTGTGAAATAATTCTTTTTATGAGTTTTGTAATGGACAGGACAGATTCAGCCAACCACCCGGAGCGAGAGAAAAGGAGGGTTCCAACCAACCACCGAGTCTGTGGGAGATCATGGGGGGAACTAGTCGAGAAAGTTTATGATGGAATGGGACGTATGATGTTGGAACATACCTGTGAGAAGGTAACTGCAAAACTGGCTGAGGTCGGGAAGGCGCCATAAGGTGATTTCGGAGGAGGATGTTATAATCGCCACCCTCTCCTTGTTTGTGACGAAATCACCTTTTCTTATACCCATTTTCTTTTATGAGCTTTGCATTTTACTGAAGCCTGAAGGGCAGTTGGTAAGACCCAAAAGGGGCATAACTATGTGCTATCTAGTTTGTATTCATTATGTAATCATTTATTCCTATATACTGAACGTATTATAACCTTGTGAGTTGTATTAACATGTGTTTGATTATTAGAGGCATCTTAGTGTCTGGCTCATGCCTTATATGGAACTAACTAGCGCTGGAAGCGTAACAGACTGCGCACCTGTGTGTGGTTACATGCTATAAACGGGACTATACATTATTGGAGAAGTGGCCGGCTGTGTCTACGTGTGCCTCCATGACAACGGGACTTGCCCGCCAACCGCGACCTCCGTCTGCGGCCGGACATTGGTTTCAATTCCTGATGAACTGAAACAGTTCCTGATCCAAGTTTAGTCAAACGGACACTAGATCCTTATCTAAGTATCAGCAGATGGCCCCAAGGGGTTTTACGTGTGTGACGTATAGAAACCACGATAACCGCTGATGTAAGGGTATATAATGTAAGCGTTGTGAAGACTGGCTTGTCTTTTATTCTGCCAGCGTGCAACTGCCTGGGTTTTCAGACGGCTCAGTGCGCCCGGTTGCATTCTGAAACCTCTTTCTAACTATCGGTCGCAAATCTCCATGTAGCGGCTGCTCTCAGATCTTGAGCCGACCGAGAACCAACTGCCAGTCGCACTAACTACGGATTCTCATTCCATACAGTCTCTGACCGCGAAGCCTAACACTCGCTTCCGAAATCAAGAGCTGTAGACCGAGAGCCCGTACGACCGTGACCTTTTGGTAACCTCACTTCCCAGGCAATATAGATCGACCATAGGGAGTTCTTTTCCTTTCCATAATTCTATCAATAAAAGACCCACGAAAGACATCGGTTGGTGAGTATGACTCTTCTTAACTTAATTGAATAGAAACTTGGTGGTGCATGCAGGTTGACAGGTGGAATTGCCCCGTGCTGGGGGGCTGACTGGGCACAGGTTTTTTCTGAGATAGTCATCCTAAGTAAGGAGGATAATGCTACGATAGGAAATAGTAAAACAGGATCTAAAAGGCAGAAATCTTAACAGGCAGGAATAAAATTGCAGGAATATTAACAGGTGCAAAAAAAGAGAAGTTAAAATTAGTCCACTGAAGGTTAAGTATTATGGATTTGTTTAGATAACATTGAAAATACGAAACTTTGTTAAAGATGAGAACGTACCAATTAAATGAATTAATTAATTAATTCATTGTTATGACATCAATTTCTCAAACTAAAATCTCTTTACTGTGACCTGTATGTTACATCTCTTGTTCCAAGTAATTAAAAACACATTCTTCTGTAACATCTAATAGGCCTACAGGAACGAGTATTTAAACTTTAGGTTCTGTAAAACAAACAAGAACATACATGTAGAAAGGTAATGTGTATTTAGAAAGACTATGAATATGAGTGAAGTAATCTCACCAGTTAAGGCCGCTCTGTCTGCGTCTTGTCTTGCGCTCTTGATTTGTAAGCAAATGGTGTAGACGTCATATGCGAACACAAGGCCAGCAATCAGACCGAAAATCTATAATTTAAAAAAATAGATAAATAAAATAAATTGTTAAAGATCAGAGTGAACTGCAAATTATACATGAAAGTTCAATATTGCTCTTAAATGTATTATTTAACATTGATTTAACCATGAAAATCCCACTAATGTTAAGAACCTCCTTTTCATGGCTCAGATCCCGTTGGTGTTGTTGCAGAAACCACCATAGCACCAAGAGGAAACCAACATACACAATAAGAACACGCAAGCTTCACCCAGGTAACAACTAAAGGCCCAGGAATTTCTAAACCCCAGGACCTTCTTGCTGTGAGGCTGCACCACCATCCCACATCCAGATAATTGAATGCATAATTTGCAATTTTAGCATTTCTCACTGATTTCAAGCCATATTACGTTTCAGTGGGGTAAAATTTAGATCTTAGGCTGTACTAGTTTTAATGTAGCTCTACTTTGTGTATAGCCTCTTATTGGTTTACATTGCCACCAGTCAATGCACTGTTCTCTCTATCCAACCTCTCAGGTGCAGTGGTTGACCGCAAAGCCGTCTCCAGATCTTGAACAGGGTTAAGAGTATTGTGACTATTGTGCATTCTTCACTGACCCCTCCTGCGACCCAGGGTCCGTCCCCCGGCCACAGACTCAGACGGTACAGAGACTCGATCATGAACCAAGGTGCTTTGATGACAGTTCGAAAAAGGTCCTGCATGAAAAGAAAAACAAACAGAACATTACTGCAGGTAAACTAAAGAGGAACTGGAGCTACTTGAATGTCTTTGAATGGTTGGAAATTAGGAAGTGATAAAAGGATGCATTGTCTGTTTTTTTACATGGGATATTGCATATCCTCAAGTGCTATTTCCCTTTCAATTATTTGAACAATAAATTAAGTTAAGCATGCTATCTTCAGCCTTTATAGCGCAAGCAAGTGACAACTTACGTACGAAACAGGTTTTCTGGCTTTTAAAGCTTTTTTATATAAGGATTCTATTTGTCTAAAAGTGGTTTCATTTGTAAGAGACCAGTTTGTAAAACAATATTCGATGTGCGAGAAAACCATAGCATGCAGAAACATCCTAGCTGCCTGAAGTGTCATTGATGAGGGAATATATCTGAATGTAATAGTTTTACACATTTTTGTGACGTGACTTTTGAACGTGAGAGTAGAGTCAAGAACTACTCACTACATGTGAATTAGTAGTTTTTTTGTTTTGTTTGGAAAACATCATACATACAGTCTTTTTAGTGTTTAAAAGGAGACATGATTTTGAGAGCCAATTTTGGACTTGGGCCATTTCAGAAGTAAGAATACGACCAGCTTCCTGTATATTTTTTGCTGGAGTGTATATTACAGCATCGTCTGCATACATTTGTATTTATGTGTTTCTGCATGCTTCTGGAAGATCATTTATATATGGAGAAAAAAGAACCGGTCCTAGAATTGAGCCTTGTGGTACTCCCACTGTGCACTCTCGATAGGGCGATTTGACACCGTTGACCACGACACACTGGATTCTATTGTTAAGATATGATTTAATCCAGTTTATGGCTTTCTCTGAAAAATTAAAATGAGATAATTTGGTTAGCAGGATTTTGTGATCAACGGTGTCAAATGCCTTCTTTAAGTCCAGGAATACGGCACCTACACAACTGTTCTTATCTAAAAAGCTTTTTGTTTTTTCTAAAAACACACTTATAGCGCCCTCTGTTGAGTGATGGGTGCGAAATCCAAACTGCATCACAAAACATAATTCCTCCTGAATTCCAGCACCCCCTAGACCTGAAAGTACTTCTATATGTTCACCTTTTGTATTTTTTTCTTTTTACCACTTAAAGGACAATGAACTAAATATGGTAACTTTCACATTGATTCTCTGCATAATAATGAAAAATTGTGAAAAATGTTACAACAGAAATAACTTGTGTTATTACAGTAACACAGTTTGCACAACACCTCATCTGCTGTGGGATTTCAGTAATGCTGTCTCACTCTGCTGACCTATGACTGCACTCCAAAGTACGACTCAAACCTCTTCATCAAGTTTGCAGACGACACAACAGTGGTGGGTCTCATCAGCAACAGAGACGAGTCAAACTACAGGAGTGAGGTGAGCAGTCTGGCCATGTGGTGCACACAGAACAATCTCTCTCTAAATGTGGAGAAGACAAAAGAGATTGTTGTGGACTTTTGAAGAGTGAGGGTCCAGCATGCTCCTCTAACAATCAACGGTGCTGCAGTGGAGAGGGTGACCAGCACTAAGTTCCTGGGTGTGCACATCACAGAGAACCTCTCCTGGACCATGCACACTACATCACTGGTCAAATCAGAGTCTCTACTTTCTCCGCAAGTTAAGAAGAGCTAGAGTCCCAGCCTCAGTTATATGCAACTTCTACAGAGGGACTATAGAGAGCATCCTGACCAGCTCCATCACTGTGTGGCACGACACCAGCACTGCCTCCTGGAGCCTCCAGCGCATCGTGAGAGCAGCGGAGAAGATCTGCGGAGCCCCTCTCCCCACCATTAAGGACATGTACTCCACCCGTCTCACCCGCAAAGCCGTCAGAATCATCAGGGACCCTAGGCACCCATCACACAGTCTCTTCAAGGTAATGCCTTCAGGGAGGAGACTGCGGAATCTACGGGCCAGGTCCAGTCGACTTAAGAACAGTTTCATACACAAGGCCATCGGGAAGCTGAACTCCCTGCCCTCCCTGTCATGTTGGATCCTTAAATAAACTTAAAATTTGTTAATAAACAAACTACAAGCTTCCATATGTCGAATAGTGCGTCATTGTCTTGCCGTCCCTCCTCATTCTGTGATTGGTCCCCATACCCATGCTGCACACAGCAGCATGGGTATTCCCAGGCTAAGGCCAGGCAAGGACAATATGGCAAAAAAAAATGAATCCAAGTTATTTTTTTCATATTGATCAATCTCGATTTTCAATTCAATTACATTTTTTTATAATGATAGTACATACATGCAAACCTCAGCTCAAACAATAACAAATGCTTTCCTCCAGAATCATTTAACACACAAAAATGGTCTATTGTCTCATCTAAACTGTCAATTATAAAGTCCCATGGCGATTATTGAGATTGACCAAAGTAGGGATTGTGATTTTGATTACATTTCGATTAAACGCCCTGGCTAGCATGTAACATACTACAGCATTTATAGCCAAAACTAATTTGCTATGTTTGTTATGTTTTGTTTGTTTGTATACTTTATTGTCCCCGTAGGGAAATTTGTCCTCTGCATTTGACCCATCCTTCGATGCCACTGGGGCAACCCGTAAAGAGCATCTCCTTGATGTGGAGCCAGGCTGATGGTCAGAATCACCTGGCTGGAGGATTCACCTATTATACATGTTTTAGTGGTATGGGAAACCGGAGTACCCAGAGGAAACCTACGCAGACACAGGGAGAACATGCAAACTCAATACAGAATGGCCCCGTCCTGGTGGGAATCGAACCGGGGACCTTCTAGCTGTGAAGCAGAAGCGCTACTGTGCTGCCCATTTAAAATACAAATGACAAGGTTATGTTGTGGTAGTGAACGTAGAACTCACTCTCCAGACCCAAATGATGTGTTTGTCCAGCTCCATCATAAAGACACAGAAGAAGATGATGCCAAAAATCATCCCAGCGACTGCTACATAACAAATGTGATGGAACACGGACGCTGCATAACAGATGTTGACAGTCAAACACAACACCTGTGCAGGAGGAAAACAGAAGTTAAGAAGAGAAATGCACAAGGCTCAGAGTTAAGCCCTGAGCTCATCAATAGTACAGGCACGACAGATTAAGAACCACTGGGCTGGATTATACTGGGGGTTAGAATTTTGATCACATGATTAAAGCCATAAACACACAAAATGGTAGCCACCTTCTTGTTGCATGCACACAGACCTGTTAATAGGTTTGATATATTATTGCCTTTTTTATGATTTCTGTATCATCTCTCACATAATTTTAACTATGCATGGTTGGTTTGCGGATAACAATTCTTATTTACTCCAGTGTATGGGGTGGTTCTAACTGTCTTATATTTCGATTTTATTGCAATTCATGTGCATGTATCTTTAGATCGCTTTCAAAGGTAACTAAAACCCGTTGCCGCTTCTGAAAGTACACAATGATTTTATCAACCACACTGTGGTTGGTAAAATCAGCATGTCAATCTCTCAGAGCATGAAGAGACTGAGCAACAGGGAAAGTGAGTGAGGGAAATTATCAGTGTTGTCAAGGTTTATACAGGAAGCAGTATGTTAAATGTAATATATTTTTATTAATGCCATTTGCTTGTCTAAATATTCTTTTTATGCCACTTAAGAAAGCAAAACTATGTGTAAAACTGACGGAAAATGTACAGAATTTCAACAAAACCTGCAGTTGAATGTGTTTTGGATCATACTTTGTGTATCCTCTTTGAATGTATGAGTTAATTTGATGACTTTTAATGCCCCATGGAAACCCTGTATTTATTTAGGGTGGTGCAGTTCTATTTTGGCACATTTGTTGAGATGAAAAATAAAGTTTTGAGCTACATATTGTGGTGCAGCTTTTATAACTGTGCAAACATATTTGAAAGTAACGCTTCAAATAAGATTATGGGAGAAGTAAAAAGGAATTTGTTTTGCGTTATTTTGTACATGGTATATGCTTTAAATTGCACTAATTATGAAAATGTGTGCAGAGGTAAGATTACAGTATAATTTCTTACAGGATTAAGGTGCTTGTATTGATCTTGTGATAAAAGCAGTGTTTTTTTTAATTGTGGTATTGTTAGTCTTCTGCTTATTTTAAACTTGAATAATTTTTTGACAAATAGAGATCCATCCATTTTTCTTCCACTTGTCCGTTGCCGGGTCGTGGGGGCAGCTGTTGGAGCTGCCCAAATCACATTACACCAGCCCCTATGGTTCCTTTTGCAGGTGGTGGGTCCACAGAAGGACGGCCTCACGAGTCGTACCTGGCTGTTGGTCTCTCATAAGGGGCTCCTGAACTGCTCTTTATCTGACCCGTCACCTAGGACCTGTTTGCCATGGGAGACCCAGGGGCATGAAGCCCCCGACAATTTAGCTCCCAGGATCATTCGGGCGCTCAAACCCCTCCACCACGTTAAGGTGGCGGTTCCAAGAGGGGACAGGTAGAGATTATTTAATTTATTCTTCTGTAATGTATTTTTTATTTTAATATTATCACATAAGTTTGTTTATAATAAGATAACAAGTGAAATGAAAAGTACAATAGGCTACCCAAAAGGAGAAGCAAGAAGCCCACAGCTACCCCCTCTCTGGTTTCTGTTTTTTAACTGAATTATTCTTACACCCAGTTCAGACCAATTTCAGATCCGATTAAACAAATACCAAAGGAGGTCAAAAAGTCTAAATCTGCACTAATATTTTAAGACAGGACTAAACCAGTGACTTTTCAGGAGCAAAGCATACTGTGTGTGTCTACTGTGCACGGTGCAGGCACATATTTACAGTCAGTTGGCCCCATAGACTGTAAGTCTGTGGTTGACCGATCTGTGACCTATGACGCTTTAGTGCTAAATGAGATAAAGTGCAACCAGTGGAAACGCCTGATGCTACAGCCCACAGACCGCTATCATTCTCCTCTGCAAACCACTTCAGGATTAGTGAGTTGTTACCAAAGTGCCCTCACTTTGGGACCCACTGGGGGGTCGCAGGACAATCAAGTGGGGGTCGCAAGATGATTATGAACAAACTTTTTACATTTTTTACATCAAATTTGAAGTAATTTTGATTTTTAAAAACAGCATATTTTAGTTAAATTAATTCAAATATCAAAATAAAGTATCCAAACTAACTGACCATAATTTAAATGTTTTGCACTTATATACTTATCTAAATGCTAATCACATTTTACAGAAGGGGGTGATTTTGGGGGTCGTGGCCTGAAAAGTTTGACGACCCCTGAGTTAGAACAATAAAATAACATCAAGCAAGGGTGTTAGGTTTGGTTGAATATGGGAAGGCAAGGCAAGGCAAGGCAACTTTATTTATACCGCGCATTTCATACACAAGTCAACTCAATGCGCCTAGGGAAGACTCAATTCTTTCTGGGTAATCTACAAATTGTAACCAAATCTATGCATTTTCCTGCATTCTGGTGCATTTTAGCCTCATGATGCACATGTAAAAATCTTTAATAAAATTGCTACAATAATCTTACTGGGAATCTAAAATTAATGTTTAAAAATTAATGCTTGGACAAAAACATTGGAGGGTTAAATTATTTAGGTTTGAACATTCGGTTGTAACCCCCACATCCCCCCGTATTTTACACCTTTGCTTTGTAGAAGGGAATCGATGTGCAATGTTAGTCTATGAATGATAAATTAGCAGTTGCAAAAAGTGATCTCGGAGTCGGCATTACCCGCACAGGTCAAGCAGAAGGATGTTTCCAGGTCGTCGTGTTGAAAAAACGGTCCCACTTACTATTTCTGCAGCGAGGACGAGGCCTTTTGGGGTCGTCACGTAGCTTTTAAACTTCTCCATGCAGTCTGAGCTGGTCGCAGGTGTGTCAGCCATAATGTAGAACAGATGTAATAGACTTTACAAGTACGTGTTATTCTATTCTATGCTCGGTTAATGGAAAAGTTGCTAATTTGATAAACGCCCATCTTGAGTCTTGAACGATCACTTGTCTCTCTGGAGGTTGTAGTGAGAGAAAACCTCAACTCAAGGTACCTTGAGTACAAAAGTTCACGCAGAGGAAACCGCAGGAACTGGCTGTAGGTGTTTCATCATCTGCTACAGGAAACTGATCCTAAACCTGCTGTGACTTTAGGATCAGTTTAAATTTGTCCAAGTTTGTCTAATGCCGAGTCAGGGAATAGGTGGACAGTGCATGGGCTTCTTAACTTAAAGGTCCTATATCATGCAAAATCGAACCCCTGAGTTAGAACAATACAATAACATCAAGCAAGGGCGTAACGCTTGGTTTAACATTGGGCAATAATTGCACCAGAATGCAGGAAATTGGTGCATTTCTGCTACAATAATCTTACTGAACTCAGACACACTTTATTTTTTCACGTTGCAACAAATAAAGAACAGAATTACAAGGTTCAGCGAAGGAAGTAAAAAATTAAATGTTTAAAAATTAATGCTTGGACACAAATATAGGAGGGGTTAAGTTAGTTAGGTTTGAATATGGGGGGGGGATAATTTTTACAATCTATGGTTGTAACCCCCACATCCCCCTGTATGTTACGCCTTTCTTTGTAGAAGGGAATCAATGTGCAATGTTAGTCTATGAATGATAAATTAGCAGTTGCAAAAAGTGATCTCTGAGTCGGCATTACCCGCACAGGTCAAACAGAAGGATGTTTCCAGGTCGTCGTGTTGAAAAACGGTCCCACTTACTATTTCTGCAGCGAGGACGAGGCCTTTTGGGGTCGTCACGTAGCTTTTAAACGTCTCCATGCAGTCTGAGCTGGTCGCAGGTGTGTCAGCCATAATGTAGAACAGATGTAATAGACTTTACAAGTACGTGTTATTCTATGCTCGGTTAAAGGAAAAGATGCTAATTTGATAAACTTCTGTCTTGTGTCTGGAACGATCGATCACTTGTCTCTCTGGAGGTCGGAGTGAATGCTTCATCTTTAAGACTCGTGCAAAGTTTCACGTAGAGGAAACCACAGAAACTGGAAGTGGGAGCATCATCGTCCTCTACAACCAACTGATTTTGTTTTATGTAGGCTACAGTAGAATATTATTGAGCTGCTGTGACTTTAGGATCACATAAAGTTTGTCCAAGTTGGTCTAATGCCGAGTCAGTGAATAGGTGGACAGTGCATGGGCTTCTTAACTTAAAGGTACATTTTGTAACTTTTTTATCCGGGGAAAGAAAGAAAAGTTGATATTAGTGAGTTTCAGTGAGCAGCTTCTGTGTGTGTGGTTCACATGGTGCCTTTACTTTCCATTGCAGTAGCATCTCGGCCACCGGGATGGAAAATAAAGGCGCCATGCTAACCACATGAAAGCTTTTATTTCATTTTTTGTTTGTTTTTTGGCCTAGTTACTATTAATTGCAGAATAATTCTTTAAGAAATGAATTAAATTGTACTGTACCTTTGTCTTGGGAGAAAATAATGTATTAAACCTGATTTTTTTGTTGTTGTTTACGAACGATAAAGGCAGAAGCCACTAAATTAAAATGTTAGTTGTGGTCAAAAAGCTTTCCTACTTTTCCTAATAATTTGTAGCATCCCAATTCTTCACAGGGACGACTTTAAAGGCACGTTTCACAACTTGCAGGATCACTTTAACAGAAATGCTAGAAAACAGCCTGCAAATTCTTACAATGAATACTATGCTTTATAATTGGATGTACAGTGTTTTCCCCAAAATGCCTGGACAAAACATTTCGTTCCACCACTAGAAATAAATCCTGTACAGAGCCTTCATTCCTGTGCTGTAAGCATTTTCGTAGCTTTTAAGTAATATAAAGAATAGTTTGGGAGGAACACACAACGTCATGTGTGGAGGACAAATGGAACAGCACACCAGCATCAAAACCCTGTCCTCAATGTGAAGTACTGTGCAGGAGCATCATAGTGTGGGGCTGTTTTGTTGCCTCAGGGTAGAGGTTAGATTTTAGGCCCGAGCCCGACCCAACATTCGGGCTGGGCCGGACCGAGATTTCACGCATGACAGTCGGGTTTGGGTCGGGTCGGGCTTCGAGTTTTTTATTTTTTTTTATTAATTAATGTATTTATTTTATTAATGTCATTATAATATCTAATAAAAATATATGTTATAGGCTTAGTCTATTGGATACAAAATGTGGATATACTCAGGGAGGTGATGCAGGTGCGGGGGGCGGGCGCACGTGCTGTTGTGTTGTTACGTCTAAGCAGCATGGTCAGGCTTTGATACTGGCACCACAGTGAACATCGCTATTCACTCTATCTCTCAGGATAGCGTTTCATTTACAGTGGATAAATAAGCAGTTTGGTTCCTGTTACTGCGTAAAAAGTAGCTTTTGTAAATGCAAATTTATGCTCTCACGTCGTAATCTCCCCTCACACTCTGCATCCTAGAGCTGCTTCTACCTCGAACGCTATTACACAGTTAATGTTAAAGTTGAGCTGATTATCAGACGGATGCCCACGACTTGAGAGAAAGGCAACGCGCTCATGACTTAAATGAACTTTTCCCCGCGGTTGTGCGTAATTTCCTCGTCCAGACTTTGTCTCGCTGCTGGAGGACTCGCTCTGTTCTTGTGCTTTAGATTCAGCCGCGCTCACGTCGCTGTATCAAAAGTGCACAATAACCTCTGATTTGTGTTCAGAGCCAGAGGAGCAGTGTCTGACTTTATAACATCAGTCTAACTTCAGCTCATTGATCAAATTTAGTGAACGACTGTAATAATGACCCTGGAATCAGACTCAGCCCGACTCCTGCTGTCGCCGAGCGTGCGCTCTGACGCACGGCCGCATTAACATCACACTGGGCCTCGGACAAAGCTCCGTCCTTTAGTTGGAATTAAACCTCTCCTACTCACTCCTTTTCATGTTAAACGTCCTAGGGATGTTTCTAGAGATAACTAGTGCTCCTTTGATTTAGTGGCAAAATCTTTGGGGGTGCTTTGGCAATCTCAGGGGGTGCTTGAACCCCTGGCGCCGCTCCTGCCTCTCACATATGGTTCTGCTGAAAGCACTGCGTAGATGCTCCTATCCGAGCCTTAAATAAATCATTTACGTTGGGTTTGTTTTGGGCTCGGCCGACAATTCAAGTTAATTGCTCGGGCTCAGGCGGGTCGGGCTTTAGGCCCGCGGGCACGGGTCGGGTTGGGCTTGATTTTTTGGTCCCGAGCTAACCTCTACCTCAGGGCCTGGACAACTCGCTATCATCAATGGAAAAATGGATGCACAAGTTTATTAAGATATTTGGCAGAAAGACCTGAGACATTCACAACTGCATGGAATAAGTAAGTGAACCCTTGTATTAAACAGCTGATCCTTCTTTTGTAGCAATAACTGCTTTCCTGTAGTGGCAGATTAGACGCTCACAACGATCAGGATGAATCTTGGACCATTTCTCTTTACAAAACTGCTGCAGTTCAGTGAGATTCAGGCGGTGTACTTACTTATTCCTCGCTCTCCTGTGAATATTTACATGTTATGGCCAATGTATATATGATAAAATGTAAATGTTTGGGTGGTTTTAGTTTAAGCAGGCACTGTTTACTCATTCTTATGATTTTGATAAAGATCAGACCACATTTTATGACCAATATAGGCAGAAATATGAGAAATTCCAAACGGTGGACTTACTTTTTCTTCCCACTTAGGTCATTTTGAAGACTTTCACCATTCAAAAGATAAAATATTTTGTTTTGAATCCTGAAATGGTAATGGTTTTATATATGTTATCACTTTGGACCCCTGTTTAGAATGATGTCACGTATAGGCCCTTCTCATTGTTGCGTCACTTCTCCCAGAGCAGTGCTACGAGCTTACGCTTTAATCGTTAGTTGTTAAGTTTGCCTACGGTTTGAACAAAAAAGCTGCGGAAAAAAACTACTTTTTCAAACACAGACATGTCGTTCGGTGAAGCTTTCATGACCTATAGACAGTTTTGAATGTCCTCCCCTTAAGTTAATATGTCAATGAAACTGTCCGGCGCATAATTTTACATAAAATATTGATTTTTTTCTACACATCTGGTAATTCTCCATAGGCTTTCAGAAACTAGAAAGTCAATAGCAGTGCATGAAAAACATTGAAGCATTGACGGCTTGTGAAAGGGGCTTATTGGTGACAGTTTTTCAGCTAGACATTTATTTTTCTTTTGCATTTGCGTTTACACAGCTATGGACCCTTCCCGTCATTTCAAGCACATTTTCTGGTACATTCTAATCTTTGCTTAGGTTTTGTATTATGTTATTAAAGCCACAGATTCACAATACTTTACTCATCTTTACTCATCTATTTAGTGGCTTCTGCCTTTATCGTTCGTAAACAACAACAAAAATCAGGTTTTTCTCCCAAGACAAAGGTACAGAACAATTGAATTAATTTCTTAAAGAATTATTCTGCAATTAATAGTAACTAGGCCTAAATAAAAAAAATGAAATAAAAAACGTTTTGTTTGCAGAAAAAAGCTTTCCTAACATGTGGTTAGCATGGTGCCTTTATTTTCCATCCCGGTGGCCGAGATGCTACTGCAATGGAAAGTAAAGGCACCATGTGAACCACACACACAGAAGCTGCTCACTGAAACTCACTAATATCAACTTTTCTTTCCCCGCATAAAAGTGTTACAAAATGTACCTTTAAGTTAAGAAGCCCATGCACTGTCCACCTATTCCCTGACTCGGCATTAGACAAACTTGGACAAATTTAAACTGATCCTAAAGTCACAGCAGGTTTAGGATCAGTTTCCTGTAGCAGATGATGAAACACCTACAGCCAGTTCCTGCGGTTTCCTCTGCGTGAACTTTTGTACTCAAGGTACCTTGAGTTGAGGTTTTCTCTCACTACAACCTCCAGAGAGACAAGTGATCGTTCAAGACTCAAGATAGGCGTTTATCAAATTAGCATCTTTTCCTTTAACCGAGCATAGAATAGAATAACACGTATTTGTAAAGTTTATTACATCTGTTCTACATTATGGCTGACACACCTGCGACCAGCTCAGACTGCATGGAGAAGTTTAAAAGCTACGTGACGACCCCAAAAGGCCTCGTCCTCGCTGCAGAAATAGTAAGTGGGACCGTTTTTTCAACACGACGACCTGAAAACATCCTTCTGCTTGACCTGTGCGGGTAATGCCGACTCAGAGATCACTTTTTGCAACTGCTAATTCATCATTCATAGACTAACATTGCACATTGATTCCCTTCTACAAAGAAAGGCGTAACATACAGGGGGATGTGGGGGTTACAACCATAGATTGTAAAAATTATCCCCCCCCCCATATTCAAACCTAACTAACTTAACCCCTCCTATATTTGTGTCCAAGCATTAATTTTTAAACATTTAATTTTTTACTTCCTTCGCTGAACCTTGTAATTCTGTTCTTTATTTGTTGCAACGTGAAAAATAAAGTGTGTCTGAGTTCAGTAAGATTATTGTAGCAGAAATGCGCCAATTTCCTGCATTCTGGTGCAATTATTGCCCAATGTTAAACCAAGCGTTACGCCCTTGCTTGATGTTATTGTATTGTTCTAACTCAGGGGTTCTCAAACTTTTCAGGCTGCGACCCCCAAAATCACTCAACAAACAACTCTGGACCCCCTTCTGTAAAATGTGATTAGTATTTATAATCATGTAACCTCTTAACCCCCACCTGAACCGAGCACATTTTCTACAGTTTGCCATTACCCAAATGTAAAAGCTTCTTGAAAAAAGTGGCAAAATAGCGGCAAAAACAACAACAAGGATGAAAGTGCAACAAAAAAGCAACAAAACTGTGACAAAAACTCCCCAAAAAAAAGCGACAAAAATTTGATGGAAAAAGAACGTAAAAAAGTGACTCACACAAAAGATCTGTTTAGATCAGTTTTGTAGGTCTTAGCTTTCAAATGAGGTGTTGCACTGGCCTATAGGCTGTAAGCTCCAGTCATGAAGCTTTTAGATTTGGGTAAAGTTGAACCGGAGAAAATGCGCTCAGTTAACTTTACGATTCAAATATGCCCTTTAATGTTTTACTTCAGTGTTTCGCAGAGGTCTGAGACTATTGAGGTGACCCTGATTTCAATATTTTCTTCAGTAAAAAAAAATCACTATTTATATTACTAAACCTATTATATTTTGATTTGATTATTTAAGAAACAAAAATATAATTTCCTCTGCATTTTATGTTAGACACTTTGGGGCATCTCCAGTAGCCCTTGAGACTTTTTGTATAACATATAACCGTTCAATTTCTTCCATCTCTTTAACCTAATGTGTCATATGCACTTTAACATTTCTGTGGCACTTAAATAGATGATTAATTATTTATTCTATTTGCTGTGACATCCTTATACTATGTAATGAAACACACTGAAAGACATACATTATTTTGATTCTAAGTGCCAAGTTTGAAGCCAGATATCCTTGTACTTTGTCACTGGATTCATTTGAATGTAAGTTATTAAGATCATTAATCCTCTGATGGGCCATATATTTCTGTACATACTGTATGTTCATTTGCATTATAAATGTGAGCATCATTCAGAGCTGTAAAGCTACATATTGTAAAGAAAAGTCTAAAATAAAAATAAAAAATACAGGGCTATGAAGAGGGAATATACCTATTTTGTTTAGGGACTGAACAGACTGTACTGTCAATGTCAATAAATAAAAAATAAACAAAAGAAAAAAACACTTTGAGCTCCAGTTTTACATCTGTGGATGAACGACTATCTTTGACTGAGAAAAACACTATGAATGTTGGGCATTTCTTTTTGTTGAAAATACAGTAAGTTACATTAAAGTGCGAGTGACTGTGCTCTAAGTAGCCTATTTAAGTTCAAGATAAATTCCCTTAAGTCGGGGGTTAAGAGGGTTAAGGCGCAAAACATTTAAATTCTGGTTTAATGATTTATTTATTTATTTATTTATCAGGGACGACACAGTCAACATAGTTACAATTAATGTTTGCAGCTGATGCGATGCATGAAGAGCTTATAGCTTAGTGCTAATTTGCAGCTCATGTCCCTGGTTGGGCCTTTCTACACAATTTACAATAATAAATACATTGGTACAACATTTGAATAAAACTTTGTCAATCACACACATGCATACTGTATACACCTACATTCACACAGACTCAGTGCTATTTACAAATGGGAACAGCTTTGTTTTGTTTTTAGCCTAGACTTGACCCTAGAAGTGAACATTTTAAACTCAGATATGGTTCTGTGGGTAATGAGTTCCACAGCTTCGGACCTGAGTACGAAATGGCAGACTGACCGAATGAAGTCTTACGGTGTGGAATCGTTGTGATTGATGTTAGTTAGTTTGGATACTTTATTTTGATATTTGACGTAATTTCACTAAAATATGCTGTTTTTAATCAATATGACTTAAAATGTTATGTCAGAAATATAAAACGTGTGTTTCATAATCATTTTGTGACCCCCACTTCAGTGTCCTGCGACCCCCACTTTGGTAACCACTGTTCTAACTGACTAATCCTGAAGTGGTTTGCAGAGGAGAATGATAACGGTCTGTGGGCTGTAGCATCAGGCGCAGAGTTTCCACACCTTTTCTCATTTAGCACTAAAGCGTCATAGCTCACAGGATGGCCAACCACAGACTTACTCACACAGTAAGATTAGCTCCTTCCTGATACATAAGTCACTGGTTTAGTCCTGTCTTAAAATATTAGTGCTGATTTAGACTTTTTGACCTTCTTTGGTCTGAACTGGGTGTAAAGTAATTCAGTTAAAACACAGGAATCAGAGAGGGAATAGCTGTGGGCTTCTTGCTTCTTGCTTCTCCTTTTGTAGCCTTGTGGTCTGGAGTCTTCCTTTCACATCCATGGTGTAAAGACCAGCAGGGTAGTTAAGCACTATTTTGATTATATCTCCGGTACAAAGCTTTGGTAACCATAGAAAAGGGAGGCATAGAAACGGAAATCAGCTTGAACGGAAGAAAAAAGACGAAAGATAAAGTCTACAAAGGTTCACGGTTAAAACGAAAAGGCCACGGAAAAAACGGTTAAAACTACAAGGGTTAGCGTCGGTCAATTGGGGAACAAGGTTTGTAAAGTAGATGAATTATATATTTGAGTTTGCATGTTCTCCCCGTGTCTGCGTAGGTTTCCTCCGGGTACTCCGGTTTCCCCTACCACTAAAAACATGTACAATAGGCCAGGATGAATGAGAGTGTGTGTGAATGGGGGACGACGGATGGAAATTAGCCTAAGGCTACAATCCGGTGTGGCGTGTTTACATGCATGAGACCCATGTATGTTCATTAACATGCACTGTCCCGACCAAATAAACCAATAAATAAAGATACTTGAAATGTTTATTGTAATTTTGGTAACGCTAATGGAAGGAAACTGATGTAATGAGCTATAACGGTCAAAATGTAACGTATGGTTTTATTTGTTTTATATAGCTCTTACGTTGGTTGATGACGACAGGGATGGCAATAAAAGTCATTTAACCATCAGTTCTGGCCTTCTCAATATTGACTGGAGGCTACACATGGTTTTACATTATTGTACTCTTCTTTTCACTTGTTATCGTATTATAAACAAACCTATGTGATAATATTAAAAGAAAAGAATGAGAAACACAGAAGTAAATACAGTACTGAAGAATAAATGATGTCATCTCTATTTGTCATAAAAGGATTCAAGTTTAAAATAAGCAGCAGACTAACAATACCACAATTTGAGAACCACTGCTTTTATCACGAGATCAATACAATACAATACACATTTGCATATTTAGAGCATTTAAAACATGATTAATTTATAGGTCAGCTCTGTTAGTTGCATGACATTTAAAAAATTATATATATTTTTACAGATACTATTCAATTTCTGTTATTTAAAATCAACATTCAAATCCTTCTGCCATAACTTTCTCAATATAACAAAAGATGAATCCAGCCCAGGGGTTCTCAATCTGTGGTGCCTGTACTATTAATGAGCTCAGGGCTTAACTCTGGGCCTTGAGCATTTCTCTTCTTAACTTCTGTTTTCCTCCTTTACAGGTGTTGTGTGTGATTGTCAACATCTGTTATGGAGCATCCGTGTTACGTGACTTTTCTTATGTAGCAATTGGTGGGATGATTTTTGCCATCATCTTCTTCTGTGTCTTTATGATGGAGCTGGACAAAATTTCCTACGCATCAGTTGGGTCTGGAGCGTAAGTTCTACTTTCACTACCACAACATAACCTTGTCATTTGTATTTTTGAAATCCCTCTAGGACAGACATAGCAATTAGTTTTGGCTATAAATGTAGCATGTTACGTGCTAGCCTGGGCATTTAATCAAAATCACAATCTCTACTTTGGTCAATCTCAATAATCGTCATGGGACTTTATAATGACAGATTTACAGCCATTTCTTGGGCAGAAACAGCACCTAGTTTGGAGTTTGGACGGGACAATCAACAATTTGTGTGTTAAATGATTCTTGAGGAAAGCGTTTGTTATTGTTTGAGCTGAGGTTTGTATGTATTTGGGTGATTGACATGACGTGCATATTTTTGTGTCCGAGTGTTATATTTCTATTTTAAAATATTTTTATCTTTTCATTACATGTATCACTTTATTCTACAAAACCTCTTTAGTTTAAACACATTTTCACACCTCAAACCCCTAAAATGTCAGGTGGTGCAACCGTCCGAGCAAATGATTAGACTAATAAAGCTTCTGAAAATTGTATTTTCAGAGTAACAATTAAAAAATAAAACATCATGGCATAATTGTATGTTAAATATCTTTCAAATAAGCCGTCATTTGTGAATATTAATAGTTTTAAAGCTTTTGAGATCACTAAATAACTTTTGTCCGGCAATTTGTAATCTTAAAATATCAGGGTGGGACAACCGTAAGAACAGGGCTAGTATTTTGAGATAAAGAATAGTATCAGCAAACAGGATATGACATCAGCCAGAAGAACAAGTTGTCTTTATGGCTGAGTGAAAAGGTTTGAAAATCTCTTTCAAGAATTGAGGAAAAAATAGCTTTTTTCCGACTCATAGGTAAACTGTCACACTTTTGGTGTCAGGTGGTACAACCGATGTAAATATTGGAAACTATTATTTTATTATAAAAGTCTCAATTTGTTTTAAAAGTAAATGTTTACCCATGCTAACAAATGCTAAAGTTAATGCAAGAGTCCACATAAAAGACATTTTAATTTGAAATTAGTTGCTAATGTCAGGTGGAGCAACCAGACAGTCAAGTGGTGCAACTGCAAGAAATGTCAAATTACCATCTAAAAACTATAGGGATGCACTGATCCAATACTGGTATAAGTTATCAGAGTCAATACTAGAAAAAAAAATCAGTTATTGGTTTAAAATATCCAATACTGAACCGAAAACTGTTTTGGGCTGACACCGAGCACTCAGTCCATGGTCCTCCTGTTTTATTACTGATTACAGCATCAGTCAGTTACAATTACAGATGAAATGTTCAGAGGAGAAAGACTGACTAAGATATACTTGGCAAAGATTTGACTTTGTACAATTTTTGGAAACTATTTAAATTTTAGAAAAACTCGGTTGCGCCACCTGACACGTTTTTATACAGAGAAGCTACAAATACATCAAAAAATACATTTAAATACTTTTAAATGTTATTTAACAAACATAACTTGTTTAAACACAAAATTATCGACTCAAAAATATGCATGTCATCAGTTTTTAAAAAACTTTTTGAAAATATGTTTTTTGACCCCTTATACGTCATTGACCCATTTACTATTTTTGGGGAAATCGAAATCGATCAATATGAAAAAAAAAAAAAAACTTTTTTTGCCATATCGTCCGGCCTTATTACATGCTCATTGTACGTAGGACTTGTCCCCATTAACAAATAAATAAATACACATTCAAAAAAGTTGTGATGACAGCACTTCTTCAGAGGAGATGACGAGCTCTCTGGCTTCTATCTCTTATACCTAAAAGATAAAGGCAATGAGAAAGCAGTGAAGTGTGGGTGGGACAAATGCAAAGGTGGAGGAGAAGGACCCGGAGGTGTTAAGAACAGGTGTGAACCTGCACTCAAACTTAAGGCAGCACTCTTAATTTATCGTAGGAAATAATTGAAAAGGAAATAGCACTTGAGGATATGCAATATTCCATGTTAAAAACCAGATAATGCAACCTTTTACCACTTCCTAATTTCCGACCTTTCCCAGAAATTCATTCAGCTCCAGTTCCTCTTTAGCACATGGTGATTGTGCACTTGATCTCTTGTCTCATAATGTTCTGTTGGCTTTTCATTTCATGCAGGACCTTTTTCGAACTGTCATCGACACGGCTTGGTTCATCATCGAGTCTCTGCATGTTCTGATCAGATGGGCGGTGGATGCAGCCATGGTCACAGGAGGGGTCAGTCAAACTTCAGTCACAAAGACCTCAAAACATGCACAATAGTCTACTCTTAACCATGAACCCTGTTCAAGATCTGGGGAAGGCTTTGCGGCCAACCACTGCACCTGAGAGGTTGGATAGACAGGACAGTGCTCTGACTGGTGGCAATGTAAACCAATAAGAGCCCATAGCCGACTACACAAAATACTGTAGAGCTACATTAAACTAGTTCAGCCTAAGATCTAAATTTACCTCACTGAAAAGTATTGCGTATGGCATGAAATTTGAAACATTTGAAATCAGTGAGAAATGCTTCAAATTATGCATTATTATCTGGATGTGGGTGGTGGTCGTTACCTGGGTAAAGTTTGTGTGTTCTCATTGTGGATGTTGTGGTTTCCTCCTGGTGCTCTGGTGGTTTCGCAACAACTCCAATTGGGTCAGACCCATGAAAGGAAAAACTGAATATCAGTGGGATTTTCATGATTAAATCAATGCCAAATAATGCATTGAAATGCTTTGTTGAACTTTCCTGTATAATTTGCAGTTCACTCTGATCTTTAACATTTTTTTTTTTATATATAGATTTTCGGTCTGATTGCTGGCCTTGTGTTCGCTTATGACACCTACACCATTTTCTTACAAATCAAGAGCGCAAGTCAAAACGCAGCGGCCGTTAATGGTGAGATTACTTCACTCCTATGTCTTTCTAAATACACATTACTTTTCTTACTACTTGTATGTTCTTTTTTGTTTTCCAGATGGTCAGGTTTAAATACTTGTTCCTCTATTACATGTTATGGAAGACTGAAGAAGAAACATTTATGTTCTTTTAATTACTTTGAGAAATTGATGTCATAACAATGAATCAATTAATAAATTAATTTAATTGGTACATTCTCATCTTTAACTAAGTTTTTGTTAGTAAGTTTTTCAATGTTATCTAAACAGATCCATAATACTTAACCTTCGAAAAATAACCTCTTACCTCCCGCCTTAACCGAGCACATTTTCTCCGCTTAGCAAAAGTGATTAAATACTGTGGTTTTACATTTTGTTTATAAGTGTTTGGTCTAATTTACCTTTCACCCACTTTTGCCTCTTTTTGCCTTGTCTCGGCACTTCCGTTGTCTTGACACTTCCGGACACAGTCCGTTCATTCAGCGGAGAACGAGGGGAAATGTTTGCCGCTAAAATCTGATGTTTTGTAGGTTGATTTGTGTAAAATGTCCGATGAAGTCACCACAGCACTGCTTCTCTGTGCAGCCTTAAATAAGATTTATATTCATTTATTATACGGCTCTTCACAATGCAAGTAGAACGCGCCATTGACTTGGATGGGAATTTCCAACGTTCTACCGGTCATTATTTTCTGGACCTCTGAAAAAAGTGCTAAACAGTGCCGCGGGCCATCGGGAAACCTACCGACTCTCCCCATGGCCAGCACGCCTCTGCTTTCACCCCTGGTTACACCCCGCCATTCCGACACACCGCTCTGAGGCTTGGTCGGCAGCCGTGCGCGCTCCCGCCGCTTTCACCCACTTGGGCCGTAGGGAGCATAGATACAGGTGACGCGTCATACGGGTACCATGGGCCGTTATGACAGAACTGGTTTCATGCGCCACTGGCACCACTATGTAAAGAGATAGGAGCTAGGACAGAGCATGCCTCCATTAAATCGCTAGTTTTCGTTTAATCTTATTTCTCTTGATCACTACCTGCCTCCAGCTGATGTCACTGATGTCAGCAGTTAAAGGGTCTATAGGCACGTTTCACAACTTGCAGGACCACTTTAACAGAAATGCTAGAAAACAATAACCTGCAAGTTCATACAATGAATACAAATACTTAGATGCACAGCCCCCTCCCCCCCCAAAAAAATGTGTGAGTTTACATACAATATAGACTGCTAGAGGACAAAACATTTCGTTCCATTACTAGAAATAAATCCGGTATAGCGCCTTTAATTCCTGTGCTGTAAGCATTTTCGTAGCTTTTAAGTAATATAAAGAAACCTTCTGATAATTCATTGGGTTCGCTGTTACTTGTCCTCGAGATCAGCATCTGCAGCCCTCCATTCTGTAAAATTGTTTGCTGCCATCTAGTGGAAGAACTGAGTCACATCTGGTCACATCCCATCCCATAAAAGCGCCATAAACAGACAAGTGCATGAAATTAATTAAGCAGCAACAACGCATCTATATTGTTATCATTAATGGCTTTTTATTTCCCAAAGAACTCTCAGTTGAAAGACCATGTTACAAACTGCACAAACAGTAGCCTATACGATGGTAAGAAAACAAGCAGAAATGTCCTTAGTCTTCATTGTTGAAAGTTACCCAAAAAAGGGCAAGAAAAGGAATTTAAAAAGAAGACAGAACTGTGGAGATGAGTAAAGTATTGTGAATCTTTGACTTTAATAATACAAAACCTGAGCAAAGATTAGAATGTACTAGAAAATGTGCTTGAAATGACGGGGAACACTATTGGAGAGGGTCCATAGCTGTGTAAACGCAAATGCAAAAGAAAAATAAATGTCTAGCTGAAAAACTATCACCAATAAGCCCCTTTCACAAGCCGTCAATGCTTCAATGTTTTTCATGCAGTGCTATTGACTTTCTAGTTTCTGAAAGTCTATGGAGAATTTAGCAGATGTGTAGAAAAAAATAAATTATGTAAAATTATGCATTGGACAGTTTCATTGCCATATTAACTTAAGACATTCAAAACTGTCTATAGGTCATGAAAGCTTCACCGAACGACATGTCTGTGTTTGAAAAAGTAGTTTTTTTTCCTCCGCAGCTTTTTTTTTGTCCAAACCGTAGGTTGTTATCCTAATGGGACTGACACATAAATCTCACATTATACACAATTACAGCGCGTTAGCGCCCTCTGTAAGGAGCTTGTGGACAGTGGTCATGGAAGTACGGCCCGTTAGGGCCGTCCGATGCTGCTTGTGAAATAAAAAGATTTGGGGCGCACTAGCGCCCTCTGCAGGTTGGAGCCATTATTCATATGGAGAGGCTAAAAATGTACTTTTGATGTTTACTGACAAAGATTTATGGCACATCAGGGCAATAAAATGTAGTAGGCACGTTAGCGACCTCGGTACTGTTACAAAGGCGCTATGTTAAATATATGTTATAGGCTTAGTCTATTGGATACAAAATGTGGATATACTCAGGGAGGTGATGCAGGTGCGGGGGCCGGGCGCACGTGCTGTTGTGTTGTTACGTCTAAGCAGCATGGTCAGGCTTTGATACTGGCGCCACAGTGAACATCGCTATTCACTCTATCTCTCAGGATAGCGTTTCATTTACAGTGGATAAATAAGCAGTTTGGTTCCTGTTACTGCGTAAAAAGTAGCTTTTGTAAATGCAAATTTATGCTCTCACGTCGTAATCTCCCCTCACACTCTGCATCCTAGAGCCGCTTCTACCTCGAACGCTATTACACAGTTAATGTTAAAGTTGAGCTGATTATCAGACGGATGCCCACGACTTGAGAGAAAGGCAACGCGCTCATGACTTAAATGAACTTTTCCCCGCGGTTGTGCGTAATTTCCTCGTCCAGACTTTGTCTCGCTGCTGGAGGACTCGCTCTGTTCTTGTGCTTTAGATTCAGCCGCGCTCACGTCGCTGTATCAAAAGTGCACAATAACCTCTGATTTGTGTTCAGAGCCAGAGGAGCAGTGTCTGACTTTATAACATCAGTCATCTTTATAACTTCAGCTCATTGATCAAATTTAGTGAACGACTGTAATAGTGACCCTGGAATCAGACTCAGCCCGACTCCTGCTGTCGCCGAGCGTGCGCTCTGACGCACGGCCACATTAACATCACACTGGGCCTCGGACAAAGCCCCGTCCTTTAGTTGGAATTAAACCTCTCCTCCGTTCATGTTAAACGTCCTAGGGATGTTTCTAGAGATAACTGGTGCTCCTTTGATTTAGTGGCAAAAATCTTTGGGGGTGCTTTGGCAATCTCAGGGGGTGCTTGAACCCCTGGCGCCGCCCCTGCCTCTCACATTTGGTTCTGCTGAAAGCACTGCGTAGATGCTCCTATCCGAGCCTTAAATAAATAATTTACGTTGGGTTTGTTTTGGGCTCGGCCGACAATTCAAGTTAATTGCTCGGGCTCGGGCGGGTCGGGCTTTAGGCCCGCGGGCACGGGTCGGGTTGGGCTTGATTTTTTGGTCCCGAGCTAACCTCTACCTCAGGGCCTGAACAACTCGCTATCATCAATGGAAAATGGATGCACAAGTTTATTAAGATATTTGACAACTACATGGAATAAGTAAGTGAACCCTTGTATTAAACAGCTGGCTGATCCTTCTTTTGTAGCAATAACTGCTTTCCTGTAGTGGCAGATTAGACGCTCACAACGGTCAGGATGAATCTTGGACCATTTCTCTTTACAAAACTGCTGCAGTTCAGTGAGATTCAGGCGGTGTACTTACTTATTCCTCGCTCTCCTGTGAATATTTACATGTTATGGCCAATGTATATATGATAAAATGTTAATGTTTGGGTGGTTTTAGTTTAAGCACTGTTTACTCATTCTTATGATTTTGATAAAGATCAGACCACATTTTATGACCAATTTAGGCAGAAATATGAGAAATTCCAAACGGTGGACTTACTTTTTCTTCCCACTTAGGTCATTTTGAAGACTTTCACCATTCAAAAGATAAAATATTTTGTTTTGAATCCTGAAATGGTAATGGTTTTATATATGTTATCACTTTGGACCCCTGTTTAGAATGATGTCATGTATAGGCCCTTCTCATTGTTGCGTCACTTCTCCCAGAGCAGTGCTACGAGCTTACTCTTTAATCGTTAGTTGTTAAGTTTGCCTACGGTTTGAACAAAAAAGCTGCGGAAAAAAACTACTTTTTCAAACACAGACATGTCGTTCGGTGAAGCTTTCATGACCTATAGACAGTTTTGAATCCGTAAGTTAATATGGCAATGAAACTGTCCGGCGCATAATTTTACATAAAACATTGATTTTTTTCTACACATCTGGTAAATTCTCCATAGACTTTCAGAAACTAGAAAGTCAATAGCACTGCATGAAAAACATTGAAGCATTGACGGCTTGTGAAAGGGGCTTATTGGTGACAGTTTTTCAGCTAGACATTTATTTTTCTTTTGCATTTGCGTTTACACAGCTATGGACCCTCTCCAATAGTGTTCCCCGTCATTTCAAGCACATTTTCTGGTACATTCTAATCTTTGCTCAGGTTTTGTATTACGTTATTAAAGCCACAGATTCACAATACTTTACTCCTCTCCACAATTCTTCCCTTTTAAATTCCTTGTCTTGCCTTTTTTGGGTAACTTTCAACGACGAAGGTGAAGGACATTTCTGCTTGTTTTCTTACCACTTTATAGGCTTCTGTTTGTGCAGTTTGTAACATGGTCTTTCAACTGAGAGTTCTTTGGGAAATAAAAAGCCATTAATAAGAACAATATAGATGCGTTGTTGGTCCTGCAAGTTGTTAAACGTGCCTTTAAAGTCGTCCCTGTGAAGAATTGGGATGCTACAAATATATTAGGAAAGGTAGGAAAGCTTTTTGACCACAACTAACATTTTAATTTAGTGGCTTCTGCCTTTATCGTTCGTAAACAACAACAAAAATCAGGTTTTTCTCCCAAGACAAAGGTACAGAACAATTGAATTCATTTCTTAAAGAATTATTCTGCAATTAATAGTAACTAGGCCAAAATTAAAAAAATGAAATAAAAAACGTTTTGTTTGCAGAAAAAAAGCTTTCCTAACATGTGGTTAGCATGGTGCCTTTATTTTCCATCCCGGTGGCCGAGATGCTACTGCAATGGAAAGTAAAGGCACCATGTGAACCACACACACAGAAGCTGCTCACTGAAACTCACTAATATCAACTTTTCTTTCCCCGCATAAAAAAGTTACAAAATGTACCTTTAAGTTAAGAAGCCCATGCACTGTCCACCTATTCCCTGACTCGGCATTAGAAAAACTTGGACAAATTTAATCTGATCCTAAAGTCACAGCAGCTTTAGGATCAGTTTCCTGTAGCAGATGATGAAACACCCACAGCCATGTTTTGCGGTTTCCTCTGTGGGAAATTTTGTACTCAAGGCACTAGTGCAAAGTAGAGGTTTTCTCTCACTACAACCTCCAGAGAAACAAGTGATCGTTCAAGACTCAAGATGGGCGTTTATCAAATTAGCAACTTTTCCATTAACCGAGCATAGAATAGAATAACACGTACTTGTAAAGTTTATTACATCTGTTCTACATTATGGCTGACACACCTGCGACCAGCTCAGACTGCATGGAGAAGTTTAAAAGCTACGTGACGACCCCAAAAGGCCTCGTCCTCGCTGCAGAAATAGTAAGTGGGACCGTTTTTTCAACACGACGACCTGAAAACATCCTTCTGTTTGACCTGTGCGGGTAATGCCGACTCCGAGATCAAAAACTGGGAACAGCTTTGTTTTGTTTTTAGCCTAGACTTGACCCTGGAAGTGAACATTTTAAACTCAGATATGGTTTTAAGTTCTGTGGGTAATGAGTTCCACACTTTCGGACCTGAGTACGAAATGGCAGACTGACCGAATGAAGTCTTAGGTACTGAAGAATAAATGATGTCATCTCTATTTGTCATAAAAGGATTCAAGTTTAAAATAAGCAGCAGACTAACAATACCACAATTTGAGAACCACTGCTTTTATCACGAGATCAATACAATACAATACACATTTGCATATTTAGAGCATTTAAAACATGATTAATTTATAGGTCAGCTCTGTTTGTTGCACGACATTTAAAAAATTATATATATTTTTACAGATACTATTCAATTTCTGTTATTTAAAATCAACATTCAAATCCTTCTGCCATAACTTTCTCAATATAACAAAAGATGAATCCAGCCCAGTGGTTCTCAATCTGTGGTGCCTGTACTATTAATGAGCTCAGGGCTTAACTCTGGGCCTTGAGCATTTCTCTTCTTAACTTCTGTTTTCCTCCTTTACAGGTGTTGTGTTTGATTGTCGACATCTGTTATGCCGTCGTCTATGGCGTTTCTTGTGTAGCAATCGGTGGGATGATTATTGCCATCGTCTTCTTCTGTGTCTTTATGATGGAGCTGGACAAACAGTTCCGACAAATCAGTTGGGTCTGGAGCGTAAGTTCTACTTTCACTACCACAACATAACCTTGTCATTTGTATTTTTGAAAGCCTCTCTAGGGACAGACATAGCAAATTAGTTTTGGCTATAAATGTAGTAGCATGTTACGTGCTAGCCTGGGCATTTAATCAAAATCACAATCTCTACTTTGGTCAATCTCAATAATCGTCATGGGACTTTATAATGACAGATTTACAGCCATTTCTTGGGCAGAAACAGCACCTAGTTTTGGAGTTTGGACGGGACAATCAACAATTTGTGTGTTAAATGATTCTTGAGGAAAGCGTTTGTTATTGTTTGAGCTGAGGTTTGTATGTATTTACTATTTTTGTGAAAATCAAATGCAAAGGTGGAGGAGAAGGACCCGGAGGTGTTAAGAACAGGTGTGAACCTGCACTCAAACTTAAGGCAGCACTCTTAATTTATCGTGTGAAATAATTGAAAAGGAAATAGCACTTGAGGATATGCAATATTCCATGTTAAGAACCAGATAATGCAACCTTTTACCACTTCCTAATTTCCGCCCTTTCCTAGAAATTCATTCAGCTCCAGTTCCTCTTTAGCACGTGGTGATTGTGCACTTGATCTCTTGTTTCATAATGTTCTGTTGGCTTTTCATTTCATGCAGGACCTTTTTCGAACTGTCATCGTCTCGGCTTGGTTCATCATCGAGTCTCTGTGTTTTCTGATCAGTTGGGCGCTGGGTGCAGCCTTGATCACAGGAGGGGTCAGTCAAACTTCAGTCACAAAGACCTCAAAACATGCACAATAGTCTACTCTTAACCATGAACCCTGTTCAAGATCTGGGGAAGGCTTTGCCTTGGGAATGACGTTTTTCAAAATCGAAAAGGGTCTAAATCCTGGTTCTTTTTGATCCGGGATCCCAGCTCGACCTGTGGGCACGCAAAATCCGCCACCTCCGGGCCTCTGGCTGGTTCTATTCCAGCGCGGTAGGCTCCGGAGCACTGCGGACTTGAACGCACTCGGGCCGGGGCTGAACGGAGCCCCACCGCCCGGTCCTTTCGGGCCACTGCACCTGAGAGGTTGGATAGACAGGACAGTGCTCTGACTGGTGGCAATGTAAACCAATAAGAGCCCATAGCAGACTACACAAAATACTGTAGAGCTACATTAAAACTAGTACAGCCTAAGATCTAAATTTACCTCACTGAAAAAAACTGTATTGCCTTTGGCATGAAATTTGAACATTTGAAATCAGTGAGAAATGCTTCAAATTATGCATTATTATCTGGATGTGGGTGGTGGTCGTTACCTGGGTAAAGTTTGTGTGTTCTCATTGTGGATGTTGTGGTTTCCTCCTGGTGCTCTGGTGGTTTCGCAACAACTCCAATTGGGTCAGACCCATGAAAAGGAGATACTGAATATCAGTGGGATTTTCATGATTAAATCAATGCCAAATAATGCATTTAAATGCTTAATTGAACTTTTCTGTACTTTTTAACATGATCTTTTTAATAATAGGTTTTCGGTCTGATTGCTGGCCTTGTGTTCGCTTATGACACCTACACCATTTGCTTACAAATCAAGAGTGCAAGACAAAACGCAGCGGCCGTTAATGGTGAGATTACTTCACTCCTATGTCTTTCTAAATACACATTATTACCTTTCTTACTACTTGTATGTTCTTGTTTGTTTTCCAGATGGTCAGGTTTAAATACTCGCTCCTGTATTAGATGTTATGGAAGACTGATGAAGAAAAATTGATGTGCTTTTAATTACTTGGAACAAGAGATGTAACATACAGGCCTCAGTAAAGAGATTTTAATTTGAGAAATTGATGTCATAACAATGAATCAATAAATTCATTTAATTGGTACATTCTCAGCTTTAACTAAGATTCGTATTTTCAATGTTATCTAAACAAATCCATAATACTTAACGTTAGAAGAATAAAGACAGTGGACACGTTTTTATGCTGTTTTTACATTTGGCACCCCATAATGGACATTTTATGGGAAATAAAATCCATTATCATATAAATGTGCTGTTGATGCGTTGTATGTAGATATGACTGTGGCCTTCCACTAGAGAGCAGCAAACAGCTATGAGCTGAATATGAGTCCACTGAGTAATTTGCCAGTAGTGCTGTGGAGCATCCAAGTGCTCTTTCACAAACCAAAGTTGAATAGTTTGGGAGGAACACACAACGTCATGTGTGGAGGACAAATGGAACAGCACACCAGCATCAAAACCCTGTCCTCAATGTGAAGTACTGTGCAGGAGCATCATGGTGTGGGGCTGTTTTGTTGCCTCAGGGTAGAGGTTAGATTTTAGGCCCAACATTCGGGCCGGGCCGGGCCGAGATTTCACGCATGACAGTCGGGTTTGGGTCGGGTCGGGCTTCGAGTTTTTTATTTTTTTATTAATTAATGTATTTATTTATTTATTTTATTAATGTCATTATAATATCTAATAAAAATATATGTTATAGGCTTAGTCTATTGGATACAAAATGTGGATATACTCAGGGAGGTGATGCAGGTGCGGGGGGCGGGCGGGCGCAGGTGCTGTTGTGTTGTTATGTCTAAGCAGCATGGTCAGGCTTTGATACTGGCGCCAGGGGGGGGGGGGGGGGGGGGACAAGGGGGTGCCCCCTGAGATTGCCAAAGCACCCCCAAAGCACCCCCAAAGATTGTGGCCACTAAATCAAAGGAGCACTAGTTATCTCTAGAAACATCCCTCGGACGTTTGACATGAAAAGGAGTGAGTAGGACAGGTTTAATTCCAACTAAAGAACGGGGCTTTGTCCGAGGCCCAGTGTGATGTTAATGCGGCCGTGCGTCAGAGCGCACGCTCCGCAACAGCAGGAGTCGGGCTGAGTCTGACTCCAGGGTCACTATTACAGTCGTTCACTAAATTTGATCAATGAGCTGAAGTTGGACTGATGTTATAAAGTCAGACACTGCTCCTCTGGCTCTGAACACAAATCAGAGGTTATTGTGCACTTTTGATACAGCGACGTCCTTTAGTTGGAATTAAACCTGTCCTACTCACTCCTTTTCATGTTAAATG
The DNA here is from genome assembly GCA_007210695.1 of Neogobius melanostomus. NCBI lineage: Eukaryota > Metazoa > Chordata > Actinopteri > Gobiiformes > Gobiidae > Neogobius > Neogobius melanostomus. The sequence goes on along the minus strand of VHKM01000223.1, from coordinate 5,411,318 downwards.
TCCTAGGGATAGAGATAACTGGTGCTCCTTTGATTTAGTGGCACAAATCTTTGGGGGTGCTTTGGCAATCTCAGGGGGTGCTTGAACCCCTGGCGCCGCCCCTGCCTCTCACATATGGTTCTGCTGAAAGCACTGCGTAGATGCTCCTGTGGCAGGGATGGGTCTGGTCATGTGATCACATCACATGACAGGCTATAAAGAAAGGAGCTACACATGCCCACTTCCTCTTCCTGAGCAGGCCTGTGCACATGTTGCTTCCTGGTGAGCTAAAGAAATGTTTAGGTTTTAAGACTTTTTTTTATATTGTAAAGAAAACACTGATGTACATTTTATATTCCTTAAGGGTCCTAACAGTCCAGTTTAAAGGTATGCTTTTATCTGTCAATATTGTTTTGTCTCCTATTGTTTACTAATCGCACTGTGCTTTTATATAGGGATGGGCAACATGAAGCTTCATGAAACACCAAAGCATTTGAAGCGATTGTGCCGAAGCTTCGAAACACAGTTCGAAACCGACTCCACAGTGACATCAAGAGGCAATGTTTCAGTACTACAAGATTCACAATGGTTCAGCTGAGAGATGAAACACTACACCAGTGGGTGCTACGGGGTTCAAGCATGCACCCGCATCTTTGAGAGGGGTCTGGCTGCAGACCTCCACTCTCAGGACCCTGCCTTGCAGACCTCCACTGTCAGGTCCCCTCTACTGTCAGGACCGGACCGGAAGTGCATATTGAACGGAAGAGGGCAGCATAACGTGTACAGCCTGCCGGAAACCATTAGAAGAAGAAGTGCATATTTATTAGTTTCCCATACTATATTTTTTCTTATCTTTTTTAAGCAGGGGCGTGCTGGGACCTAATTTCAGCCCGGGAATGTGGAGGAGACCGGCCCGGAATTATGGCTCCGTAATAGTGCGCTGGTCTCAAGTACAAGAGGTCGCTGGATCGAATACCACACATTGACAATTTTCTAACAATTTCTCTTTTCACATGGGCCGCTGCACACACAGTCTGAGCCTGATACAAACCCACAATCAGCACAAGTTATGTAGATAAAAACATTTATTTGACCACTTTTCTACCTTTCACTGCCTTTTAGTCTCTTAACTCGCGCAGACACTTGTCTCCGTTGGATTGGACTGCACCAACTTGAACTAAAGCGGAGGGGTGTTCCACTTAAACACCCCTCTGAGTTAGTTCAATATGAAATGGTATCTCCCCGCCGCAAGAATGAAAAGTTCGATGCGATTATTTTTCAGATTTTCATTCATCAGTCGTTATTTTGATAGATTTCCATGACAATTACGCTTGTGTTACTTCATTTATATCTGGAACAGCAGCTCATGCTTCTGCTGCAGCCCAGTTAAAGCCTTTAGGCCTGGAATAGTGAGTTATTATTTCATTATTTTATTCTGATGGCCCGGCCCAGAAGCACCGGAACCGAGCGGCCCACCGGGAAACGTCCCGACTTTCCCTATGGCCAGCACGCCTCTGTTTTTAAGTCAATGTGATTACACGTAAATAATACTTACATATTTAGACATAAATGAATGCACCAAGAGCTAAAGTGTGCTCACATAGAAAACTAAACAAAAATTGAAATGTCATCTTGTTCAGCACTGGTATCGAACCTATGTGGTTTGCACTGGGAGGCGCCCGACTTACCCACATGACTACCAGACAATTATCTGTAATGTAATCATTGTGTATTATGAAGCGTAGAGGAGTGAGATTTACCTAACGTACTTCTGGAAGCCAAGCAGCCTCCGTTACATAGGCTACTCCTGGAATACTTGCTTTTGAATCATATTTACATTATATACATAAAATATGGCCCCAATAAATAAAGTATATTCACATGGGGAACGACAAATACGTCCTCCGGTATGCCTGCTTTTCATTTTGGAAGGGGAGTGTGGAGGTCTGCAGCCAAACATGAAGGCTACTACTTATAGTTGCTTTTATATCATCTTTTTATACATATATTATAAATTTTTATATCATATTATCATATTACATAAAATAAAGCCCAAGGAACAACGACAAATACGTGCTTCCAGTATATCCGGTTTTATTTTGAAAGGCTTCGAATAAACTTCCGGTCCTGACAGCGGAGGGGACCCAGTGGGGGGGTCCGCCCCCTTTGCTCTGAAATGAGTTGTGCTAGTGGCAGGCCGTGATATTGCAGCTTACGGCTCAACAGCCTTTTTCGCCATAGACAACAATGTAAAAGGAGCAGCCTGTAAAATGGTCCACGGGGCATCTGGAGTTTCAGACTAAGGCAAATATATTTCTTTAAAATTACTATTTTTAGGACATGGACTTTTTTTCTTCGTAAAAAAATTGTAAAGCATCAAAAACAATTTTTAAAATGTATTCCAATGACGTGACGTCACCAGTGCTGTGGACGTGCGCGAGCGTGTGCGTGAAGACTCATGAACGAGCAGAGGTCTTCCCCGTTAAGCGGTCTGAGAGCCAAACAGACAACAATACGGTAATGAACGGGACTGGACTAGGATAAACGCTAACAGGCACCTAAAGTAAGTTTTTCTTTACTCAGTACTAAAATGTATTGCGAACCTACACATGGCAAGCGTGTTTAAATGTTAAAAAGTAGGCCTATTAGCTAACATGAACAACAACAATTTAAACTAGTGAAGACGTGATCGTTTTTCTGATTAGGCTGCACGGCTTTGAAAATAGCGTTTTGGTTCGATAATAAAAAATGGTAAATCATTTAAGTTACTTCAGTGGTGATGTTTATACCTTTCTTTTCAGATAACGTAGGTACAGTACCAATAAAACCTATATTGAAACAACAAAACATGATTTCTGCATCTGCCCTGGATCCAGTACAGATAAATGCTGTACTGGTACAGCATTTACTTCAAATTATACTAATGATAATGCAATATAGAACACTTTTGTAGTGCTCCTTTGTATTTCAGCCAAACAATTCTAGTGGTGAGGTTATACTAGCAAATACAGTGAAGTAAAAAGTCGATTTTTATCATTTCTATTGCAATATGAAGACGGCCAGCACTTACGAAACTTCTCAGAAAAGTGGCCGAGCGTGAGTACATTAGCACGGCGACGTACGTTCGAAGGGCCGCTGTAAGTTACGGTTGTTGTAAAAGAGCGGGGCTATCTAGCTTATTAAGCCCTGCACTGACAAACTGACCCCACAGATCATCTTAACATAGTAACTTAATCGCCTCAAATGGCCTTAAAAATTCATTTTGTATTTAAAGTACGATTATATCAAGAGATTTAACTTACAGCGTAATGGCGTCCGCTCCGCTCTGAGGCTTCGTCGGCAGCTGTGCGCGCTCCCGCTGCTTTTACCCACTTGGGCCGTACGGAGCATAGATACAGGTGACGCGTCATACGGGTACTATGGGCCGTTATGGCGGACGAAACTGGTTTCATGCGCCACTGAGCACCACTATGTAAAGAGATAGGAGCTGGGACAGCATGCCTCTTCCATCTATATAATTCAATGAGGGGACCTGACAGTGGAGGTCTGCAAGGCAGGGTCCTGAGAGTGGAGGTCTGCAGCCAGACTCTCTTGGCATCTTTGGCTGTTTCAGTTATTCTTCATTCAGTGTAAGCTTTAAATCAACGTAAACAAACATTCAAAAAAAAAGACACCCACGTCTTTGGGAGAAGTTACCTTGTCAACAATATGATTCAATAGATATAACCCGTAGATCACGAGTGTCCTTTGATTCTCTTCTCACATGCAAGCATGGTCGGCCAGTGGCGTGCTGGGACCATTTCGGCCTGACAATTTAGAGAAGACCGGCCCACTTTTCTGTGGGTTCATAGCTCAGTGATAAAGCGCTAGTCTCTGGTGCACGAGGTCCCCGGTTCGAGTATGACTTTGTCATTTTTCTAACGCTTTTTTTTTAACGCTCTTTTTACATGGGCCGCTTTCAAGATATTTTTTTTCAGAAATATAATGTTCTATGCTGTGGAAGGACTTAGTCTATTTCTTTTCTTACTAATAACTTCTGCTTTAGAAAACACTAAAGCACAAGGTACACTTGTCGCTGGCATACACAAGTATTTTTTTGAGAGAATGAACAAATGTGGGAATCTCTCGTCTCTCACAAAACCCACAAGGGACAGATGTGCTGACGTCTTTTAAACTTTATGGGAGATAGGTTGAGACAGGTGCGCTGTTCTGTGGTTCGTTGAAACTCCTGTCAATCAAATGCGTGTCGGCACGGGTGCCCCCTAGTGAAACACTTGCCAAACAGCGGCGTTTCATGAAACGTTTCTCAGATCCAGTCACGTGACATGCGCGGTTTGAACCTTGTTTTGAAGCAGTGTTTCGACACGCATGCGCCATGAGACTTCGACACAGTGTCGAATCCCGGGGTTCAAGACGGCCATCCCTACTTTTATAGGCGCAGTGCTGGTTGCCGTTTATGTTTGAGTTAGTTTACTGTGTTTTGTTAACTTAAACAATATCCCTCTAGTTGGTGTTGGTCCAATCTACCGACAGCTGGGGATGACAGGGGTTCACTTTAGGTGGTGATTTTATTTGTAGTTTTGGTGGTGGTGGCACATGTACAGTATATATGGGTGATTTCTGTTATGGAAATGGTGTTTATTTGTGTTTGACCTTGTGTTTGTTTTTCACTAATAGTATACCTCTCTCACCCCAGCTCGAGGCCACGCCACCCCAATTAAAATTCAACTTTTAGAATGTTTGGGGTTAATTGTAAATAAACTCTGCCTTAGGGCTGTTGGACCCACACTGACTGTCTGGCTTTGTTATTGAAGCTCACCTGTAGTCTAAAACACCTTGCTAGTGTTACACTCCTATCCGAGCCTTAAATAAATAATTTACGTTGGGTTTGTTTCGGGCTCGGCCGACAATTCAAGTTAATTGCTCGGGCTCAGGCGGGTCGGGCTTTAGGCCCGCAGGCTCGGGTCGGGTCGGGTTGGGCTTGATTTTTTTGGTCCCGAGCTAACCTCTACCTCAGGGCCTGGACAACTCGCTATCATCAATGGAAAAATGGATGCACAAGTTTATCAAGATATTTGGCAGAAAGACCTGAGACATTCACAACTACATGGAATAAGTAAGTGAACCCTTGTATTAAACAGCTGATCCTTCTTTTGTAGCAATAACTGCTTTCCTGTAGTGGCAGATTAGACGCTCACAACGATCAGGATGAATCTTGGACCATTTCTCTTTACAAAACTGCTGCAGTTCAGTGAGATTCAGGCGGTGTACTTACTTATTCCTCGCTCTCCTGTGAATATTTACATGTTATGGCCAATGTATATATGATAAAATGTAAATGTTTGGGTGGTTTTAGTTTAAGCACTGTTTACTCATTCTTATGATTTTGATAAAGATCAGACCACATTTTATGACCAATTTAGGCAGAAATGTGAGAAAATCCAAACGGTGGACTTACTTTTTCTTCCCACTTAGGTCATTTTGAAGACTTTCACCATTCAAAAGATAAAATATTTTGTTTTGAATCCTGAAATGGTAATGGTTTTATATATGTTATCACTTTGGACCCCTGTTTAGAATGATGTCATGTATAGGCCCTTCTCATTGTTGCGTCACTTCTCCCAGAGCAGTGCTACGAGCTTACGCTTTAATCGTTAGTTGTTAAGTTTGCCTACAGTTTGAACAAAAAAAGCTGCGGAAAAAAACTACTTTTTCAAACACAGACATGTCGTTCGGTGAAGCTTTCATGACCTATAGACAGTTTTGAATGTCCTCCCCCTTAAGTTAATATGTCAATGAAACTGTCCGGCGCATAATTTTACATAAAATATTGATTTTTTTTCTACACATCTGGTAAATTCTCCATAGGCTTTCAGAAACTAGAAAGTCAATAGCACTGCATGAAAAACATTGAAGCATTGACGGCTTGTGAAAGGGGCTTATTGGTGACAGTTTTTCAGCTAGACATTTATTTTTCTTTTGCATTTGCGTTTACACAGCTATGGACCCTTCCCGTCATTTCAAGCACATTTTCTGGTACATTCTAATCTTTGCTTAGGTTTTGTATTATGTTATTAAAGCCACAGATTCACAATACTTTACTCATCTTTACTCATCTATTTAGTGGCTTCTGCCTTTATCGTTCGTAAACAACAACAAAAATCAGGTTTTTCTCCCAAGACAAAGGTACAGAACAATTGAATTAATTTCTTAAAGAATTATTCTGCAATTAATAGTAACTAGGCCTAAATAAAAAAAATGAAATAAAAAACGTTTTGTTTGCAGAAAAAAGCTTTCCTAACATGTGGTTAGCATGGCGCCTTTATTTTCCATCCCGGTGGCCGAGATGCTACTGCAATGGAAAGTAAAGGCACCATGTGAACCACACACACAGAAGCTGCTCACTGAAACTCACTAATATCAACTTTTCTTTCCCCGCATAAAAAAGTTACAAAATGTACCTTTAAGTTAAGAAGCCCATGCACTGTCCACCTATTCCCTGACTCGGCATTAGACAAACTTGGACAAATTTAAACTGATCCTAAAGTCACAGCAGGTTTAGGATCAGTTTCCTGTAGCAGATGATGAAACACCTACAGCCAGTTCCTGCGGTTTCCTCTGCGTGAACTTTTGTACTCAAGGTACCTTGAGTTGAGGTTTTCTCTCACTACAACCTCCAGAGAGACAAGTGATCGTTCAAGACTCAAGATAGGCGTTTATCAAATTAGCAACTTTTCCATTAACCGAGCATAGAATAACACGTACTTGTAAAGTCTATTACATCTGTTCTACATTATGGCTGACACACCTGCGACCAGCTCAGACTGCATGGAGAAGTTTAAAAGCTACGTGACGACCCCAAAAGGCCTCGTCCTCGCTGCAGAAATAGTAAGTGGGACCGTTTTTTCAACACGATGACCTGAAAACATCCTTCTGCTTGACCTGTGCGGGTAATGCCGACTCAGAGATCACTTTTTGCAACTGCTAATTCATCATTCATAGACTAACATTGCACATTGATTCCCTTCTACAAAGAAAGGCGTAACATACAGGGGGATGTGGGGGTTACAACCATAGATTGTAAAAATTATCCCCCCCCCCCATATTCAAACCTAACTAACTTAACCCCTCCTATATTTGTGTCCAAGCATTAATTTTTAAACATTTAATTTTTTACTTCCTTCGCTGAACCTTGTAATTCTGTTCTTTATTTGTTGCAACGTGAAAAAATAAAGTGTGTCTGAGTTCAGTAAGATTATTGTAGCAGAAATGCACCAATTTCCTGCATTCTGGTGCAATTATTGCCCAATGTTAAACCAAGCGTTACGCCCTTGCTTGATGTTATTTTATTGTTCTAACTCAGGGGTTCTCAAACTTTTCAGGCTGCGACCCCCAAAATCACTCAACAAACAACTCTGGACCCCCTTCTGTAAAATGTGATTAGTATTTATAATCATGTAACCTCTTAACCCCCACCTGAACCGAGCACATTTTCTACAGTTTGCCATTACCCAAATGTAAAAGCTTCTTGAAAAAAGTGGCAAAATAGCGGCAAAAACAACAAGGATGAAAGTGCAACAAAAAAGCAACAAAACTGTGACAAAAACTCCCCAAAAAAAGCGACAAAAAAGTGACAAAAATTTGATGGAAAAAGAACGTAAAAAAAGTGACTCACACAAAAGATCTGTTTAGATCAGTTTTGTAGGTCTTAGCTTTCAAATGAGGTGTTGCACTGGCCTATAGGCTGTAAGCTCCAGTCATGAAGCTTTTAGATTTGGGTAAAGTTGAACCGGAGAAAATGCGCTCAGTTAACTTTACGATTCAAATATGCCCTTTAATGTTTTACTTCAGTGTTTCGCAGAGGTCTGAGACTATTGAGGTGACCCTGATTTCAATATTTTCATCAGTAAAAAAATCACTATTTATATTACTAAACCTATTATATTTTGATTGATTATTTAAGAAACAAAAAATATAATTTCCTCTGCATTTTATGTTAGACACTTTGGGGCATCTCCAGTAGCCCTTGAGACTTTTTGTATAACATATAACCGTTCAATTTCTTCCATCTCTTTAACCTAATGTGTCATATGCACTTTAACATTTCTGTGGCACTTAAATAGATGATTAATTATTTATTCTATTTGCTGTGACATCCTTATACTATGTAATGAAACACACTGATAAGACATACATTATTTTGATTCTAAGTGCCAAGTTTGAAGCCAGATATCCTTGTACTTTGTCACTGGATTCATTTGAATGTAAGTTATTAAGATCATTAATCCTCTGATGGGCCATATATTTCTGTACATATGTTCATTTGCATTATAAATGTGATCATCATTCAGAGCTGTAAAGCTACATATTGTAAAGAAAAGTCTAAAATAAAATAAAAAATACAGGGCTATGAAGAGGGAATATACCTATTTTGTTTAGGGACTGAACAGACTGTACTGTCAATGTCAATAAATAAAAATAAACAAAAGAAAAAAACACTTTGAGCTCCAGTTTTACATCTGTGGATGAACGACTATCTTTGAGAAAAACACTATGAATGTTGGGCATTTCTTTTTGTTGAAAATACAGTAAGTTACATTAAAGTGCGAGTGACTGTGCTCTAAGTAGCCTATTTAAGTTCAAGATAAATTCCCTTAAGTCGGGGGTTAAGAGGGTTAAGGTGCAAAACATTTAAATTCTGGTTTAATGATTTATTTATTTATTTATCAGGGACGACACAGTCAACATAGTTACAATTAATGTTTGCAGCTGATGCGATGCATGAAGAGCTTATAGCTTAGTGCTAATTTGCAGCTCATGTCCCTGGTTAGGCCTTTCTACACAATTTACAATAATAAATACATTGGTACAACATTTGAATAAAACTTTGTCAATCACACACATGCATACTGTATACACCTACATTCACACAGACTCAGTGCTATTTACAAATGGGAACAGCTTTGTTTTGTTTTTAGCCTAGACTTGACCCTAGAAGTGAACATTTTAAACTCAGATATGGTTCTGTGGGTAATGAGTTCCACAGCTTCGGACCTGAGTACGAAATGGCAGACTGACCGAATGAAGTCTTACGGTGTGGAATCGTTGTGATTGATGTTAGTTAGTTTGGATACTTTATTTTGATATTTGACGTAATTTCACTAAAATATGCTGTTTTTAATCAATATGACTTAAAATGTTATGTCAGAAATATAAAACGTGTGTTTCATAATCATTTTGTGACCCCCACTTCAGTGTCCTGCGACCCCCACTTTGGTAACCACTGTTCTAACTGACTAATCCTGAAGTGGTTTGCAGAGGAGAATGATAACGGTCTGTGGGCTGTAGCATCAGGCGCAGAGTTTCCACACCTTTTCTCATTTAGCACTAAAGCGTCATAGCTCACAGGATGGCCAACCACAGACTTACTCACACAGTAAGATTAGCTCCTTCCTGATACATAAGTCACTGGTTTAGTCCTGTCTTAAAATATTAGTGCTGATTTAGACTTTTTGACCTTCTTTGGTCTGTGTTTAATCAGGTCTGAAATTGGTCTGAACTGGGTGTAAAGTAATTCAGTTAAAACACAGGAATCAGAGCGGGAATAGCTGTGGGCTTCTTGCTTCTTGCTTCTTGCTTCTCCTTTTGTAGCCTTGTGGTCTGGAGTCTTCCTTTCCATGGTGTAAAGACCAGCAGGGTAGTTAAGCACTATTTTGATTATATCTCCGGTACAAAGCTTTGGTAACCATAGAAACGGGAGGCATAGAAACGGAAATCAGCTTGAACGGAAGAAAAAAGACGAAAGATAAAGTCTACAAAGGTTCACGGTTAAAACGAAAATGCCACGGAAAAAACGGTTAAAAACTACAAGGGTTAGCGTCGGTCAATTGGGGAACAAGGTTTGTAAAGTAGATGAATTATATATTTGAGATACTTGAAATGTTTATTGTAATTTTGGTAACGCTAATGGAAGGAAACTGATGTAATGAGCTATAACGGTCAAAATGTAACGTATGGTTTTATTTGTCTTATATAGCTCTTACGTTGGTTGATGACGACACGGATGGCAATAAAAGTCATTTAACCATCAGTTCTGGCCTTCTCAATATTGACTGGAGGCTACACATGGTTTTACATTATTGTACTCTTCTTTTCACTTGTTATCGTATTATAAACAAACCTATGTGATAATATTAAAAGAAAAGAATGAGAAACACAGAAGTAAATACAGTACTGAAGAATAAATGATGTCATCTCTATTTGTCATAAAAGGATTCAAGTTTAAAATAAGCAGCAGACTAACAATACCACAATTTGAGAACCACTGCTTTTATCACGAGATCAATACAATACAATACACATTTGCATATTTAGAGCATTTAAAACATGATTAATTTATAGGTCAGCTCTGTTTGTTGCACGACATTTAAAAAATTATATATATTTTTACAGATACTATTCAATTTCTGTTATTTAAAATCAACATTCAAATCCTTCTGCCATAACTTTCTCAATATAACAAAAGATGAATCCAGCCCAGTGGTTCTCAATCTGTGGTGCCTGTACTATTAATGAGCTCAGGGCTTAACTCTGGGCCTTGAGCATTTCTCTTCTTAACTTCTGTTTTCCTCCTTTACAGGTGTTGTGTGTGATTGTCAACATCTGTTATGGAGCATCCGTGTTCCATGTCTTTTCTTATGTAGCAATCGGCGGGATGATTTTTGCCATCATCTTCTTCTGTGTCTTTATGATGGAGCTGGACAAAAAGTTCCTACGCATCAGTTGGGTCTGGAGCGTAAGTTCTACTTTCACTACCACAACATAACCTTGTCATTTGTATTTTTGAAAGCCCCTCTAGGGACAGACATAGCAAATTAGTTTTGGCTATAAATGTAGTATGTTACGTGCTAGCCTGGGCATTTAATCAAAATCACAATCTCTACTTTGGTCAATCTCAATAATCGTCATGGGACTTTATAATGACAGATTTACAGCCATTTCTTGGGCAGAAACAGCACCTAGTTTTGGAGTTTGGACGGGACAATCAACAATTTGTGTGTTAAATGATTCTTGAGGAAAGCGTTTGTTATTGTTTGAGCTGAGGTTTGTATGTATTTGGGTGATTGACATGACGTGCATATTTTTGTGTCCGAGTGTTATATTTCTATTTTAAAATATTTTTATCTTTTCATTACATGTATCACTTTATTCTACAAAACCTCTTTAGTTTAAACACATTTTCACACCTCAAACCCCTAAAATGTCAGGTGGTGCAACCGTCCGAGCAAATGATTAGACTAATAAAGCTTCTGAAAATTGTATTTTCAGAGTAACAATTAAAAAATAAAACATCATGGCATAATTGTATGTTAAATATCTTTCAAATAAGCCGTCATTTGTGAATATTAATAGTTTTAAAGCTTTTGAGATCACTAAAAACTTTTGTCCGGCAATTTGTAATCTTAAAATATCAGGGTGGCACAACCGTAAGAACATGGCTGGTATTTTGAAATAAAGAGTAGTATCAGCAAACAGGATATGACATCAGCCAGAAGAACAAGTTGTCTTTATGGCTGAGTGAAAAGGTTTGAAAATCTCTTTCAAGAATTGAGGAAAAAATAGCTTTTTTCCGACTCATAGGTAAACTGTCACACTTTTGGTGTCAGGTGGTACAACCGATGTAAATATTGGAAACTATTATTTTATTATAAAAGTCTCAATTTGTTTTAAAAGTAAATGTTTACCCATGCTAACAAATGCTAAAGCTAATGTAAGAGTCCACATAAAAGCCAATTTAATTTGAAATTAGTTGCTAATGTCAGGTGGAGCAACCAGACAGTCAAGTGGTGCAACTGCAAAAAATGTCAAATTACCATCTAAAAACTATAGGGATGCACTGATCTAATACTGGTATAAGTTATCAGAGTAAATACTAGAAAAAAAATCAGTTATTGGTTTAAAATATCCAATACTGAACCGAAAACTGTTTTGGGCTGACACCGAGCACTCAGTCCATGGTCCTCCTGTTTTATTACTGATTACAGCATCAGTCAGTTACAAATTACAGATGAAATGTTCAGAGGAGAAAGACTGACTAAGATATACTTGGCAAAGATTTGACTTTGTACAATTTTTTGGAAACTTTAAATTTTAGAAAAAACTCGGTTGCGCCACCTGACACGTTTTTATACAGAGAAGCTACAAATACATCAAAAAAATACATTTAAATACTTTTAAATGTTATTTAACAAACATAACTTGTTTAAACACAAAATTATCGACTCAAAAATATGCATGTCATCAGTTTTTAAAAAAACCTTTTGAAAATATGTTTTTGACCCCTTATACGTCATTGACCCATTTACTATTTTTGGGGAAATCGAAATCGATCAATATGAAAAAAAAAAAAAAACTTGTTTTGCCATATCGTCCGGCCTTATTACATGCTCATTGTACATAGGACTTGTCCCCATTAACAAATAAATAAATACACATTCAAAAAAAGTTGTGATGACAGCACTTCTTCAGAGGAGATGACGAGCTCTCTGGCTTCTATCTCTTATACCTAAAAGATAAAGGCAAGGAGAAAGCAGTGAAGTGTGGGTGGGACAAATGCAAAGGTGGAGGAGAAGGACCCGGAGGTGTTAAGAACAGGTGTGAACCTGCACTCAAACTTAAGGCAGCACTCTTAATTTATCGTAGGAAATAATTGAAAAGGAAATAGCACTTGAGGATATGCAATATTCCATGTTAAAAACCAGATAATGCAACCTTTTACCACTTCCTAATTTCCGACCTTTCCCAGAAATTCATTCAGCTCCAGTTCCTCTTTAGCACGTGGTGATTGTGCACTTGATCTCTTGTCTCATAATGTTCTGTTGGCTTTTCATTTCATGCAGGACCTTTTTCGAACTGTCATCGACACGGCTTGGTTCATCATCGAGTCTCTGCATGTTCTGATCAGATGGGCGGTGGATGCAGCCATGGTCACAGGAGGGGTCAGTCAAACTTCAGTCACAAAGACCTCAAAACATGCACAATAGTCTACTCTTAACCATGAACCCTGTTCAAGATCTGGGGAAGGCTTTGCGGCCAACCACTGCACCTGAGAGGTTGGATAGACAGGACAGTGCTCTGACTGGTGGCAATGTAAACCAATAAGAGCCCATAGCCGACTACACAAAATACTGTAGAGCTACATTAAAACTAGTTCAGCCTAAGATCTAAATTTACCTCACTGAAAAGTATTGCCTATGGCATGAAATTTGAAACATTTGAAATCAGTGAGAAATGCTTCAAATTATGCATTATTATCTGGATGTGGGTGGTGGTCGTTACCTGGGTAAAGTTTGTGTGTTCTCATTGTGGATGTTGTGGTTTCCTCCTGGTGCTCTGGTGGTTTCGCAACAACTCCAATTGGGTCAGACCCATGAAAAGGAAAAACTGAATATCAGTGGGATTTTCATGATTAAATCAATGCCAAATAATGCATTGAAATGCTTTGTTGAACTTTCCTGTATAATTTGCAGTTCACTCTGATCTTTAACATTTTTTTTTTATATATAGATTTCGGTCTGATTGCTGGCCTTGTGTTCGCTTATGACACCTACACCATTTTCTTACAAATCAAGAGCGCAAGTCAAAACGCAGCGGCCGTTAATGGTGAGATTACTTCACTCCTATGTCTTTCTAAATACACATTACTTTTCTTACTACTTGTATGTTCTTTTTTGTTTTCCAGATGGTCAGGTTTAAATACTTGTTCCTCTATTACATGTTATGGAAGACTGAAGAAGAAACATTTATGTTCTTTTAATTACTTTGAGAAATTGATGTCATAACAATGAATCAATTAATAAATTAATTTAATTGGTACATTCTCATCTTTAACTAAGTTTTTGTTAGTAAGTTTTTCAATGTTATCTAAACAGATCCATAATACTTAACCTTCGAAAATAACCTCTTACCTCCCGCCTTAACCGAGCACATTTTCTCCGCTTAGCAAAAGTGATTAAATACTGTGGTTTTACATTTTGTTTATAAGTGTTTGGTCTAATTTACCTTTCACCCACTTTTGCCTCTTTTTGCCTTGTCTCGGCACTTCCGTTGTCTTGACACTTCCGGACACAGTCCGTTCATTCAGCGGAGAACGAGGGGAAATGTTTGCCGCTAAAATCTGATGTTTTGTAAGTTGATTTGTGTAAAATGTCCGATGAAGTCACCACAGCACTGCTTCTCTGTGCGGCCTTAAATAAGATTTATATTCATTTATTATACGGCTCTTCACAATGCAAGTAGAACGCGCCATTGACTTGAATGGGAATTTCCAACGTTCTACCGGTCATTATTTTCTGGACCTCTGAAAAAAGTGCTAAACAGTGCCGCGGGCCATCGGGAAACCTACCGACTCTCCCTATGGCCAGCACGCCTCTGCTTTCACCCCTGGTTACACCCCGCCATTCCGACACACCGCTCTGAGGCTTGGTCGGCAGCCGTGCGCGCTCCCGCCGCTTTCACCCACTTGGGCCGTAGGGAGCATAGATACAGGTGACGCATCATACGGGTACCATGGGCCGTTATGACAGAACTGGTTTCATGCGCCACTGGCACCACTATGTAAAGAGATAGGAGCTAGGACAGAGCATGCCTCCATTAAATCGCTAGTTTTCGTTTAATCTTATTTCTCTTGATCACTACCTGCCTCCAGCCGATGTCACTGATGTCAGCAGTTAAAGGGTCTATAGGCACGTTTCACAACTTGCAGGACCACTTTAACAGAAATGCTAGAAAACAATAACCTGCAAGTTCATACAATGAATACAAATACTTAGATGCACAGCCCCCTCCCCCCCCCAAAAAAATGTGTGAGTTTACATACAACATAGACTGCTAGAGGACAAAACATTTCGTTCCATTACTAGAAATAAATCCGGTATAGCGCCTTTAATTCCTGTGCTGTAAGCATTTTCGTAGCTTTTAAGTAATATAAAGAAACCTTCTGATAATTCATTGGGTTCGCTGTTACTTGTCCTCGAGATCAGCATCTGCAGCCCTCCATTCTGTAAAATTGTTTGCTGCCATCTAGTGGAAGAACTGAGTCACATCTGGTCACATCCCATCCCATAAAAGCGCCATAAACAGACAAGTGCATGAAATTAATTAAGCAGCAACAACGCATCTATATTGTTATCATTAATGGCTTTTTATTTCCCAAAGAACTCTCAGTTGAAAGACCATGTTACAAACTGCACAAACAGTAGCCTATACGATGGTAAGAAAACAAGCAGAAATGTCCTTAGTCTTCATTGTTGAAAGTTACCCAAAAAAGGGCAAGAAAAGGAATTTAAAAAAAGAAGACAGAACTGTGGAGATGAGTAAAGTATTGTGAATCTGTGGCTTTAATAACATAATACAAAACCTGAGCAAAGATTAGAATGTACTAGAAAATGTGCTTGAAATGACGGGGAACACTATTGGAGAGGGTCCATAGCTGTGTAAACGCAAATGCAAAAGAAAAATAAATGTCTAGCTGAAAAACTATCACCAATAAGCCCCTTTCACAAGCCGTCAATGCTTCAATGTTTTTCATGCAGTGCTATTGACTTTCTAGTTTCTGAAAGTCTATGGAGAATTTAGCAGATGTGTAGAAAAAAAAAAAATTATGTAAAATTATGCATTGGACAGTTTCATTGCCATATTAACTTAAGACATTCAAAACTGTCTATAGGTCATGAAAGCTTCACCGAACGACATGTTTGTGTTTGAAAAAGTAGTTTTTTTCCCCCCGCAGCTTTTTTTTTTGTCCAAACCGTAGGCAAACTAACAATTAAGGGCTAAAGCACATGCTCGTAGCACTGCTCTGGAAAGTCTCCAAAATGACACATATAACAGGAAAAAGGCATCTGTGGTTTAACATCGAGGTGGAGGACAGGCCAGAATTATGTGCTAGAATCTTTTTTCTTGTCTTTTAATTGTCAAAGTGCTTATTTCTTTGACCTGGTTCAGAGATACTGTTAAAATTATACAAATATCAACCATAAACCAGGTGGAAGTGACAAGTACAAATGCAAATTCTACCACCAAATTTGTAGCTTATCTCCATGTGTTATTTGAGCGTTATATGGCATCACCTGACCACAATATATTACGGCACATATACAAATAGTCAAAATAATAAAAAGCATCTGTCCGTTAACTGCATACAACAGTTTCTACGCTCTACAGCAGACTGCAGCGAAAGGCCATGCTGCTCGTTAATACATTAAAAAATCATAGCAAAAATGTTGTTGGATGTCAGTGGTACATGGAGTTTTATCTGCGAGAGGAACCCTCACGCATTATTTAGACATTATTTAGTCCACTACAAAACAACACAAAGTCACATGCAGCACCGCGCAATCGATTCATTGTTACAACATCCACCTCTCGCCTAAAACCGTATCTTTACTGTGACCTGTTCATTACATTGTCCATCTCCTTTGCTCCAATTCATGAAAAACACCTCCTTTTTTGATCTTCTTCAGCACCTAATGCAGGAACAGCCGGACATTTTAAACTCCCTCACCTGCAAAGCAAACAAGGACAATGTAAAAACACAGACGTAAAAGGCATATATTGAGTGAAGTAAGATCATCTCACCAGTAGAGGCCGCTGTGTGTTGCCTGCTGCTCTTGATTCGTAGGTAAATGGTGTATGTGTCATAAGCGAACAGAAGGCCAGCTATCAGACCGAACACCTATAAAAAGGTAAAACCACAGTATTTAATCACTTTTGCTGAAGCATTTGAGCAGTTATACAATTACATTAACAGTCACAAAAATAAATAATACGACCAGATTCAAAGCATATTTTACTGGTATTTACATTTTTCAGGCCAAATTAACCGTCAGTGGTTTAATCAGAGGCGGGTAGTACTCAGTTACATTTTATTTGTTTTTTTACATTTTTAGGTTTTGAAGAAATTGTACTTCTTTTCATACAGTACTTTTTACTTCTACTTGAGTAAAATTATATTGAAATATCTGTACTCTTGAGTAAAAATATTTTTTTCACTTTTTCTAGCAAATGCTTCATTTTGATCTATAAAATAGATGTAGTTCATCTCGTGCTCCTTGTTCTGTAGAACTATTTAGATTGTCTGTATTTTCATGCCAATATCTTGGAATTTTCTTTGGAAATATCACGATTTCCAAGTACTTTTTAACTTTTACTTGAGTAAATATTTGGGTCTCTACTTTTTACTTGTACTTGAGTGAAATAATTTCAAAGTAACTTTACTCTTACTTGAGTAAATATTTTGGCTACTCTAACCACCTATGAGTTTAATATTCTGTTTTACATTACCAGATACAACAATGTTATGTTTGTATCACTTTGATCAAAACGTTGTTTTTTTATGAAAATGGCAACAAAATATAGTAATCTTGATTTTAGATTAAGACGTTTTATTCACCCAAAAGACTTTGTGAATTGACAAAGCTCCCAGTATGTGACACCTGGAGGACTGAGAGCTTACAAAGACAAAACAAAAATGTTAATCCAGTCAGCAAGACCTGACACTGTTAATAATCTATGTTTATACTGTATAGAAGACAGACATGTAGCTGTGGTGCAGGCCCTGTGCGTATCTGCTGCCCTCGTGTGGAGAACATGAGAATTACATTGGTCGTAGGTGCGCTTGTGCGCGTGGGTACCGAGGTGTGAAAGGTGCAGGGGGTGAGGAGAGGGGCTAGTTTGTTGACTGCTATCGCTTTATCCTGGTTTTTATTTTTGTCAATCCAGTATCCATCCTTTCAATATATTCTTGGCCTCAATGTTCATACCCATACTTCTGTGATAGCTGCATGTTGTACGCAATAAATCAATTAAACGCATCCTGGATCCAGCGTCTCTGTATAGCCTAGCGCATTACACAGATCTACCCAATCTTACCCTCAGCGGCAATTGAGCAAAGATAAACTATAGGACGCCGCTACATACTGTATGCTACTGTAGCTTTCTTTAGCACGGAATAACACACATTAACCTGGTTTGTATTATTAACCCCTCAAACAGCACCCACAGTTTTTTTTTGGTACCGTTTCCACAAATTATTTCACAACTATTCTAAACTTCCTGTAAGTGGGTAACACACATTCTTTAAAAACTACTGACCAATCAGAACTGTCAGGAAGGAAGTGGATGACTCATTTTTCTTACTCTTAACGATGGTAAAGCTTGCATCAAAATTAAGCTTTAAAAATATAATTACTGTAAGTCATTTCTTTACATATAGTGTAGGCCTCAGTCATAGTTTTCCATTATAGAAAGTTTTCAAAGTTGTCATTTTGACCCGGTTGTTTGAGTTCAGGAAGTTTTGTCTTTCTTCACAGAAGCTTCTTCTCACTCATCTGATCAAATGCTAGTATTTAAATTCTTCATAGACCCATTCTAGTTTACGCTGAGCCAGTTACACTCAAACTAAACTGATCCGAGCTCAATATAGTATACACATATCTCTGGTTTCTGTTTAAGTAAAGTTTTTTAAGTAAAGAATATATAATTAAGACTAGTAATAGTTATTAATTAACTATTTCATGTTTCTATCAAACATTAACCCACTGCCCCCTGTTGTCTGGTGCTGTTAATACGCCCTGTAATTACGATGTCGATCAATTATTAATTAGGCAGGTTCACATTTAAGTGTCCCTGTTAAGAAGTGCAGGGACCACATCACCTCTGTTCTCAAATTATTAAACTGGGTCACCGTATATACTTTAGAATACACTCGAATTGTTTGCCGATTTGTTTTTAAAAGCTTGCATGGCATAGCGCTAAGCTTAAGACGAGAGGCGATAAGGCCTTTTCTGTGATTGAGCCCCAGCTGTGGAATGGTCTACCTTTCGTTTGCACATTAGAATGGCTCAATCGCTTAATAATTTAAATTCTTTACTGAAAACGTACCTGTTGTCTCTGGCTTTTGGTACCAATTAATGAGACACTTCACATTGTTATTAATTGTTGGAATTGCAATGTTTGTACTGTATTGTTTTACTTTATACTTATTCTTTGACTGTTCAGCACTTTGATAAGCTTAACATGCTTTAAAAATAAAGTTGATTTGATAAATTGATTGATTGGTAAATGCCCTTTAAAAAGGTACTATCTAGGTGTAAAACATTATATTGTTTTCATTAAGAGCTGACACTGACCCCTCCTGCGATCCTGGCTCCGTCTCCCGCTCCCCCGATCACACAGATCAGAGACGTAATGACGTACAGGATAGCACCGATGATCGCCCGGAAAAAGTCCTGCACAAAAGGAGAAGCCCGACATTAGAGAGCAACAGGCAGAAGAAATGGAGTGTGAAAAATGCTGAAGTTACTACGGAAATTCCCTCAACATATCCCTTTTTGTTTGTTGAAGTGTAATCCGACTGTTGTTTAGTTGACCTCTAACTAAAATGCACGGGATTCTTGTGTTAGTTTCACAATGATCAATTTTCTTGGCATGTTTGAAATGTAAACCGACAAGGGAATCTAAACTTAAAAATAAATATACTGGTATTTGCAATTAAAACTTTTTATCAAACGGTGTCCAAATTATCCAATACTCAAAGAGATTTTTTTCTTTAATTGAATACAACTTAATACTAAAATAATACAATACTTAAAGTGCATATTAGACACAATTTTTGCAAAAACATATCCAACACGATTATATTTAAGATTTCGCTAAAGATTGTACCGAGATTTCTTTAGTCTATTTTTGTGATGTTTATAGTTTCACTTCCTTATTGGACACCGACAGGAAGTGACATAGCTGAAGGTAAACAATTTTAAACTGTTGCCGTGCAACCATGTTAAGTCAATAGGTGTGTTTAAGATGAGCGAGGCGCTGCAGTGTCCAAGATGGCACCGCCTTGCTCTGTTACTTTTCTCCGCCTCGCTCGGCTGCCGGAACTACAAAGGCCAAAGGGATGATGGGAAATTAGTTTAGTTTAGTTTATTAGTTTATTTGAGCAGTTAAAAATTCTGCTCAAAAGGAGTGGGCTGAAGCAAAAGCTTATAAGCGCCCACCCCCGACATCATTGAAATAAAAACAATTGATCAAATCACACTAGTACAGGGAGCATGTTACAAAGTACAAGACACAAGAGCAGGAACACAGCATGCACACACACAACGTACCCCTCTGTGACCCAACTTTGCCTGTTATATTTACAATATCAATCCTACATTAAGCAACATCATACTGCCCCACCGGCAAAAGAGAACCTACAACCCACCAGAGCGGTCGTTTCAACACGGACCACACCCACAAAGCACCTCTAGAAATGTCCGTATAAAAATAAGTTAACAGAATTTAACGGAACGGAAAGGAAACACAACTGAAAGGAAACACAACTACAACAACTGTCTCATTTCATGTACGCGATGACTAATACAAAGCAAGTGAAAAGGCGATCATTAAGTTATTTATACACATATATGCACACATCCTTTTTTCTTTTTTTTTACTCTCTTTACAGATGGTTACAGAAGGTTACAGATGGTTACCACTGCCAACACAGTTAACAATTTCAAAAGGCACTAGTTCTGTGTTCAAAAGGCACATTAATATACATGTTATATTATCCGTGATCTTGTCATTTTCTTCATTCGTCGTCGTCGTCGTTCAATGGATTATGTAATATGTAAGCCCTATATACTGTAGTGCGTTAAAAAGCCAGGGTGTAGAGTGGGTCCATTGAAGAGGGCAGTAACTCCCCATCAACAAACCCCCACCCAGCTGCCCTAACTGGCTGTATTTGTAGATGATGTTCCTATGCTTAGTGGTGCGTTAAAAGACGGAGGTTTATGAGCCCGTTGGGAGGGTCCCTCTCAGCAGATCCATAACTCGCTTATCCTAATTCTCAATTTGTAATTTAGAGCAATAGAATGACAACCGTTCAGAGCAACAACACTGTCTTAGTTAATAGAATGCAATTGCAAATTGATCCTACAACTCCCCCTTGTGGCAACGTGTTTCTTCTTTGTACTTTTCAAAGGTCTTTTGTTTGTATTTATATTTGAACAGGTTGATGTTTGGACATCGTTTCATCTCCATCTCCATTTTGTTCCACAATTGTACACCATTGACTGTCGGACTAAAGCTTTTCAAAGTTGAGCTATGTTTCTGAATCCTAAAGTTCAATTCATCACGTAATTCGTAACGACCAGTACGTTCTTGGAACCTTCTTTGTATTTGGCCCGGTAACAGTTTGTACCTTGCTTTGTATAACATCAGTTTGGAACTCAACAATGTCACAAACTTCATGATCTTTGATTTTAAAAATAATGAGTTTGTGTGGTCCAAAAACCCAACTTTATGAATTAATCGGTTAGCTCTTTTTTGCAGCATTACTATTGGTTTTACGGTGTTTTTATAAGTACTACCCCAAACCACAGTGCAATAATTTAAATAGGGCAAAATCAGAGAACAGTATAAGATATGTAGAGCTTTGATGTTTAAAATGTGCTTTGCTTTTGCTATTACTGAAATACTTCTAGAAATTTTAGTAGATATATATTTAATGTGAGCTTTCCAAGTCATTTTATCATCTATAATAACTCCAAGGAATTTGATTTCATGCACTCGCTCTATGACAACACCCTCTATCTGAATTGCTTCCTGAGCATTGGAATTACAGTTGCCGAATATCATCATTTTGCTTTTACTCAGATTTAAGGATAATTTGTTTTGTTTGAACCACATATTGACACTTTTGAGTTCCAAGTTAACAATCTGACACAGTTGTTGTAAATCGTCTCCCGATGCAAAAATATTTGTATCATCTGCAAACAAGATAAATTTAAGTACTTGAGAAGTTTTACAAATGTCGTTAATGTACATGTTAAACAATTTTGGGCCCAGAATGGACCCTTGAGGTAAACCACACACAATTTCTTGACAACTCGACTGATAATCAATTTTCACACATTGTTTTCTACTTTTTAAGCAACTGGTAACCCACTGAAGAGCTACCCCCTAATCCCATAATGTTCTAGTTTATTAATTAATATATCATAGTTTATTGTGTCGAAAGCTTTACTCAGGTCAATAAATAACCCTATTGCATATTTCTTGTTATCTACAGCATTAGTTATTTCATCAGTTATATCAAGAGAGCGTGTGAAGTTGAGTGATTATTCCTAAAACCAAACTGATTATCAGAGAGTAATTTATTACTTTCAATAAAGCTGTCAAGTCTAGAGTTAAAAACCTTCTCTAAGATTTTAGAGAATTGTGGTAAAAGGGAAACAGGCCTGTAGTTTGTGAAGAGATGTTTATCTCCTGCCTTGAACAGAGGAATCACTTTTGCTACTTTCATACCATCAGGAAATTGTCCAGTTTGCAACGATAGGTTACAGATGTATGTTAACGGCTTAGGAGATACTTTCAACAGTTTTTAAAGTTTTCATATCCATGTCATAATAATCTGTCGAGGTTTTATTTTTACACCCTTTAACAATGTCCAGTATCTCCTTTTCCTCCACAGGTTTGAGGAACATGGACATAGGATTTGTGTCTATCAGTTCACAATTATAGTTCTCAACGTTTGCAATTTTTGCAGCAAGATTCGGTCCAACATCTACAAAGAATTATTAAATGTATCGACTACTTCATTCATATTATTTAAAGTGTTATCCTCATCTTTGAAATATTTGGATAATTAATCGTTCTTGGTTTATTTCTAATTATACTATTTAAGATATTCCATAAACCTTTAATATTATTCTTATTGCTATCTAACAACTTATTATAATAATCCTGTTTACATTTTCTAATGATACCTGTCAGTTTATTTTTATATTTCTTATATTTATCGTCCGCTTCTTTTGTTCTATTATTTATAAACTTTTTCTAAAGTGAATTTTTTTTCTTACATGCATTTAACAAACCCTTGGACATCCATGGGCTTTCTTTACACTTTCTGTTATTACTGTATTTTTTCATTGGACAATTTTTATCATAAACCTTTTGAAATACTTGCACAAACTCCAATCTTGCATCAATAGCTCCTTATTAAGTGCATCAATAGTTTTCTCTGTTTTAACCCTTCTAAACCAGTACATGGTATCCTCTTCATTATTTTGATTTTTTTTAATCATCATTTTTATATATTACAAAAACTGGAAGGTGGTCACTTATGTCATTTATCATTAGTCCGTTGATTAATTCAGTTTCTATTTCATTTGAAAAAATGTTGTCATTAGAGTAGCACTATGGGTTGTAATTCTGCTCGGTTTAGTTATTAGAGGATACAAACCTATGCTGAATAAGGTATTTATAAATTCGTCCGTCTTTTTGTGTTTATTTGGATTCAACAGATCGATATTAAGATCTCCCCCACAAACATGACTTTCTGATTTGAGCTTGAAAAGTGCTCCTCCATCCAATTAGAAAAAATTCTATGTCGGAGTCAGGAGTCCTATAAATACAGCTTACAATAATATTTTTCTTTTTTTCCCCTTGTAATTTCTACAGTAAGGCATTCAAGTACATCATCCACTGCCATAGTCTTATTTTCCATTACTTTATAACTGTAGTTTGAGTCTACAAACATAGCTACGCCCCCACCATGCTTGTTTCGTCTGTTCATACTTGTAAACTCATAACCTTCGATACTAATGTCAATTTCTCTGTTATTATGAAGCCATGTTTCTGTTATTAAAATTACATTAAATGGCTTTGAAAACTGTTTTAAATAGCTCCTGATGTGGTCAATGTTGGCATATAAGCTCCGACTGTTGAAGTGGATTACCGAAAAAGCATTAAAGAGGGGGTATTATGCTTTTTTCAATCACATAGCACCAGTCTATAGCATACTACAATGATGACGTAACCTTCTGTTGGTCTGTATATGCAGTAAATTAAAATAACTGCCTTGAATAAAATTGCTCTCTCAAATGGCTGTACTGAACGTCTTGAAATAGGCCTCTGTCTCTTTAAGAAGCTTTCCGACACGCCCCTTCAGCACACTGCTGTGGCATCTAAACAACACTACTGTGCGGGGAGGGGGCTCTGCTGAGCTGAGGAGCAGTGGTTGGTGGCTTGGCTGGTGACAAAAGGTCCAGAGGCGTCTCCAGGAGGTGGGGGGCGTTCCTAGGAGGACTGAGGCATAGCTACACCTAAAATGGCTGCCGTCTAAGTTTTTACTGATTACTCAAAAATATGTGAATGAGCCAAGGCAACACTCCAGGCATGTGTTTAATGAGGGAATGACATAATAACATGATATAAAGCTTGAAAAAGTCGATTTTACATAATACCCCCCTTTAACGTTCTTGAATTTGCAATTGTAAAAGGTCCTCTGTGTAATACTGACAGTCATTGACAGATGTTGTAAAGAGGTTATGTTCAGGGTCGATGTCGTTCTCGGTGTTCTGTAAATCATATTGAGCAAATTTAAAATCCAGGTCGATTGTGTCCGTAATTGTCCTTCAGTTAGTTACAGTTAGTCAAGCCATGGTGTAATGTCCTTGTCTTTGAATAGTTGTCCATCAATGTATAACTTGTCTACTGTAATGGTTGCTTTTTTACCTTTCTGTATCATGGGGAAAAGCTGCTTGCGTCTGCGGTTGATTTCTGGCGGGTATTGATCATTAAGTCCGTAGTGGGTTCCTTTCAGCTGTCTGCCTTGTCGCTGAACCAGTTCCTTTTGTTTGAAGTGTTCAAATTTCACGATGATGGCCCGGGGTCGAGTTGGGAAGTTTTTGTCCAATGCGATGTACACGATGGAAGGTGATGTTGTTGACAGTTTCTGATGGGAGTTTGAGCTGATTTGCCATGAAGTCCTTCACTAGTTTTTCGGGTCATCTGTAGTTGTTTCAGAAATGCCGGAGAAAATTAAGTTGTCGCTCATGCTGCGTGTCTGTAAATCCAGTATGGTCTCTTTCATGGTTTTATTTTCAGCAGTGATCGTCTCTATATGCGTGGATACCTGAGTGAATTGGGTAGTGAGCGTCGTTACTGAGCGGTGAAGTGTTGTATTTACTTTTACTAGTGAGTCGATCTGATGTTGGCTGTATTCAGAGGCGTGCTGGCCATAGGGAGAGTCGGGACGTTTCCCGGTGGGCCGCTCGGTTCTGGTGCTTCTGGGCCGGGCCATCAGAATAAATAATAACTCACTATTCCAGGCCTAAAGGCTTTAACTGGGCTGCAGCAGGAGCATGAGCTGCTGTTCCAGATATAAATGAAGTAACAGAAGCGTAATTGTCATGGAAATCTATCAAAATAACGACTGATGAATGAAAATCTGAAAAATATTCGTATCGAACTTTTCATTCTTGCGGCGGGGAGATACCATTTCATATTGAACTAACTCAGAGGGGTGTTTAAGTGGAACACCCCTCCGCATTAGTTCAAGTTGGTGCAGTCCAATCCAGCGGAGACAAGTGTCTGCGCGAGTAAAGAGACTAAAAGGCAGTGAAAGGTAGAAAAGTGGTCAAATGTTTTTATCTACATAACTTGTGCTGATTGTGGGTTTGTATCAGGCTCAGACTGTGTGTGCAGCGGCCCATGTGAAAAGATTGTTAGAAAATTGTCAATGTGTGGTATTCGATCCAGCGACCCCTTGTACTTGAGACCAGCGCACTATTACGGAGCCATAATTCCGGGCCAGTCTTCTCCAAATTCCCGGGCTGAAATTGGGTCCCAGCACGCCCCTGGCTGTATTCCAGACTGTGGCGGAGTTCTTGGAATTCTTTGTACAAAGCTTCGATTAGTGAAAGTCTTGCATCCAGGGAGGTCAAACGTTCGTTGATGGATAACAGTATGTCGCTTATCTCGGAGCTGCCGGTTGGTTTCGGTGGAGTCGTTGGTGGGGTTTCGTCAGTTGATGACTCAACGCACGGTTGAGTTCTCAGTGCGTGGTTTTTTAGCTTTACGTGTTTTTGTCATGGTGCAGAGTCGTAACATTCGTCAATGTAATCTTCCAAGGGATCCAGCTCTGAACTATCCAGCTTGTGTGTCAAAAAAAGGAGAGATGATAGCAAAGGGGGAAAAAGTTTCGGAGGGAAAAGTTTGTTGTCCTTCTAGCAGCAGACTGACAGATGATTGGATCTGAGTTGTGTTTAGATCAGAAACGTGTCGCCCTGATGCTCCGCAGCCTCCTGCCTCCTCTTTTCTCATCACCTAGATCTACTTTGATCTGCAGAAAGGCTTCACAGGCTTCATATGTGACAGAACATGCCAGTGTGTTCAACATATGACCCACATTTAAATAAACATAAGTTATTATTCTAATCCTAAACTGTAAGAGTAGAGTCTATTATTTTGCTCTGGTGATGGGGCGTCTGTTTGGTGTGTGGCAGAAGCAGAAATGCGTTCACAAACTGTTACAATAGTTTTATTCACAAACTATTTCTAACAAACGCAAGACGCTGCGTGTTCTCGGGGCTGAGATGTGTCTGCTCCGCCCCGGGACGCCACCGCCTGGTCTCATCTGGAATCGAGGCGCACTTCATCTTAAACACGCCTATTGGGAAATGAGTGAGTCAAACTGCTATGGAACATTACCTTCTGTCATTTCCTGTCAGCAGCTTAAAAAACAAAAACCTCTCTGCCCAATAGTGCTGGGCGATATGGAAAAAACTTATATCACGATATGGATTATTTTATATCACGATAACGATGCATATCACGATATACCACAATAAAGTCAGTTTTCAGTTATTCTTTGAAAAGTTTGACAAAAATATAATTGCTTACTTTTTTTCAACTTTATTTTGAAGCAGTGGTTTTGCTATGGATAATTTATATAGCATATATTGTCAATGTCAGGAAAATGTGAGACTGCAGGATAAATGGGCTAAACATGATCTGACCAGAGTCAACACGAATTTAACAACAGAAATGTGTAAACTCGTGCGAGAGAGAGAGAGAGAACGACTTACTCAGAGCATCATCTGCTCCTCAATATCAAGGCTCATATTACACTAAAACAAATGTAAATTGGAGCTTATTATCGCCATTTTCTCAACTTTAATGTAATGTTTAAGAAACAGTGGGCGAGCAGTTTGTATTGTACGTCTTTAGCTGCTCTACGCGCTGCCCGATCCGTCTCTTACCTCCTGCACCACGCCTCTGCTCTCTTCTCTCTCGTGTGTTTAATCCAGATCCACGCGCGCTCTCAGTCAGCTCCGATGTGAGATCCATCACTAAAAAGCTGTTTAGTTGCCGTGCGTAAAGCAGAGTGAAACCACGCGTTGTTTAACAGGGAGAGAGAGCCCCGCGTGTACGTCCATTAGATGTCGCCGTTGCTACAGCAGGTGTGGCGGCGGACAGAGATATCGTAAAGCAGGGTGGTGTCGCAAAGGCAAGGCAGAGTTTCTTTGCGAAAAAGTTCTTTTTTATTCTTGTTTATAATCACTTAATATAAACTTAGAGGATGCATAGTGACAAGACAACACTAATACATTCTTGTGGCCTATTTAATGAAATATTTGCTTTAATAATTGATTAAATTAGGTTAGAAACGATAGAAACGATAGAAGAGAAATGGCACGATAGACACTTTTCTATCGTCCACACAATATGTATCGTCATATCGCCCAGCACTACTGCCCAACATGATTAAAATTGCTGCTTCACTAAAATAAAATGATTATGCAACTGATGTTATCCTTCTAAATAAGTCATATTTGCAAAACATTAAAACCCTTCACATGCACTTTAAAAAAGGAACCAATTTTCAAATATGGTTATTATTTTGATAATTTGAGAAGGTGACTCAAATCAACAATGACGCTGCGATGTGAACAAATGGCAGCAGCCTTAACCACTTCAACATCAACTGCACCTCCAATTTCAATTTTAACTAGATAACTAGAAAATCAACTTACGGTCCAGAGCCAGTTGACTAATGCGAACTGTTTGTCCAGCTCCATCATGAAGACGACAAAGAAGATTATGGCCATAATCATCTCGCAGATCGCCACAGCGGAATATCCAGAGTAGACGGACGCAGCATAACAGATGATGATGATAAAACTCAGCAGCTGGAAAGGAGGAAACGCACCAATTAGACAAATGCAGGACATTAAACACATGGTCACTTTATTATATTAGTATATTCCATCAGGCTGAAATTCACTGATTTTTTCCGCTAACACAGTACAGACGGCACGACTAGCGCAGCACGGTAGCGCAGCGGTTAGTGCTCTCGCTTCACAGCAAGAAGGTCCCAGGTTCGATTCCCATCTGGACGGGGCTTTTCTGTGTAGAGTTTGCATGTTCTCCCCGTGTCTGCGTAGGTTTCCTCTGGTTACTCCGGTTTCCCCTGCCACTAAAAACATGTACAATAGGCCAGGATGAATGAGGTGTGTGTGTGAATGCATGGAGGTGGTGAGATTGGCGCAGATGTGTGCAGTCGCGACAGCGCTTCAGTCAGTCTCCCCAGGGGAAACTGAAGCTACTAACGTAACTTACCATCACTGAGTATGGAGTGAATGTAAAAATGCTCTCATGTAAAGCACTTTGTGACCATGTCTGTGAAAGCTATATAAATAAAAGATCTAAAACAAGAATGCACGGTATCTAAAAAATTTGCCATCGTTCAGTTTTAGTCCCAATTTTCCTAATTCCATTCAATCTTTCCCTTTTTACCCTTTAACTGCACTTTTAGGCCATTCTAAAGAAGAATTGTTCATAAAAAAACTTTTTTTTTGTCTTGGTCTAAAATTAAGACAAAGGTTTTGGTAAGCTGGTTGTGTTCAGAGACAGCCCAGCAAAAAGTCCAGTGCCATCGAGCTACAACAGGATAATTCAAGTTGCCCCTAAATGAATCACTGCTGGAGAATGGCAGAAGTTAGCTGGGCCTTGGGGTCAGGAAGTCTCCAAAACTACAAGAAATGTACTGGTAACTCATGCTTAAAGTGCGTTGTTCGGCCTGCACATACACAACAAAGTCCAAAAATACCACAAGTTTGAGACTTAATAGTGGCACAAGGCCTTGAAATTCCTCCCCTTAGTGCTACTTTAAATAACCCGATAAAAGAGTTTGTATGGCAAGTACATGTGGCGTCTAAGAGAATGAAACATCTCAGTTCACATTAGCACAATGAGCTCTCAATACATTACTCAAAAACAAAAGCACTATTGTTCACTAGCCGGTAATATAAGCTGCTATCTTTACTGTCAAGTGCATGTAGTGAAAGGCCAGTCCCAATCATTACTATATTGACTTATCATTCTATATGTAAAAGATAAACATATTCTTCAAAGTACAAATGTATTGGGTACCTTAAGTTTCCTGGATGGGAACTTAATGTTAACATATCCTGATATAGTTACTGCAAGAAATCGAATCAGATATTTCGACATGTGTTATTCTGACAGGGCAGGCTTAAATTTGTCATAATAAGAAAAGCGAGGTTTTACATAAGTTTTGTTTCTCCATGACCATATTTTTCCATATGAGGGAAAAGTACGCTGGTACTCTCCTCAGTCCGCTCCACTGGAATGCTGCCAGTGCCGAGAGAAGAAACGCAGCCCACGGCTCAGAAATACTATCAGTACTTTTTTTTCAATAGGTCTTTTGTTGTTGCTGTCAAACTGTGGGTAGATGAATCCAGTCAACAAGGGCACGTGACAGCGATGAAGGAGTGGAAACTTCAAATAAGAGTCAAATGCTACACAATATACGACACTGAGTGGGTTAACTGCACTGATGTTCTGTGTTCGGGTTGAGAGGGAATGCTGGCTATGTGCAGCATCGAGGTCTCAGAGGATCTATCAACAACAGGACTAAACTAGGAAGGTCTTATTAGTAAACTGTATGACGCATCGTCATCTTATAAATTCGGACTTATGGACAGCTCGAGTCACTGGGCGATTGTATAGAAGGGTGTGTCGCTTTGCTCTGGCCCCTAAATAGCACCTTTTCCTGGACAGAGGAATGAGGCAGAGTACCAGTATCCGTGGTAACATTGTAGTGCAGCCACATCCAGCGAGTATAAATCTCTGCCCCACACTTTGAGAACCCTGCATTCAGAGCATTTTGTCAAACCAGTTTAGAGCAGTGTCAAATAACCAGGACCAATGATACTAAACCTCCAGAGGTAACACAACTTTAATTTCTCGATTACACTTTACTTTAGAGCACAACAATAACAGGTTAACTCAGTTTGAAATAGAATAAATGGCACGGTAACTGCGGATTCAGGGGAAAATGCATGTTGCAGCAGGAAAATACTAATAATGTTGCCTTGTAATTCAGTCTTTACACTAGGTGAGGGTTGTGTTTGTCCTGTTTCCACGTATAAATGCTATAATTAGCAGATTTACTATTAGCAGCGCCGAGACTCTGGAACGGCCTTCCCCCAAGTACTAAAATGGCCCAGTCTACCAATGTTTTTAAGTCTTTGTTGAAAACACATCTTTTTGCGCTGGCCTTCAACATGAGCAGGTCTTATGTATTATTATTATTTCATGTTGTATATTTTGTAACTGTGACTCATTAATTGCAGATGTAGCCGTTTTTAAATGTGCTGTACAGTTGACATCGACATGTCTGTGTAAGCTCTCAGTCATACGGGAGTTGTCCAGCTTCATAGAAGGTTCTTGAGTCATCTTCTGTAAGTGTAGAACGTTTCGCCTCTCTTCGGAAAGGCTTCGTCAGCGACACTAAAGTTTCAGCTCAGCCCGCAGGAAAAAGAAATAGCTAAAGATAATTTTGGTTGGAAAGAGGAGTCAGTCAAAAGGAGCATTTTTTGTGACCAAACAAAATCCCTACATGAACAGGAATGGAGGGCTTAGATTTCCCCTGCTCCTGTGTACAGCTTCCTCCTGCGCCCCAGGCCTGGAGGGCTCGGTCATGCTAATGAGGCTGAAACTCAGTCCAGGACACATTAATAGGCAGGTAATTAGCAGTGATCAGCTGAGAGTAGGGTCGTTCAGACTGAAACTCGGGTGTGAGTTAGGTCATTAGGACTTAGAAAGGCTTAGAACTACAAAAGGCGTTTGCCCACAGGTGAGAGTAGCCGTTAATAGAGGGGAGGGACTTAGCTAAACTAAACAGTAGTCTATGGCTGATTCCGAAACCCTTAAATTGTAGCCTCTAAGTACTAACACTAGCAACTAATCCTTAACCTTTCATGGAGTCAACTGTTAGATCTCTATGCAGTTGGTGAACTTCTGCTTCAGCAGCATTTGCCCAATTCCACCGTCCTTACCCAGGGGAAGGGGAAGTGACATCACCAACAGCTGTTCTTCTTCTTTAAAGTTCAGTGCAGGCCAAACAAAAGCGCATACCGCCACCTACTGTATATTGTCCAACAACAACATAGTGTCCAAATAAAGACATTTAAGGCAGAAAAAAGAAATCCAAATGAGCCATCACATTTTCCTTTAGCCTTATTTTATTTCAACAGCGGTTTCATAAAGCTACAGTATGCAAATTAGCCATGTGGCTTAAGTTTCTACTAAATGAAAGCAAAAGCACAAACTGCCTTCATTTAAGCCATTTACTGAGGAGGCTCTTTAAAACACTGACATGTGTTTTAAACATGCATTTCGTCACTTTTATAAGGTTTGGCTTGTGCAGAATCTTTTATATTTTTTCATTAATTGTGCACCTGTCAATCAACAGTGGTTGCGCATGAAGAATCACGCGAGGGGGGCGGGCATGCGGCGCGGTGGCTTATGGGATGGCACATGGCTCCTAATCGCCAGTGAGGTAGCATCAGAAATCCCTATGCTAACGTGGCTATGATAGTTAGCATGGAGGCTCCTTTCCCTATTCGCCCAATTCGGAGGCTTCTTATCATGGTGGACGGCGCACATCCGGTTTGGCGTAAGACCTCTTACCAATTTACTGGTTTCGGAATTAGCCTACATCTAGTCCGCAGGCTGAGCTTAGTGTCGTTGACGAAACCTTTCGGATGAGAGGCGAAACGTTCTACACTTCAACTACAGAGTACAGAAGATGACTCAAGAACTTTCTATGAAGATTGACATTGACAGTTACCAAGTAATTATCTGTCTGTAATGAAAAGAATGTCCCCTTGGGGATCAATAAAGTATTTTAGCAGCTTATCATCACTCTTCTATGTACCATCACATCAGAAGATCTGGTTTTAATGCATTTTACTTACGGTTTACTTAATAAATGTAAACTGTTTATTCCTTTAAAATACCATTGTACCATTGATGACACATTGTTTTACCCTAAACACATATTCTTTTTGTCCTGTTACCCAGTTTTTCATTTTTGGAGCACAACTTTCTAATTCTGTTGGAGTATCATCATTTACTATTAGGTCAATTTGAAGTAATACCAATACTTTTACTTGCACATTTTTCCCCAGTCCCCACCCACATTTGCCCACATCTGTCACGGTGGCCCCTCCCCTCCCGGCTCCTCACGCTTACACAAACTGCAGACACATCACTGCTTCATGTGTTTGGCGCGGCTGGCACAGGCTCGCCTCTGTAGCGGCATGGTCCAGGGGCCGAGACCTTACAGTGCACAAAAGAGTCTCTATTCTGGCTTCACTGAGGGCCGCAAACTTGTGCTGAAGACCCGCAGATGAAAAAAGCCCTGTGCACAAGAAACAAGCAAATCCCTGACAACTTTCTTCCAAACACAGCAAAGGATCTGTGTCGTTTGGAGCCAGACGGACCCGTTCACAAAGCTCTTCTTTTGAAAATGACTACAGGGAAATTGTTGTGAATGTTTGACTATATATAGGCAGCAGAGGCAACTTGAGGAGCGAAGGGCTAGGAGCTACTCGGTGGAATAAGGCCACACCAAACAGCAACAGTTGCTAGGGGGAATCCTATGTACTTAAGCGGTTTTCGGAGCTAACTGCGGCTGAAGTGACGTCGCACACAAAGCTTAAGTGGAAATATCTTCTCATACTGTAGGTCTTGCACACGAGTTGCTGGCATTCCCTCCCATTTTAACTATTTCCTCCCCAGTGCCACACACAGATGTCAAGATTAGATAGAAAACCTTCCTCTGAGGTTTACTGTGCGCTCTATCTGTCGTCTGTAATGGGTTGCTTTACAATTAAGGATGCTTCTCCTCTAACCACAAGAGAGCAGCTCATAATCTGTGACAAAAGACTGCACTCCTGTACTCACTCCCACTGTTTTTTTCCTAAGTGAAGAGTAATCGAAAGATAAAAGAATGATGCATGATTTCAGGGTAATCTAATCTCTAAAATCTGAAATGTTGCAGGTCACATAATATTTGTTTCGAAATATACACAAGATAATAAATGTTAAAGTGAATATGACAGGCCACTCATTTTACAGGATAGTTAGTTAACACAATATCCAGTAGCTGACAGTGGCTCGGACGGTAGCGCAGGTCGACTTATAACCTGAAAGTTCCAATCCCGGGACCCTCAGGTGTAGACTCTAACTTCACCTTGCCTGTGTGAATGTAGCGAGTTGAAGAGTTTGTCAGAGGGGCTGATGGTGCAGATTTGTAGCCTCACGTCCATCTGTCTACCCAGGGCAGCGCTGGCATTATGGTTCCAAGCCTAAATAAAGGTGTGGGGCACGGTTTGAACCGCTCTCAAAATGCACCCGGGTGAATGTTTCACTACACTGACCACTGATCTTTGGCCCTCCACACTGTGTATACACTTTGCTGCCCTTGATGGAAAAGGTTTGGACATCCCCGGCCTAGTGAATGAATAATGCAATTTAAAAGCATGTTTGACTCTAGAGAAGCGCGAAATAAAACCGATGCATTATCATCATTTAGATTTTGCTCAATTCTGTACCAGGTTTTCTCTGGTTTGGTACGTTTTGTGATTATCTTTTTACTTTCTCATTGGAAACTGGCACCGGATGTAACATATTAGCAGACTAAACATTCCATAACGGCTACTGTACCAATGGGCCATGAGTGAGTCACATTTCCGCCCCCTTTCTTTTCCTTTGTGTCACTAATGGTTTAGACCAAGAAATTGACTGTTTTGTCTTAAATGTAAAGCTATGACTGATACTATCAAACTAAGTAATTACATGAAAACCTGCAAAGTCACTTTAAATGTAAAAGGATTTCATAATTTGTTCCCTTATAAAGAGGCAAAGGCGGTGATATTTTGAAGCTGTTCCTAAACATGTGTTCATAGTAGCCAAAGTTTGAGTATTACACCAATGCGGAGTGTGTGACTCACCCAAACTTATTGCAGTGCAAACAAATGTGCACTCAATGGGTGTGTGGCCTGACAACTGTTCTCAATACATCTTCAAGACCAGTCATGCTCCTGCACAGAAGTCAATAGCTAAATAATATCTGGGAATTTTACGTCATGGAAGTGTTGAGACATGAACAATTAGAGTTGAAATGTATGAAAACATATGGACTTCTCATTTCCCCCATTAGGAGTGATAGAGGTTGGGCTATAAACTCAGCACTGGGAGTAACATTATGGTCACACTGATTAAAGCCATAAACATGCAGTAATGAAGGTCACTTTCCTGTTATGTCCACAGACCTGTTACTGTATGTAGGTCAGATAAATTGCCTGATATGATTTCTGTATAAGTCTATTTTCAGTGTATGGGACATGGTGCACCCTGCGGAAGCCTACACACACACACGGGGAGATCACGGAAACACCTGGCCCAGAATCTAACCACAGACCTTCTAACTGTCAGGCCAGAACACGGACTGTGAAAGGCATCATGCTGCACAAGAGCACCTCTCTCAAAGTCTCTCAAAGTCATACCTACATTCTTTGTTTGGTAAACTTGTTTAGTAAACTTCACACATAACCTTGAATTTTTTTCTCCAGTGTGGGCGGTACAGCTACTACTGGAGCTGCTCATTTGTTTGGTTAAAAAGAGATAAAGTTCTGTTATAGCTTTTATAACTATGCAAATGTAGTGGACAGTGTTACACTTACAGTAAGATTATGGGAGGATCTTCAATGAGCTGCATATTTGGTAAAGTAGAAAGAAAAGGGTTTGAGTTAATTTGTCTAAAATGTCTACCTAACTATGTAAATAAGCACAGTGGTTAGTAAGATTACCGTAAGATGAAGTCACCCATTTCTTACTGGATTACTGCGCTCATAATGCAAACGGTCACCCATGTGTATCTTGTGATCAAGGACACCAAAATATCACAGAGGAAGCAGTCGTTTAGTGAGGAAGTGAAAGACTTCAACCACACTTGGATAATTTTAAGAATGGATTGCAATTCAATCCACTGTACTATGCATGATACCCTAACATAAAAGGACTACGTTTGTTTCTAAATGGTATGAGTGCACTATATGAATCATATTTATTGTAGGCTGAATTATTTTTAACTGTCAGGTCACAACCAGAGTTAAACCGGGGTTCAGGCGTTAACCATAAATGAACCAGGTGTTGAAAAAACAAAACTTATGGGCCAAATCTGACCATGGAATAAATCAGGTCCAAATATCAACAAGAGAGCTATGCCCATGCTGCATCTCTTCATAGGCGCCTCACAGCATTAACCCATTTGACCCCTCGCCTCGTTGTGACACTTTTGGATCATCAGTGCCAAAAGGGAAGACGTGAAACGCAGAGAGACAACAGGTGGAAACCCTTAACCTCTGCGGCTGAGCCAAGAGCCTACAGACCGCATGCCTATCATTCTCAGCTCTACTCTGCAAAACCACATCGGGATAATGCGCCAATGAATGAGCAACAAGTAAAGTGCCATCAAGTGTTTTGTAGTTTGTGTGAGGAAAATCAATACCATACGCAACATTAGCCAACGATGAAACATAAATTAGTAATGGCAAACGCGTTATGCAGGCGGCGTTTTACAGTATGTTCAATGCGCATTGGAGAAACGTACCGCTATATTTCTCTACTTACTATTTCTGCTGCGAGGATGGTGCCTTTTTGGGTCTTCACGTAACTTTTTAACTTCTCCACAAAGGGGACGCCGGAGTTGGTCGCAGTAGTATCAGCCATAATGTAACTAAACGCTGATGTGCCAGGCTATAACTTTACAATTGCGCGTTATTGTAGCCGAGTAACTTTGGTCAGAAAAGTCGAGAGAGCGCGTGCATTCGGAAACTCCGTCGCCTTGAAGTTCAGCGCTGGTTGAGCTTCTTTCGCTGGGGTTTGTTGTTGCAGGAGTGCTCTGAATTGTGCAGAATAAAAAAAAAATGAACATCAAAATAAAAATTCCTTGGTTAGGCTAAGGGCGCTGCGCGGAAAGTCAGCCGTGTCTGGTCTGCGTGCGGGAGGGAGGGACGATGAGCCACGGGGCGTTGGCTTTCACTTTTCTCTAGGGGGGAGTTGGGGGGTTGTTGCTTGGCACTGGCACCGCTGGGGCGAGACGAGCTGTGTACGCCGTGCTGCGTTCAGGAGACGCTCGTAAATTCCACGCCCCATGAAACCCGTGGCTCGTAGCAACAACGCTCAAGAGTAAAAATAACCCCGCGTGCGAAAATGTAGTTGTATCCCCTTGACCGTGTACCATGCATTGTTTCTTTCTTGTTTTGGAAGAAGTTGAATATATGTCTATCGTAAAGCACTATGCCTGATTACTATTATTATTGTCTTGTAGTGTAACGAAATTAGTTTTGTCCTCCTTTTGTATAGGCTGTAAACAACTTTATAGGGACCTGGGGATTGTCGGACCTCAAGTATCTTCTCAATCTTGACAGTTGGACTAAAATGGAAAAAGTGTTAAAAATTTCAGAGCTTTTGACTATACAATGTAAAGCACGAAGATAGGAACGAACGGCAGGAGGCAGTAATACACCACAGTTGCCTCTAGTCTGCTACTTGAAAAGAAGAAGAGTATACGGAGCCCTTAAAGTTCCCTAAAGAGAGAAAAAGTCAATATGCGGACCTCAAAATGTCCCCTCTAACAATGAGGCTGGAAACCGTGATCCTTAAGATTAGGCATTAGAAATCAAAGTATTTTAAGATTAGGGCCGTGGATAGGTTATGGCTCGTGTAATCCGTAACAAAAATTGGTTTAATGAAGAAATAAATAGTGTTGTGTAGTGACGTCACTTCACTTCACTAGAGGCCATAAGCGCAACTGCAGGTGTCTTAGCAAGTTACGATTTTTTAACTTATTAAATGTCTTTGAGAGTAAATACTACGCTGACAGAAAAGGTGACGGGGTGTTGTACATCCAGTTATACAATGGGAATATTTTTTTTTCCACTCAAACTGTAAATACTGTTTAAAGTGGCGCTAGTCCGCAGTTAGCTTTGCCCGTTAGCCTGTTAGCTTCTTCTCCGTGATTCTATTTGTGTGTATTGGCGGCTCCGCCCCGGTGGCAGTCAAGTTGCAAGCATGGTTTTCTGGCCAGAGACACCAGGGGAGATGAAAGACCCCCAATCATCCCATTAACACTTGTATTACCCCCAGAGGGACTACGAAAAGGATTTATTAAGGTAAACACGTTACTTAGTACTGCTTTAAGGGAGAACCCGTGTGAACTAGTGAGAAATGTGAGAAAATGTTAATGCGTGTCTGAGAAAAGTGTATGTGTGGTGAGGGGTTTTACAGCCTTAAAACAAATATAATAGTTGTAAAAATTAAAGCTGACTACTATGCGGATTTCGCCTGTTGCGGGGTATTTTTAGAACGTAACCACCACGATAAACGAGGGACCACTGTACATTTAATACTCCGCATTTACTGCTGCAGCTAATCAGACTAAAAAGAAGCATTTAACCACACATCAGCAAATACCAACAGAAATAATGTTACAGACAACTTTCATTCAGAGCTCAGAGTGTCAGACATATAGCATTACACAGACAAAAGAAAGCAAAAGTGTTTACTATAAACTGTAGTCAAACAGCTGACATAATATAATTTAAGCACCATGCATTCCAAGATGATTGTATAACATATTAAGTAGTCCAGCCATGTAGTGCCTGTGTTCTGACGCTCTGTTTGCACACACTATTTTTTTTTTCTGTCTATAGGGAACTTTAGGGGCTCCGTAGCAGAAAAAAGCTTTAAAGAATTAACCACTAGAGGGCACTGTTAAGTTTCTTTCAAACTACAATGAACAATGACACAGATAATATTTCAATGGGTGCAGTAACAAACACAGACTCTATGCTATGAACAAAAGCCCAAATTCTCAACAGAATAATTTCAAGTTTATTTAATTTAGTTTCACATGGATTCAATATAATAATACAGCGGTTTTCTGGAGAGTCTTGGATATTTTTTCCTGACTTAATCATTATCATAAATACTAATACAATACAATAAACACAGCACTATCCAAAGCCGTAGAGAGTATCACAAGACATCATTCACCACTAACAAGAGAGTATATTTCATTTGAGCATATTTATAAGAGCTACAGTGAAATAGAGAAATCAGAGGAGGGGCCCTGTGCATCTATACCGTCTGAATCAAAGAACCCTGATATTTAAAATGTATTCAAGGCTTAATGGAGTAATACTCTGGAGATGAATAATTTGTTCTGATAAGGGCCGTGAGTGCAGTGTATGAGACCGTGTTGGTTACCTTGTGTCCAAACATTTCTTGACAGCTGTAAAGTTCAGTGGCTAATCTGTAAGAAGTGTTTATTGGAGCACTTTGTGCTTTACAGTATGTTGACTATAGCAGAGCTGATGTATGAGCCGTGTAAATACTATGGCCATTCAAACTTACCACGTTTTAAGTGTGTTGTCTAATGAGTAGCAGCCTGGAGCATCAGTCTCTCAAATTGTGTAAGGATGCTTAAGGATATAAAGAGTAAAATGCATGCAGTAAATTCGGTTGCCTTCAGCAATAGAAGAGATATTAAGAACACCTTTAAACAGTTTTTAAATGGCGCATTTACTGTACCCCAAGATTAGTTTCCCTCTTCTTTATCTATAGCTTTTGTCAATGACGATATGTACTGTAACTAGTGTGAATTTAAAAAACTATATGACTTTGTTTTACAACTTTCTGGATCACATAAAAGGCGATCAAAACAAGACAAATTTCATTCACAAAACAGCTGTTACATAAATCCAAAACATAAAACACACAGTCCTGACTCACATACATTGTACTGATATCACACAAGTGTTTCAGATACAGCATCGTAAACGGGACAGGCTACCATGCTCACTAAATATGACCTACACGTTTCATTTGCATGTAAGGAAGTCCTTAGTCGAAAATAACTGAGTACAGTATAAAAACCTAAAGAACATAAATATCTAGTATCTGGATAGACTTCTCACTAAAATCATTACTCTATATTTTCATAAATAAAATTTCCATCATTATTATACTCCCTTATCAAGTCACTTTTGACCAAATCAAATCAAATTTGAAAAGATGTCCGTAGACTCTAGAATGAATAAATAACACCTCTGTGTCCGATGGTTTATGGAGGGCGATGAAGGGCAGATAACTATATAACTATGAGAGCTCCTAAACAGAACCAAAGTAAAAGCATTGAATAACTCTGTGCTCAACATTTGTTGTATAACAACTGAGATGAAGTGCACCATTATTCAACTGAGTACATAGAATCATATATATCAGCATGTTGATATTTACACAGCACAGACAGTACATTCTCCCGAGTTAAATATGACTACAGCTTTTTTTTTATAAATGTCTTTTCCATTAAAGATTTCTCTTAAATGTTCATGAACTAATGTTTTGGTTTTGTATTCAAGTTTTCTCATAAAACCAAACAGACAATCCTCTGTTGTCTTCTACAGTTAAATACATCACAAGAATAAACATCATGATACAGTAAAGACCCATATACCCTTGTCCCAAATCCTGGTCCCAGTGGTCGTCCCTCCCCAGCCACACCCCCTTCCGCTGTCCCATCACAGAAACACACACAGACAAACAGAGGAGCGTGGACACGCCAGTGTGAGCACCACACTCTGTAATCAGATCACCCTGGAGAGAAAAACAGAAAGAGAGATGACACAACTGGGACCTCGCTGTACTCCGCACAGAGCAGAATCACAGGACTCTGGAACTCCAGATACTTGCATTGTATGTACATTTTTGACTAAACTGAATATACAGCAACAGAGTCACAACAGCGTTCCTCTTAAACTCTGCACTCACCGCCCTGAAGCTGCGGCAGCCGGACTGTTTACATCTGATTGGAAAAGGAGGTGGGCTGCTGCTCGTAGCCCTGGTTATAGCCTCCTTCCTCGTTGTAGCCCTGCTGGCCGTAGTCGGGCTGGTATCCGCCCTGGGAGCCAGCGTAGGGGTCCTGCTGTGCAAAGGAGTCAGGGGCAGGCTGCTTCTCTTGTGAGGGCATGTATGTTCCACTGAAGGCTGCCATCCAGCCGGTCTCTTTGAAGACAAACCAGAGGTTTCCAATCCACAGGATCAGGTTGATGAAGCCAAAGGCCTGGGAGCAGGACAGTTAATGACCATCACGTTCACTGCTTTAGTTTTAAAGGTTTGACCTGGAGACTCGAAGAACA
This sequence comes from Neogobius melanostomus, assembly GCA_007210695.1. NCBI lineage: Eukaryota > Metazoa > Chordata > Actinopteri > Gobiiformes > Gobiidae > Neogobius > Neogobius melanostomus. The sequence goes on along the minus strand of VHKM01000223.1, from coordinate 5,370,930 downwards.
TGCTAAAATGTAATTCATACCACAGAGGTGTTGAGGCCCGACACCCTGGGCTCAGCTTTCTCAAGGCAGCGGACAGCTTGTTCGTCACAGGCTGCGATCAGGGTTATGACCTTGTCTGGATCAGTGGCTGTTTTCACATCAGACAGACCTTTAGCCCAAGCACAGGAGGACACCAGCCACATGAAGGCGAATACTGCTGTCACCACAAAATCCTGAGGAGGCAGAGGCATGTCAACAATGACACCACCATATCAACATAGTAATGACATCAGAGTGGGCAACTCACGATCTGTGCTCCTTTGTTGTTCTCCTTGTACTTCTCCAAAAGGAAACAATATACCGACATCGCTGCCATGGAGTACAAGAAGGAGAAGACTCCGATAGTGACAAAGAACTCTGCTGATGAAGAGTAGTCTCCAACCAGGAACAGGCGCTCGGTCCTGCCTTCCTTACAGGTGGGTGCGTCAAAGTACACCTGATGGAGCCTGAATGGAGAAGAGGACAAATATAACAATAATAAAAAAATAAAAAATACAATCAATGTGAACAAATCAAGGTATTTCAGGCAATACTGACCTAAAAGGATATTCAAACTGTACTTCTATAGCCAGGTCACTCTCCGACCGGGTTTCACACTCCACGCTCATCCTGAACATACCGGAGTAACTGCCACATGTTGAGAAGGCAAAAATTGCAAAGATCTGCAGGAAAGAGACAAAGACCATCATTTATTTACCACCTTTTAACAGCTTCTTTTCTTATTGTTTAAAGTTAAGTTAAGTTGACAAAGAAAGCTGAGCAAATGCATTTCATCCTTATTCCCGACCATCCAGCACCACATCAGCGCAGCTACTACAAAAACAACAACAAATCGATGCGGTGTTATCCCGTTGCACAGCGAGGGGCCAGCATCCGTTGCCATGGTAACACATAGTTACAGTTTTTAACACCCTATACCTTGGCTACTAGAGTTATTCTGGGGGAGTTGTTCCCTCTGCACCGAGAAGGAAGAAAAAAATCTGGGAATGTTTCTATCAGGGATGCGGTGTCACACTATTGTTGAGTTTTTAGATAGAGTAATGTTAAACCAATGAAGATTTAACATGCAAATGACAATTAAAAAATGTTAAGATGCCCATGTTACAACTTTGCCTCAGCCTTGAGCAGGGACAGACTGCTCAAAGGAGGATTTCTCTCTGTCTTTTGATAACATTCAGCCTTTCTGTGAGAAATCCGATTCAGCTACATAGATAAGGTTTAGGGAACAGAGCGACCTGGCATCACCGTGGATCAATCACAATCCTGCACTGCTACAGTTCTTCTCCCCTTCATGGACTTGGAAAAAACACTTGGTTTAGGTTTTAGGGAACAGTCGGGCAGAACCGTCTGTGCTGTGTCCCTGTGGCCAGAGTTTGTCATAAAATTACTCAAAATGGAGATCGACTCTTTACTGAATGTTAGACTTAACCTGCGTGATTCAAAGTTGAGAAGACTTCAGATTTGGGTAAAGCCGAACTGGAGAAAATGTGCCCGGTTAAGGTGGGGGTTAACAGGTTAATTGCAACACGTGTTATATAAAGGATATGTCAACACATACTTGTAGAACAAGGTATTTCTGAAATTTTCATTTTCTAAGTTGGTTTCAGTGGCATCAAGTGGTCCTCAATGTTATCGGGGTATTTCCCTGCCTCAATATATCAAACTTTAAAAACATTTCTAACATAAAATACTCAAGTTTGCGTTCACATTAAGGTGTACTTCCTTGCTATACTGTGTATCCCAGCAATTACCTGAGGATTTCCTCTGTTCTGTTTATTTTAGGTTTTAGTTTTGGGTCATGGATGCACAGGCTGTCGACAGACTTGCCTGGGCCCGGGGCAAGAAGATTTTGTATGGTCCTATGAATATGAATACTATCATACTATCAAGATTCAGTTCACTGTGCCATTTTAAACAGGTCATAGAGCATTTGAGTGAAGAAGACTGAAATATACACTACAAACTACATGTTTGTAGAGATCTGAACTACAGGGTCAGCAAGTTTCATACTTAATAAGACTCCAAAGAGACAGAATATCGATATAGTACTGTCTAAATAACTGCAGTAATCCACTTGCGACTAATTGTGCCGTCATAATGAATAACTTATCATCCCAAACTCTATTAGTATGAAGATTGTATAATGGCTCAAATTTTATACACCTTCAATTTAGTATTTTGTAACGAAGAACAAAAAAGTTGGGGAATGTGGTGAGGTCCTGGTCTCAAATTGAGAAAAGAAGAGAAAACATTTTATTCTCCTGTTCCATATTATAAATCAATATTCAGTTCACAGCACACATTTAACACATTTAACACTCTGAGGTAGCACTAAAATGTGAACTGCTAAAGTAATACAGAACATGTCATAGACGTATGAATCTACTGGGTTCAAATACATAACAAGACCCTATGGAAATGGAAATGGGATATTTAGGTCATTGGACAGTCACAGGACATAGTAAATCCTGCCCTTTGCCAATTGTGATTTTTGTTTTGTTTCTCTCTTTAATTGTCTGCGTACATTGGTGTATGAATGAGAGTGTGAATGGGTGACTGGTTCCTTACTGTAAAGCACTTTAAAGCAGTCCTAAGTAATGTCTCTGGCCAGAAAACCACATGAATCACGAAGATGAAGCTAACACTTAAGCGCCACTTAAACCATCTTTACAGCCAAGTTTGAGTGAAAGAAATGATCTCCATTGTGTAATTGGATGTACAATTTCCCTCTCTCTCTCCCTTTGTCTTTTCTGTCAGCGTAGAATTTACGCTCACGGACAATTAATGAATACAAAAACGCAACATGCCACGACACCTGCACTGGCGCTTATGGCCTGTAGGGGCACAAGTTACTTAGTACTGCTTTAAGTGTGTAGATGGAAAAGCACTATATAAGTGGAGACCATTTACCATTTGTATTAAATTCTCCGTTTTGCAAATCTAACTTGCGTAATACAAACACTGCCATTTTTTTTTTGTGAGGAAGATACAATATCCTCTACAGTGAACTAACTATATTAACCTATCAGGCACAAAACATGTTAAAAAGGTAGTATGTCCTGAAATGCATGTGATGCTAAGGTTACGGTGTACTTTGTTGTCCCCGTAGTGAAATTTGTCCTTCGCATTGCCTGGGGACCAGTCTCCAGATCTTGAGCTATATCATGGTCAAGGTCACGTAGCTGAAGTCTTAACCTAATGTTGTTGTTTTGGGTTGATGGGACGCCTACTTAGACACAGAGAACATTCAAACTCCATAAAAAGGCCATCACAGTCCGGGAATCCAACCCAGACCTTCTTACTAACCACTAACAACAACATAAATGCCATAACACTGTATGCGTACAAATGTAGTCCCGCTCTCTCACACTCACCACAGATTAGACTATTTTTACCACACCCTCCCCGTGCGCCAGACCAGATCCGATTGGACGGAAAATCCAGCTATTAATCTGACCGAGGTGCCGTGCCATCTGTCGCCACAACCTCCGCCACAAACTCTGGTAAAGCCTCGGCCACGCCCCTCCACGTGAGCTTAGCACCTACAAACTCCTGCGGTACCACTCTACTGTGGGCCGCTACTACTCTCTGGACTCTTTACAGTAATCTAGCTAATGTGGCTCGGAGCCCAGCATGGCGGATTTGCAACAAAGACCATAGGCGTACTTAAAGGCGGTTTCTTTGTGATGCCGCTACACTTGTTTTGTTTGGTGTTTTCTAAAGCCCTGTTAGTCTGGGATTATGTCGAATTATATACTTAAGAGCAAGGATGCACCAATCTGACCGGGCCGAAGAATGGACAGGATCTGACGCATTGACTTGCCTTGTGTACGAAATGCGCGGTATAAATAAAGTTGCCTTGACATCTATTGGGCCAAACTATTGATCTCTTAAAACTTAAAAGACTGTTGATTGGGCATCGTTGACGCAGGTTATTAGCTTATTCTTTCAGTCATGTTACAGAAGAATGACTGGTAATAAAAAATGTATTATCTGATTCCAGTGGCAATTTCCTATTTTTTTTAGAGAATACTATACTATGATTCAGTGTTTTCTCAATTTAATGCAGCCCAATGCTTAAACGCTGATACTTCCCCCCACCTACTCCTCCTATTGGTTCGTCATGTCCTGAATGAGTGACAGTGTTTTAACCAATCACAAAGAAGAGTGAACATTCAGAAGCCATTACAGTCCTACAACAGATAGATCATAGGTCACACTGCATCGGGACGGTAATGTTTCGATGGGCTCTCATTGTGCTTATTCCAAGTCTGGCTGAGCTACATTTGGGCATCTGGCTTAAAATACCGAATCAATATGCATTTAATGTTACTGTTCACGAGGACGCAGGTGATTTGAGAAGAAAATTAAAGGCGTAATTTTGAAACAATCTTCCCACAACAGGGTAGATGTTACGAGAAAAAACAAATTTGTTATATTACAAATGCGTGAAGTTACTCAGTGTTATCAATAACAATAAAACAATGCAGCCTCTAAGTCCCAAATCAATATAGTCACTATCACATGTCAGGACAGGGATTCGCATGAACTGAATGTGTCATCATGACTCTTTCGTTTGTTTCTTTTGTCCAGTGGGATTAACAAGATAAACTAGAGGCAACTGCGCGCGTTATGAGAAAAAAGTGCAATACTCAGTGAGTACCATATTTTCCGGACTTTAAGTCGCACTTCATTTCATAGTTTGGCTGGGGATGCGACTTGTACTCAGGTGCGACTTATATATTTGAAAATATATAATTTCACGTCTGTTATTTTCACACTGACAGTATCTGCTACTTATGTACGGTTGTATACGTCATGACAAATAAAGCACTTACAATTTTAAAAAACGGTAATCGAGTAGCAGAAAGAAAGCAACAAAACAAAAAAGCAGTGAGGAAAACAAAAACGGGGGCTGAAAGTTAGATGGCCACAGCTAGAGGAACGAGTTCGCAAATGGGTGCTTGAACAATGTGGCTGGTGAAACTTATACTCCGGAGCGACTTATAGTCCGGACAATACGGTATCTTGAATAGTGCAATGACAATATTACTGCCATATTTTACTAAACCATTTCAGAACTAATTTCCTTATTCGGCAGATTGTCTCGAAACATGTTAAAAAATACTAATCAAGACCAAAGAAAGACTTAAAATTAGTGACTTTGTGGCGTCACCATATATTCTGATTACGATATTTTGCTAATTTATTGCACAGCCCTAACTTAAAGCAGTACTAAGTAACTCTTGCCCCTAGAGGCCATAAGCGCAACTGCAGGTGTCTTAGCAAGTTACGATTTTTTAACTTATTAAATGTCTTGGAGAGTAAATACTACGCTGACAGAAAAGGTGAAGGGAGAGAGGGGTGTTGTACATCCAGTTATACAATGGAAATAATTTTTTTCACTCAAACTTGGCTGTAAATACTGTTTAAAGTGGCGCTAGCCCGCAGTTAGCTTTGCCCGTTAGCCTGTTAGCTTCTTCTCCGTGATGCCATTAGTGTGTATTGCTTGCTCCGCCCCGGTGGCAGGCAAGTTGCAAGCATGGTTTTCTGGCCAGAGACACCAGGGGGAGATGAAAGACCCCCCAATCATCCCACTAACACTTGTATTACCCCCAGAGGGACTACGGAAAGGATTTATTAAGGTCAACACGTTACTTAGTACTGCTTTAATGCGTTTATTAGCATTATTTCAGCTTGTTTGGGAATGTTTGGGGCAAATCCACAGATCAATATTCAGAGCATTTTGTGGCACATCTGGGATTTGTTGACCTTGCCTTCGGAGATGCATTTGGTTAATTAAAGCCATTAACATGCTTCACAACAGCACCGGGTTTTTTTTAGGCTACTCGCACTTGGTGTATTGATCGCAATCTTCAATCAGTCGGGCATTAGGGCTACACAATATATCGGCAGATATTAGGAGAACCACAATATCACTAGGGTCCGACTATTTTCTTAATTCATTTCCATCTTAGGGTTGTCTTGGAACTGTTAAAATGATTGAGTAAAATATTGTAATAATGTTATGACAATGTTCAAGAAGACGGTTATCGAATGTCTCTTTTTTTCTCACATTGTGCATCCATTGCCTGGTTAGGAGCTGCAGTGACAGAGACAGAAGCATAAGAGGAGAGGGACAGTGGGAGATACAAATGGTGGCACGCAGATTGTTTGGTGCCATGGAAACACGTTTGGCAGCGCTGCCCGGTGAGGAGGAGGCACAGGCGGTCTCTAGCTCTCCTGGAATGTGGAGAGGTGTCAGCTCCTTTTTTACTGTGAAGATATACACGGTGCTTCGTGCTCAATAATAATGATTTCCCCTTCTACCTTTGTCATTCTTTCAGCTTGAAAGCCAGGGAAATATGTCTTACGTGTTTGCAGTAGTAGTAGTAGTAGTAGACAGAAGTATTAGATAATCTGCAAACACACATATATTCTGTCTACATAAGACCAGATTTACTAAGCGTTAAGGTCACAGCACAAACTCATTTAAAAAAACAGCTTGGCGCCATTAATATAATAAACAGACCCTAATGATAAATCAGGTGCAACATGCTATAAAATGGCATGTGCTAATTTTAAGTAGTCGATGCAATTTAACACCTGGCTTAGTCTTTTTTTTTTTAATGATTAACCCTGTAGTTTAGAGCTCCTGAAATGCATGTGATTCATTATTTAGTGCAGCAGTTCATAATTCAGTCTCTCTCTCAATTTGGACTGAATCATAACCAGAAAAACAGGTAATTGCTGGTCTAATCGCAATTGCAAATACACACTTCAACATTTTTGTTCAGCCCTATTTTCAAATAAAAATTCATTGCGCGCTCACATATTGCTTGGATCTTGTTAAAAATGGCCTGTTACACCATAGGCTGCTATGTGTGATCCTCCAAAGCAAACAGCACAGGTGTTACTGCACCACATCAGCTGCTGTGCTCTAATTCTATGTATTTTATGCAGAATCTAGATCAACACAAGCTGTCTGGAGTCCTTATCAGGTGGAAGGAGGATACACAATGTGACGGGTGCTTTAACTACGAAGAGCCTTGACTGCTTATATGAAAGCATGCATTTGTCCGATGTATCTTCAGCGTATGACTCAGAGAGCGTAAATAAAGATGCAGCAGAGCTTTCCCGCAGCTTTAGAGGCAGCTGGCTTTGTGCATCACGTTTATTTGGGGACCTGAGTGTCTCTAAACATTCATCAAATCCAGGCTTTGTCAGCAGAATTCCCCACAGACACACGTTGTTGGGTGGAGTGAGGGCAGAGACACGCGAAGCCCAAGTCCAGCGTCTCAGCTTAACAACACGATGCTTTCCAATCTGGAGAAACCTCTTGTGGGGTGTTTTCTCCCTGCTTCCTAAATCCTACGCCTAATGTATGGCCGTAGTTAATGCAGAGAGCATCTCCAGGACGGGCACCGCCCTCCTGCGGCGTGACGAGGGGAAGCACACAGCCGTACACTGGTGATTCATGGGCCCTGGCCTCCTGAACGCTGACGCTGATTGGTGCTTGATTCGCTCTGACCTGAGGAGGCAGTGAGGAGACTGTGGCACACGCACACAGCTCCAGGGAAGAGCGGGAGTCACATACACTCTAGAGTACCCTCATCCCGCTGACTGTTCCCTGGCACATCAGCAGAGAAGGCCCATAATAATAGCACTGTGTCTGTCAGCACTGCTTTGGCATGCACGGCTTCATCTGTGCTCTCTCACTCGGGAGGAGCAGGATACACAATAACCATGTCATTTATGTATCTTTGTGTAAAGACAAATATGTGCCAGAGATGCTAACTTTACTTTGATAATATGATGATAAATATCAGCCAGTGCACCAGTGGACTTCATAATTTATCATTTGTTATTATTGAATCAAAGGCAGCAGATGGAGCAGACTGAACAATTGTCTTCTGGGTAGAATATGCTAAAACCCTCTGAGACAAGGGATGTCCCATAGTTGCAGTGAGAGCCACAATTATAAGATTTGGGACTGAATATTCAACATTAGTAGCTTACTAATGGTGAATATGCATACGTGCCTGACTAAAACCATAAAACAAAACCAGTAGATTTCTTTATCCTTCATTTGTGCTGGGACAGTATGATTACTCTACTTATAGAGCTATCTCAGAACCCAAGTTGTTAACAAAATACACTTTTTTTAGTACAACACCAGAACCTTTTAACGTTTATACATGTGGTCATCTCAAACAGCACTGATGTGAAGCTAAAGAAGTACGGTATCTGCGTAACAAACCCAGGATCTGAGGAACACTCTTGTCTAATGGGATTCGATAGTGTGCTGTGCAGATGTGGCCTGAAGAGAATTTGACAAAGCATGAATATCAATTCAGCCGGAGTGAAGTGTTACTACTGCGGTGATGTAACACATGCTGCTGGTGTCTCGTGCACACGCCCCGAGCTGCTGTCATCATAGGACACTTTTTATTAAAGGGCAACGTGGCTTTTTACCATATCCACCAGAGCAAAGGCAGAGTAGAACGCGAGAGTTATAAATAGAACCACATAATATATTGCCAAACTATTGTTTTCGCAAGATTAGACGACGCTATATTCATACCGCGAGAAGCCAAATATACAGCAGTATTTCTGAGCTCTTCCATCTGTGTCCAATTTATACTTTTACTTTTACTTATACTACCGGTGTCCGAGTTTATCTTACTGGCAGATCAACTTACTGACAGCTAGCATGACAGCCAGCTGTTTCTCCTCAACACCTGATTGTCAAACGCAATCACTGACAGCTGTGCAGGAGGTAGACGTGACTTCACGTCGTCTAATTTCAACGCACGGATGTAAATAATGTAGCTTTTGCCACATTTCAGCGTCACATATGGTGGTGTGATGGCGCTGCGGTTAGCGCTCGTGCCTCACAGCTAGAAGCTCCGGGTTCGATTCCCATCGGCCTTTTCTGTGTGGAGTTTGCATGTTCTTTGTGTCTGAAGAGATTTTTAATCTCAGTGGGACTATCCTGGTAAAATAAAGGTTATTAGTTTTACAGACTTTGATTATTCCCATCGAAATAGGTAGATTACCTCTGATCCAAAAGATACGATGTAGCCATGCCTGAAATGAGCTTTACAACTGTCATTAAACTCTAGAACTACGGCTCAACTAAGTTGATCTGCCAGATCAAGTCCTGATCATGGTAATTTGACTTTGTGGAAAGAGTATGGAAGTGCACTGATTCCAGGGTTTTGTGACCAAGGTAAATGTGAGAAATTATGGGGAAAAGTGTTAAATTCCACAGATAGGATTTCATTGTTGAAAGTTATGGAATTGTTCAACAGGTCTGGTTCTGGGTCAGGAATTGACCCCTTGAACATCCACCTACAAAAGTGAAAATACATTGCGCCTATGGTGGAGGGGCCAACGTCAACTTGATTCGGTACAGCCATTCGTGACGACAAACAAAAATATTATTGTGGCCACACCCCCTGACAAACCGGAAGTCCACCATTTTGACAGAAAGTCTGGAAAATACTGAGTCAGCGTTTTCGAAGAAAAATATACAATTTATTGACCTTTCTCCCCCGGACACAACAAATGTGAATAGCGCCCACTCTAGGTGCAAAACAAAAAATGCATTATGAGTCGAAAAATTAGTTTCTCAGAGACGGATAAAATTCGGCACAAAAATAGTTGATGGCATCCCGATCAAAAAAGCCAATGGGACCCATACCATATTTTGTACGGTGTTGCCATGGGGATGAGCGGGGGCCCCCCAAGTTATTCTAATGGGACGGACACATAAATCTCACATTATATGAAATCACAGCGCGTTAGCGCCCTCTGTAATGAGCATGTGGACAGCGGTCATAGAAGTACGGCCCGTTAGGGCCGTCCGATGCTGCTTGTGAAAAATATTATGGACGCGCTAGCGCCCTCTTCAGGTTGGAGCTATTATTCACAAGGAGGAGGCTAAAATGTAACTTTTAATCTGTGTTTACTGACACAGATTAATGGTACATCAGGGCAATAAAATGTAGTGGGCGCGTTAGCGCCCTCGGTAGGGTTACAGAGGCGTGGCAATGGAGGCACGCCCCGCGAGGGCCGTTCGATGCCGCTTGCGGCTTTAATTAGCTTTAGGCTTCGAGTACATTATAGGCCTATGGGAAACCATAGCAGCCACTTATAAGTACTCATACAATAGTTGCTTTTTATTCTCATATGGTTTCTATTCATATACTGTATGCCACGAGAAATGCTATTTTTGATTAAACATATTTTTAGATGCTAAGTACATTATAGACCTATGAGAAGTCATAGTGGTCATTTATAAGTACTTTAAGGAAGTTCACTGTTGTATGTGATAAGTAATGACATGTTTTAAATTCTACAATATGTTATGCTAAGCTAATGCTATGATTTTATGAAATACTTATAATAATAAAGTTCATGACCTTAAAGTTTTACTCAATCAATCAATCAAACTTTATAAAGCGTTTTTCATACCGAATGGTATCACAAAATGCTTTACAGATTACAACATTAAAAACAATACGCCCGGCATCCCCTCCCATCCCTCCGAATATATACACACATTACACACACACTCAAACTTTTACCCCACCGTCTACGCACACACACTAACTCACACACACTCACACACACACAGAATAAAATAAATATATATATATATATATATATATATATATATATATATATATATATATATATATATATATTAGGGCTGAACGATTTTGGAAAATAATCTAATTGAGATTTTTTTTCAATATTGCGATTGCGATTAAATATGCGATTAATGTTGCAAGGTCCTCTTCTCATGTATTTTTCACCTAACACAAGCAATAAATCAGTCTGTTTCATAACAAACAATATTAGATTAATTTGAAGTGAAAATTGCAACAATAAAGCAAACAAAATTGTTGCCTGACCTATTCAAAATTTGTGAACAAGTGGACTGCACTTCTTAAAAACGGTCTGAACTTAACAGTACAGTCTATAAATAAATGAAAAAGATAAATTATATATATAGATATAGTCAGTAACATCACCCATACTAAAGTGCAGGAAAAGTACGAACAAAAGCCTGCTTTAACTAGGTGGAAAAGTTTTAGGAAATCAAACTCAATTAATACAAAATAAACTATTTATTATTTATTATTTCGGCCAATCAAATCCCTGTCTGAGCTACGACTCGTAGTTGCTTCAGTTATTGATGAATACGGAGAGGCCAGTTGGAGCACACGCCCAAACACAGTGGAATTAGGAGCAGCATTTTGGTTTTGGGGATGTAACTTTGGACAATATGAAGAAAGAGAAGAAAAGTGATGCAAGGAGACGGCGACATGAGGTGCCAAACACAGACACGTTTACTTTCTCTTTGACTCGCAGCCATTTAGTGACATTTCAGCTTAAACAGCACATTTCCTCAGCAAAATAAGACATGCCATGGACTCCTGCCTTGGATCGTAGTTTCCAATCCTTTTCACACAGCAGTTTCGTGTTTATATCTTCTAGCGTCTGTACTACCTACAGAGCGCATATGCGGTAGATGCAAAGGTAAATAAAGGCACATCGCCTCCGCGGATACTTTATGGTCATGAACCGTCATTATGCTTTTGAGATAAGTTCTTTATCCACAACATTCCCAAACATAAGCCTCCTAAACTGAGCCACAAACGACTCTTTACTCTTTACAAGCAGCACAGGCTCACCTATATCTCTGTGGAGGCAGAGACGTGTGAATCCGGAGGTGAGGTAGTTTCTGTGATCATCAGAGGGTGTAGTAGCGTGATTAGCGCTGCGGCTAACGCAATGCTAACGGAGAAGAAAGCAATAGTCCTTCGCGGTGGCTGCATGATAAACGCTGATATTTTCACTGTACATCCACAATCTACCGCACACCTTAACTAGACTGAGATGTAAACAAAAGCACGCGGAGGAGCGGACTTTGCTGCCATATCTCGCTACTACATTCACTTCCAAAATCGCGTGCCCTGCGATTACGAAATCGCGTTGGGTAATATCGCGATCGTTCAGCCCCAATATATATATATATATATATATATATATATATATATATAGTTAGGACTAAATAAATAGATGTCAGTTAAAAGCTAAACTAAAAAGGTGGGTCTTGAGCCTGCTCTTAAAAACAAGAACGTTCTCTGCGGTCCTGAGCTCCTCCGGCAGGCCGTTCCAGAGGCGAGGGCCATAATACTGGAAAGAAGCCTCGCCGTGAGTCTTTCTGTTGACTAGGAATAACTAGGAGACCCCTGCCGTTGAGGGCCACGACCCCAGTTTCAACTTTCACTTTTCGTTTTCGAAGTGCATTTGCAAACCGGTTAGAACCAGCTGAGTAATTAATAAATATGTAAGTATTTCTTAGGAAATTAATGAATATGCAAATAATTCGGACACAAGGGCAGGTGCTTAAAAAGTAAAATGAAATGAAGGTTGTAAACTGCTGGAGTAGATCATATTTGTGAGGAAAATAGTATGCCGTTAAAAAAAAAGAATGAAATATCTTAGCATTAATCTTTCAAATAGGTGTAAAGCTGGAATTTTGAAGTCGTTTGTCCGTTATCAATTATATCGTCAAATATATATTATTCATGAAGTTATCTCTAATTAAAAATAAGTAAACTTAAGTCCAAAAGGATGACCATGAAAGAGGACCGACTGAAGAAGCCGACAAACAACCAGTGGTTCGGTAAAAAAAAAAAAAAAAAGGAACTCAATTAAATAAATCAAACACTTACCCATTGTAGAACTTTGATAAATCCCAATGGTGTTTTGACTACTGTGAACTGCCCTTGGGCCACCAACTGTCGACAGAAAAAACATTGTTAGAGCTGGAGTGTCGTGTACATCATCGCTGTAACCAAATGGCAAAGACCACAGGTAAGATCTGCAAACAACAAACGTTCATTGATCATCATGAAAAGACCTATTCTACGTGCCTTTGCATGATTTCCTCAACAAATATGTTCTGAAATGCATGTGTGACTTTTGCAATTATTTTTTCCGTCTTCCCTCACGTGTTAATGCTCCTACACATGAGCTGAATCTCAGATCTATTCGCAACATCAGTACTTTTAATACAGAAATAATGCAAGAATGTTTCCCTAGTCTGACTGGGGAAATATTACCCTCAAATGGGATGACAGTGAAATGATGACGCTCCAGAGTTATTGTTAGGTTTAGGTTCTGTATCTTGAAGGAGCACCCATAGCTGGAGGATTATCCTGCCCTCGTGCGCCTTGTGGTAGAGCTGGAGCACCAGGAGGAGACACAGTGTGAACATGCAAACTCTGCACTGTGTGGGAATACAACCTGGAACCTTTTTTCGCCGTGCTTGTGTTTAGATAGCTTTCTGACTTTCAACACCAGAGCAGAGACCCATAGACTCAACTGGTGGTGCCACGCAAGCCGAGTAGAGAGGCTTATGTTAAAGTGCTGCCCGTAGCTTTACTCATTTTGATACTGGGCCTCCGTGTGTGTGCGTGAGAGAAACGTTTTTTTTGTTTTTGCCAGCAGCATTACAATTAGTCAAAGCTGATTAACTTAATGTTTTCCCCCCCCTGGCCCAGTGTACTTTTTCTTTATGTCAAAAATGCATATAGCCTACAGTATTTGCAGGTGAATGCGACACTACAAGAAAAGGCGGCGTGTCCCCCCCGCGTGCATCAATAAATAGCCGCACAGGAGGAGTAAGCAGCGGCAGTGGTGGTCTGTCTGTGCTTATACTTTTTTTTATTTTCCCCTCTGGGGCCTATTACCTCCTGTACTAAAGAAATGTCGCACAGTCTGTCAAAATGCATGGGATAGACAGCTTGGTAGCTTGATGTCCACCTAATTTTAGTCACCTTGTTTCTTCCCTCTGGACTTATAGGTGAATCTTGGAGCCTTACAGGGGCCTACTGCGGCTATACAAAACCACCAAGGGCCTCCTCGCGACTGTGTAGCCTCGCGCTCCCTCCGGCTTATTATCTTTGCACAGATACACAACGTGAGCAGCCTCAAATTCATTAGCTTAGGGGAATCTCTCGTGGCAAAACACTAAGGCCGCGCGCTGCTGTATCCTTTCTCTGCGAAATGTCAAAACAGCATCTCCATCTTCGGGTCTGCAGCATCACCGGGCAAATAGGTGACCACTAAAACGTCTAATTGCGAGTCGATGCAAGACACTTAATAAAAGGCAGTCCGGCTATCCGTCGCGTGAATTATTTCGAGTCGAATGGGCAGAAAAAACACTGCATTATAAGGTCGGCGGATGCATGGTGGAAATGTCACGTTAAATGACAATGGATGCGGAATCTAAAACGCGAGTCGATAATGGAACATATCGCCAAACAACAATGCAATAAGGCGTGATGTTATTTGAGTGCGAGCCTTACCTGGTTTACAACATCCATCTTGGCCGCTTACTCGCTGATAAGAGGATCAGAGGGGCTGAGGGAGGGAGGCAGCTCATCCGGAACAGCGCGCGGGCAGGGAGACGCTTTTGAGGGAACAGCGCCACTGCGTCACGACCAGGACAAGGACGCGTGAGAGCGTAATTACGTTTTTTTTTTATTTTGACCCAATAATAAGCAATACTCAAAATAGATTCAATTTGTGGTTATCACGTGATTTATCTTTACATGCGAGAGTCATTTAGTTCAATGGGGAGAGTGCTCTTGTCTAAAGCTAGATCTAGATCGGTTTATGCCTCACTCTCCTTGGAAATGCCCATAGAAATATCAAAATCACTCACATGTGTATAACTTTATCTGGAGGAATCAACCACATTATCTCAGGAAGGAAATTTTAACAGTAAAAATAAAGGTGGTTTAGAAGTGTTGGATTATGATTCATTAAACAAAAGCTTCAAAGTCAACTGGATTATTAAATTAATAAATACAATAAAAAAACAAGTATATGAAACATTTTCCCTGATTTTATTTTCAAGAATGTGGGAGGAATTGATGGAACTTGATAAACTACCTATTAAACTGGCAAACTTTCACAGACAAGCATTCTTGGCATGGATTATATCTGGAATAATCAAGATGTTCAGTTTAAACATAAATCTCTTTTCATTGAAAGGTGGTTTGATTGTAACATCTTTCTTGTAAAGCAACTAACCAATTAGAATGGTATATTACTATCTTATGATGAATCTCTCAAAAAATACAAACTGCCTGTCACGCCTGAGGAATATGCTGTGGTGTTTGATGCCATCCCACAAGGTGCTCTACTGCTTCTCAAAGACTGCTCCAAAGACACTACTTGTAATACCAACAAACAATTATTCACTTGTTTTTTGAATGCATGTACTGTAAAATATGTTTGGATTGATGTTCAAAACTATCTCTCCCGGAAAATTGGACAATTAATTATTTTAAACGTCAAAGATGTATGTATCTACTTTGATCAAAAAATGGATAAAGATGTGAAATATGTTATTCAGCTTTATATTTTAATAGGAAAATATCACCTACATAAAATGAAATGGGCTGACAAAAAACAAACTTTTATACTTTTCTTGCAGACATGAACTTATATATTTCTACTATTAATTCAATACAAAATAAAAAAAGCAGGTAAAACAATGTATATTCTAGAAAAGTACAATCTTACTCCTGGCTCCTCTTAATATGAGTGTTGTTGTTGTTGTTGTTTTAATGACATATCTTCCTCTGGTAATATGTAATGTATCCCCTGGCACTATTTCCTCTTTGTTGTAATTATTTGTATAAACGTTAATAAAAAAATAAAACATAAAAAAAGCGTAATTACGTTTGCAGGGGGTGCCGTCCAATCACAGGGCCTTTTTTTTATAGGGACTAGAGAACAGAGGTTTCCCCTCAGTTTAGGACCAGGATAACATCAGCGTGGTGACTTTTAAGTGCACACGACAGGTTCTTATGTTTTTGTAATTATAGCTCGAGTATAATAGAATGAGGTAAATATTATTGCACCAGTAAGGTGGCTTATGATGTTGAAGGTTAAAAAAAGTACATTTTTGTTTTTAAAACACCAAGCGGGTCGTGACTCGAGGCAATCGTTGGGGGAACGAAGATGATTTCAAGACACACAGAAATTTAATTCAATTTTCTTTAATTGAAAATAGCATATATTTGTGAATAAATTGTGAAATTGTTGCAAAGAAACAATGTAAATCCACGTTATTAAACCAAAGTTTTGCTGCTTGATATCCTTATGAGCAAGGGACGCAACAATTCTCAATGTTATATCGAATCGTTCAATACACTCAGTTCAACACGCAATTATGCTTATTATGAATCGATGGAAGATGTGTCGCTTATAGTATTTTCAGATTTTTAGATTAGAAGAACTAATAACTTAGTTTAGTTTATTTCAACAGGGTCAATGTGCAAACAAAAAACATTCATTAATGATGCTTTGCACCAGATTTAGTTTGAGCTAGTTTCCATCTGCAGTCCCTGAGCCGGTGAATTACAATACAAAATGTACAATATAAAATGTATTTAAACACTCAAATACAACTATTCATTCATTCATTCATTCATTCATTCATTCACCCGTTACAGCCATCAGTCCAAATATAATCATGCTAAACAATAAAACATCACTAAAGATCATATTTACATTCACAGTTATCTATGCTGACACGACTGGTTTTCCAAAAGCATTTTCCTTGAATTGCGAGAGAAATCCTTCAGGTCTAATGAAAGTTTCAGACTCTGTGGGAGTTTGTTCCATTCTTTGATGCCTTTGAATGAGAAGGCTGTCTGTGCAAAGCTACATTTAGGCCTTACTCTGCAGTCATTGTGACTCGTCGACCTGGAGCTCCTAGTCATCTGTTCAGAACAGAGATGGACAGATGTTTTCAGTGGTGAAAGCGCAGTATTATTCAAATTTGGCATACAAAATTAAATTATCAAAGTTTAACGTGCTGTACTTGAATATTTAGCTCTATAATGTATTTTGACACAGTACCTAATAGGCACCAACAAATTATTAAAGTGGGTCCCGAACAGCTTGCATGTATATGTTGGGGCTCGTAGCCTGAAACGTTTGGGAACAGGGCTTCAATCTCTTTTCCCTGCTCGTGCCAGAGACCTCCTCCACAAATGAGCTACATCTAAACATAAAGATAATAGCCAATGTGCATTTAGTATATAGAGAAATAAAAAGGAATGGGAAATGTTTTCTGCACAAGCACTCCTTCTTCCAATCATCTGTGTGGATGTGTTTTTACGTGGGCAATATTTTATCTGATCTGATCTCGTACAAAAATAGAAAAAAATAATTATATAAACAAATTTTAGTCTTTGAGAAATAAACGACTGCGTTAGGATTATTTTGTCCCCGTCTTCAACACACTTCTGTTGTGCGTAACACATTTACAGAAATTCAGTTAAACTCTGGACCTGGGTGTAAACTACAGGTAAAATATTATAGATATGTAAAATATTTGGAGTATTGTTTATTTTTTTATATAATAAAACATATATATCATATCAGGACACATGCACTTCAGAATCATTTCTGACAGATTTGCATTTTGCAAGTAATACAATAATTGACCACTTAAAGGTAATCATCGGTATTTACTATTCATAATAAATGTGAACATTAAAAGGTTCTAGCATTTTTGTATATACGAGACATACATACATTGCATTGGAAAAAGACAACAACAAAAAATCAAGTAAAACAATATATAAAACTGTCCTGAAATGAGTGACTGCAATGTCTGTGTATTTGGCATCCGTCAAGTGATTCATCAGCACATTATTTGCGATGAAACCAGACTCTTGGAGATGCCTCCTCTTCGACTCTCCTCCGCTACTTGTGCTTTGGCATTTTTATTCTTGAACTGGATCCTCAAATACTGTTCAGTAAGAAATCACACAGTTTATTTCATCGGCGAGTTCGTCCTCATATCGGGTCCCTGTGCGGCTGGCTCCTCGCACGATGAGGTCAGTAGCAGCGCTCTCCATCTCATCCAGGCTCATGCGACACGCCTCTGCGATCTCACGCTTCGCAAAGCTCACAAATTTGGGATCCCGAGCGTAGAGACCAAGACCCTCAGAGATCAAAATCTGATGAAGTCAAGACAATTTTCGGAGTTAGTTACAACAGAACAAGGCATTACCTTAACAAATTAAGATGCATCAAAGGTTTGAAAAAGTAGTAAACTGGATTTCATTATTTAATTTTAATTATAAGTACTTATATATAAGTACCAAAAATTCAAAATGCAAAGATATCCAACTCTCACAGTATAACTCATCTTAATCTTGATACTTATGCTCTAAAAACAAGCCTCATGTCATATTTTGAAGACTAAAATATGAATAATAATTTATTGACATTTGGATCTCGTTAGAGGACTCCCAGGTCTCCCATTTACAAAATATATTTTGTAAAGATTAATGTTTTGTTGATTTTATTCCAGATTTTTTTGTAATAAACTTAAACTTAAATTTAGGACTTGAACAGAGCAAAGACTATAATCTTTTCTGAAACAAAACAATGCATTTTATCCAATAGATTTTCATTTGACATCGTAAACTGGCTATAATAACATTGTTAAAATACAATCATTTTACATCTTTATACAATAGATATCTTGTATATTTATGCTCACCGACTCCACCAAGCTGTCTGCGCTGCCTTTGTCGATAAAACTTTGGCTGACAGGTGGCCCCTTGAGCTGGTGAGGGTCCGTGTCTGACTGGGATACCACCCAGGGGCGCTCCTTGCTGGGAGACTGGCTGATCCCCCGCCCCAGAGAGGCTTTGTGCTGCCGGTCGTCTCGTCCACCAGGAGCATGGGGTGTAGACGAGTTTACCTCTCCGTCCTGATTGGGCCATTACTGCGGGGAGAGGGTGGTCCCAGCGCCGGCTGTGTTCACCCAAGAGGCGGAGGACATCGAGGATACGCTGCTCGGCCGTGAGTCCAGGCTGTGCTGAGCCTAACATTAAAGTAAAAAGGAAAGATCATTTGGAAATTCATTCAATATTTCATTATGTGGTTAAAATGTCTGATAATACAAAGACTTATATTGATGCAGGGGTGTATTCTCACACTTTTTGCATCAAAGAATTTCTACCTTAAAATAAAAACATTTAAAACCAAGCCTAAACAAAGGAAGGAGAAACTAAACACTCAACCAGGAGAAAATCATGTCAAGACTAATGTGACACTAGAGGTGCATTTCCATATAGCAGACCAGACTGGAGCATTTTGCGGGTGTTTCCTCAGCCAAAAGTGAAGCGCTCCGCTCCCAAATGGGGGTCCAAACCGCTCCATCCCCAGATCACTTCAGGCCTCGGGTCTGGAGCGGTTTGGGGTTTGGGGAGGGGGACATGTCACCACTCTGATTGGTCAGGCCTTTAGATTCAGTAGTCAGCTTGTATATTGCAAAGTTATCTTTCTCTTTTTTGTCCATCTCTACACTTAGCCTAAATACCTCATTTTGATGTGAAAACATAAAATAAAATAATATTTATAAGCCTTCTCGTTTTGGGCATTGGTTTGTTTTCTTGACTTTTTCTCACTAACTGTTACCCTGGCACTTGAAAACCCAACTGCTCAAATAAAGAAATAAAATAAAGACTTTCCAGTGCTGGTATAGGCTTAGAAGAAACAAATAAATGCAGACTATATTAAAGTCTATTTTATTGATTCGTTTTGGAAAACATTTACAATTTTCCTATTGCTGTTCACATATGTAAAAGACATAACATAGACTAATTAAATAAGTCTTTTCTGTAGATGTTTGTTGGGCCCCAGTAAAGGCCAAATTTTGCATATACAAAGGTGTTTTGATGCAGCCTGTGGTTGTCTGTCACATGCATAATGTCCTTGACCACTCCATAACGACCCAGACCGCTTTACCCTAAAGAAACACAAACTTACAAGGGCAGCCCCTGCCTAAATGAACCGGTCTCAAGTGAACCGATCTGGTCCGCTTCTATGGAAAGGGGGCATAGGACTTAACCTGGGGCTAGGGCTAAACTTAGGTCGAAAACAAGCGAAGTCAAAGCTCTTCCAGGACTTAATCAGGTCTAATCTAAATGTAATCCACTAAACTAGCTCTGAGATAGATCTATTGTAAACCAGGGGCAACCATGGCCTAAATCCACAGAACCCATTTCACAGTTACAGAGTGATAAATGGAGCAGTACTTTACCTGCAGGCGAGCTCTGGATGTTGAGATGTTTCCTTGATAGGTTCCCGGTATCGGCATGTCGTCTACGCTGCTCTGAGGCCGCAGACACTGGAAGTTAAAGGCAGGCTTTCGACCTAGAGAAGCAACGATACAGACACAAATGACCAGACAATTCAAGTTATGATGCAATTTGATGTGCTATTTTTTTTAACCAAAGTTGAATAAAGTTGCAATTAAGTGGTTGCAATTAGTAAATATGTTTTTTTTATAGTCTCACAATTATCTTGCGACTCCCACTTCAGTGTCCCGCAACCCACCAGGGGGTCCCGACTCCTTCTTTGGGAACCACTGTACTAATAGACTATTAAACAAAAGAGTGTCACCTTTCGGTATCGAAGGGAGCAGCCGTCTCCTCATGAACCGGGAGCCGCCGTTCTGGTTGTTGACGTATCCGTTGCCGTTGTACCCGCTCAGGCAACTGCCGTTTCCATTGTTGCTCATGACGCTGACGCTGCCGTTGTCGTTGTCGCCCGCGTACTCGTTGCCGTATCCGTTGTAGCCATTGGTGCCGTATCCGTTGCCGGGATACGGGCTGGGACTTGGAGCGGCACTCTCGCCGTTCACGTTGGTGCCATTAAAACCGTTACTGATGAAACCATTGGCATTGGCGGCGTCGAAGGGCATCTCTCCTACACTGCTGGCTCTGTCGAAATTCTGGTCATTGTAGCCCATGTCAGTCGGTGCAGGGGAAACAGCCTCGGGATATCCGTACCTACAGAATACAGATTAAAGTATATAAACGTTAAAGTAAAATGCATTTAACCATGGGGAAAACCGGCGAACAATGTACAGTGCGAGGGGACATCTGAGAGAGCTTTGTCAGGACTACCTGGCTGGTAAATTAACCTATTGCGACACGGGGCGACACAGTGGCGCAGCGGTTAGCGCTCGTGCTTCACAGCTAGAAGGTCCCGGGTTCGATTCCCACCTGGACTGGGGCTTTCTGTGTGGAGTTTGCATGTTCTCCCCGTGTCTGCGTAGGTTTCCTCCGGGTACTCCGGTTTCCCCTACCACTAAAAACATGTACAATAGGCCAGGATGAATGAGAGTGTGCTTGAGAGTGCGCATGGGGGACGACGGATAGAAATTAGCCCAAGGCTACAATCCGGTGTGGCTTGTTTACATGCATGAGACCCATGTATGTTCACAAACATGCACTTTCCCAACCTAATAAACCAATACATAAATAAATTGCACCTTTTAATTTATAGTGCACCTGGAGGAAATCCATCCAGAAAACCCACTCCACACATAAAGCATATGTAACGTATAGAGGGGTATTATGTGTTTTTATTTGACGATAACCTCAAACACATCTTTATCACTATCTATCCAGTAGTTTCACCTCCTATCCCTCTGAACCAGCTAAATAAGCCCCTCCCTCTTCTTGCTCCCCTAAGATTAAGCTCAGGAGGAGATTTTTGTTGTTTTTGTGATCCTCTTGTTCTTTGTGAAGCACTTTGTGATTTTATCTATGAAAGGTGCTATAAAAATAAATCTTCTCCTTCTTGAACAGTATACAAGTTGATGTTGCATTATTCCCTGCCTTTAATACGCAAGACATTTTAAAAATAGTTTGTAAAACACATTTAAATGGTGAAATGGTCTTAATGTTAAATGGTAACTAAGCAATATGGAACTCTAGAGGGCACTATCCGTTCACATACTCATCCCACTAACAGTGGAGGACACTGACGTCTTGCTCGAGGACACAATGGCAGACGGCACAGGCAATATAGGAAATTAAACCCTCAATCTTCTCGTGAGTCAGAAAATCACCAAAGCATTGTTTACCTGTCCGATACTAGGCTTGGAGCATCAAACTCAGTGGTGTAAACCTGCTCCTGTATTTCTGTCGGGGCGGCAACTGGTTCTGGAACAGGCGGCTCTGGGACAGGCGGCTCTGGGACAACCTCTCCCCCTCCCACTGGCAGATCAGGCGGAGGGGGCGGAGGAGGCATCTCTGTCACCGCATCCATCCTGCACAAACAAAGTATTATAAATTAACGTACAAACTCTAACAATACCTTTTGTCAACCACCAGTCAAGAGAAACTTACCTCCTGATTGGCAGTGGTTCGGACCTGGCAGGTTGCTCAGAGACCACGCTGACCCCCGCCATCTCTGATCCGGGCATCTCAGCGTCATGGAGACCGGTCACCTGCTCTGTGACCACGTGATCTCCAACCACGTTCCCATTGGCCGGTTTGTGTTCGGATTCGAGAAACACTGCGGTTTGCTCCACCAGCGCTTCGATCGGGGGCATGGGCGTGGGGGCAGGAGTGGTGTTGGCGGTCGTGGCTTCGCTGAAAATGTCGTCTCCCTCCTCGTCCTCCAGGTCGCAGGCCATCGCCAGGCGCATCTCTGGGGCCAGGTCCTGCAGCGAGCGCAGGCCTTGCTGTGAAGAAAACAATAGATGATCTCATCAATTCAGACATCTGATAGGGTTTGAAGCAAAAGTTCTCTTCATTGATATTCTTATACTTTTGACAATTGTAGTAAGGCCTCTGTCCCTAATGTAAACAACCAGGCTTGGAATAAGTGGATTCTCCTTTTGAATCTTTATCTAATGTCTATACTATTCACAAACAAACCAGGACAATCAACACAAAAGGGATGTAAGTTTGGCCTCTGTTTGGCTCCAAAGATCGATATTCTCCTAGACAGATCTAAAACTCAATCTCTTTCTTATTCTTGTAGACAACTCCAAAGAGGCAGCAAATAACAATACTGTATGTCCACTGGGTACGAAACAACAAATGAGGGCATTTCTATCTTGTAGCCATTTTCAAGATGACCCTTTTCTGCGTCTTGTAAAATTAAACTCTTTTAAATTCAATTCATACAAAACAATATAATCATCACATCAATCTGAAAACAAACCTTTGCAGATGAACACATAAAGAATAATGCAAAAGTCCTATTGTATTTATGATATCTCACCTGTAAAGAAGCGGCTTTGTCCTTCTTTTTGGACTTTCTTTCCCTCTCCTTCCTTTTGCGGTACTTTTTAAAGTAGTCTTGAATTAAATAGCTGGCATAAAACTTTCCACAAGTCACCTCGTCACCTGAAAAATTAGAAACCAATGACTATTTTGTATTACATTATAGTATCTGGTATTCTTTTTGTGTTGCCGTTTTTAAATGCACCTCTAGGGGGAGGAATCACTTCATCTATGAGTTTGGGCTTAGTCCGTTTCCAGAGCTTCTTGATGATGAGCTTTAGCTCCTCATTCTGCTGATCAATGGCACCTGAGAGGCATCAACAACACATCAAATCAATCTATCACGATCTATTGATTAAAGGTGCATTATGCAACTTTATATGTGACAAAAAAAGTTGTTATTTGTGTGTTTTTTTGGAACACTCTTGGATCAATTGTTTTGTAGGATTTCTGGTGAGCAGTGAAAACCTTCCAAACAATTGATCCTGAAGCGTCTGTGATGGAAAGTAAAGGCGCCATGTTGACCACTCATACAGCCGCTGGGTCACTACAAGGTAAAATACACACAAATACCAACTTCTTTTTCCTCGCATAAAAAGTTGCATAATGCACCTTTAATACATATTTGTAGATTTTATTCTTAAAATTCAAACCTTCAGTTTTTATCTTCAGAGAAGTTCTGACCAGTGCAAACAAAGTGGCACTGAAGGTGACGGTGCCATCAGAGTGAAGTGGGACATTCATAGCCACCAGTCTCTGTGAAGATAATAGTAATTTTTTTTGTCATTGTTTTGTGACCACCTCATACGATTGAGAAAGTGGGACCAGTTTTGCAATTTGGTGCAACACAGCTCGAGTCTAATTTGATCCAAATATCACATTTCAATACAGTTCACAGAATCATGATGAAAAAGTGAGAAAAGACAGGGAGGACAGTGGCTGTGCAGCACAATCATAAGACGGATATAGAAAAACGAAAAAATAATCTCTATTTGTTTGACCCACTGTCCCACTGAGATTCAGAATCTCTTCTTCAGGGGAGTCCTAGAATGGACCCTATTGTACATGTTTATAGTGGTAGAAAACCTCGAGGAAACCTATGCAGCCACGGGGAGAACATGCAAACTTTACCCAGAAAGACCAGCAGCAATGTGTGACTCACTCTGCAACAAACACGATGCGGGCACATTTTTCCAAATCCCAGTGGTGGCTGTATCCTGCGTAGCATTGACACAAGCTCAATGTGCTTTATACGACCCCTGATAAACAAAAAGATAACAGTGTTTTTACATGGGACAATAAAGAAATTAAATTATTGATGCAAAAAGTCTTACGTTGCTTCAGGGTCATAGTCGGACCAAATCCTCTTGAACTCGTCGAGGTGATGCGTGCCAAGCACCGTCCAGTCACGGGTCAGGTATTCAAAGTTATCCATAATGACGGCAATGAACAAATTAATAATCTGGGGGAAAAGGAACGAGTTATTATAGAGAATATTCTTGTTGTCAACTCTTTTGACACTTTTGACATAAATTTGCTTTATTTTCCTCATTACCTCATACCTCATATTAAAATGTTTGGAGCTTCAGTTTTAGATGCCTTCTTAAGTATTTTAATAACAAGAATATCTATATGTGTCCCTTTCAATCTCTGTTGCACACTTAGATTGAGTAGGACTGGCCTACTGTACTGCAAGCAAAATTCCCCTTTTGGATAAAAATTGTTGGTTGTGTTCAAGATCTGTATTGTCATTATACATTTGTACAACGAAATTGCATAGATCAGATGTTGGGTTAGTCCTGAGCACGACACAAGCCCACCCGGTGTTAAATCCCACAAGTTGAAGACGACCCACAGACCACAGAGTATGTCAGATATTTGCTGGTCTGGATGACTGGCCCACAGAGATGGCCTGGTATGGCCTACATGACATAACACTCTTAGCATGTAAATACAGTGCTGTACGTCTGATTATAAAGCCTTTTATTGGCTAGTTCATGTTACATTACCGCTCCCAAACAAACTCAAATGTGTTAGTTAAGAATGAGTTTTGACTTACTTGTTCATTCTTTAATTGAAAAACAGTCAGGTAGATGCCCATTAAGTAGTTCTAACACTGCATTTTTATCATTACTTGTTTCAATTGGAATAGCAAGCTCAATTCAAGCTCAATCAAATGATATGGGCATTTAAGGGTTTTCCTGTAAGACTCAAACTAAAAGCGTAGTCAGGGGGTAACAATGCACTATGATGATGAAGTGGAAATATGAGAGCCAGGAGTAAGCTTTTAAACTGCTGATGCTGCTGCTGGTGTAATGCTGTTATCCAGATTTCTGTGTCTGATCTTCTATCAGTGTAAATCTACACTACATAAACGTGAATTCATTTGTCCTGAAATCAATTCATAAAAGGGTTTCAGATAACTTTACAACATTGCACAGGCCTGTTGACTGAGGCAGAGGAAAATGACCATTTTCAGTAGATTTTGTGGTGGGATGTAATTACCCACCACAAAGGGTTTTTGATTGTGATTAATTGTGCATCCCCAGCTATAACATTTATGGACTTCAAATTTCGAAACTTTGAAAAGAATAATAATAATACTGGCACCAATTTGTAACAATAAAAAGTGTGGCCAGACGAGTCCTTTCTCACCAGGTAAGCGCACAGCATGAAGAAGCTGATGAAGTAGATGTAGGACAGGTTACTACCACACGAATACTCCTCTCCCGGTTCAAAGTCAGACTGTGGGTCACAGCGTCTCCCGGGCAGCGCTGCCAGCATGATCTCCTGCCACTGCTCTCCTGTGGCGCACCTGCAATCACACCTTTTAATTAGCCTCCGGGCCTGGCTATTGACGGCGCTAAGACGTTATTCCTATTGTTATTTGTTGCAATAGGAATATGGCACCTTCAACTAATACCCGCTCCTTATAAGACATCATAACCGTGTAAGGAGCCTATAGTTTAATCCGGAGGTGGAAGACAAGCAGGATTCTGTGGTAGAACTTACAATCTCTGTAATTACGGGGTCTATCCATATTTAAACAAAAAACTGTATATTGTTTCAAGTCATAAATGGGAAAAATATAACTATAATTTTCCCACTGGAGAATAAAAAATGGTGGCACAATTCAGTCACACGTGAGCAATAGTTGTCAGTTTAAAGAACTTTAAGCCACAAGATTAATAGACATGGTGGAACTAGCAGCTAACAAAGAAAGATATGGTTCACTGACACCAACATCACCACCACAATTGTGTACTTTTTTTTTTTCATTCAATTTGGACCAAAGTGCTGAGAGTAACACAATGAATTCCTCTTCTTCGTTTACTCTATCTTCTAATATTATTATTTTTTATCTTAACATGGGGTTTATACGTTTAGTGATTTCTTTCAAAACTAGTCAAAGGGCCTTTGAGTTGTATAGGTCCCTGTCTGGAATCTTGTGAACTCAATCTATAGGAGCGATTGCAATGAGGGCGATACTACGAAGCTGGTTGAACTGAACCTGGATTTGTCCTGTAACCCGGGTTAACAAACCCAGACATGGAGCTTCCGGACATGGAGCTACTACAAAACGCGTTATCAGTCGGTTTCTCTAAGGATTTGTGTATAAGGATTCATTTTGTTAACAATCTTTATTACAACTTCAAAGCAACACTCGTACTATTATCTAAAATCTGCGTCAGCCACATGTGTCGAAGAAGTTAGAACACGATGTCGCTACTTTATAAAATCCACGCAAGTTTTCAAATAAAGGACTTCTCTCGCTGCTGCTCAAGGTGATTCCTCCTCTTCCCCCTCCGCTTCCCGCTCACTCCGTACACCAAAGCGGAGGATTCTCTCCTCTGATTGGTTAAAGAGCCGTCTTCTTATCTAAGCTGGAACTAAACCTGGTCCACAGCAGGTTATGCGCTAAGGGGACGTTTCCATGGAGATCTCTGTAGTACCTCAAAACCAGGGTTAACGCTAAACGTGCCCTGCTAACCCTCTAATCCAGCTTCGTAGTGTACCCCTCAGGGCTTTGGGAGGCAACACGAATGTATCAATAACACAATCCGGTGTGGCTTGTTCATTAACTTGCACTGTCCCGACCAAATAAACCAATAAATAAATAAAATAAATAATAGTTCCATGATAAGCATAAACAACAATGTTCACAGACAGCATTGCTTGCCTTGCGCTGTGTCAGATCTATAATTGAAATAAACAGTGTTACACGCCTGGATGCATCAGTTCATCAAAACATCTGGTAAAAATTGTGGAAGTAAACAACAACAACAACAACAGCAATCGCTCCTGTTTGGTTTTGAGTCAGATTATATCACCTAAATAAAGGCAGGTTTTATGATTTGCCGCTTCCAAACCCATGATCAGTGATGGCAATCCCTTAAAGAGGGGGTATTATGCTTTTTTCAATCACATAGCACCAGTCTATAGCATACTACAATGATGACGTAACCTTCTGTTGGTCTGTATATGCAGTAAATTAAAATAACTGCCTTGAATAAAATTGCTCTCTCAAAATGGCTGTACTGAACGTCTTGAAATAGGCCTCTGTCTCTTTAAGAAGCTTTCCGACACGCCCCCTTCAGCACACTGCTGTGGCATCTAAACAACACTACTGTGCGGGGAGGGGGCTCTGCTGAGCTGAGGAGCAGTGGTTGGCGGCTTGGCTGGTGACGAAAGGTCCAGAGGCGTCTCCAGGAGGTGGGGGCGTTCCTAGGAGGACTGAGGCATAGCTACACCTAAAATGGCTGCCGTCTAAGTTTTTACTGATTACTCAAAAATATGTGAATGAGCCAAGGCAACACTCCAGGCATGTGTTTAATGAGGGAATGACATAATAACATGATATAAAGTTTGAAAAGTCGATTTGCCATAATACCCCCCCTTTAAGTTTCCCATCACTCAATGGAATAGTGTTACCTGAACAGCACCAAAACAGCCATAAAGAAAGTCTGGAAGTTGCAGTTTCGGTTTATTTCAGTGTCGTCATCAACGGCCACTTTTCCAAAGGTCTAAAAAAAAGACGGCAAGGAGTCTTCATCAATACCCAAGAAAGATATTCAGGCCATGCCAAACAGTACAGTGCATATTCAAAAGCGCTCTTACCTGCATCCCAATGACGGCGTAGATGAAAAAGATCATGGCAATGAGCAGACCGACGTAGGGCAGAGCCTAGACAGGAAAGGTTACATTCATTGTTATAGTATATTATTCGTGACTGATGGTTTTGTTAGAATTTAAAGTCACGCTGCGGCATTTTATTTAATGTCAAGAATCAAGACCTGTAGAGATTTGACAAAGGTCCAGAGAAGGGTTCGGATTCCCTCTCCCTTGCTGAGCAGTTTCACCAATCGCAACACTCGGAACAAACGGAAAAACGTGATGGACACTTTGCCACTCTCCCCTTTACCCTGCGGGATAAGAAAATATAACATTTTACAGATTTGTTGATCGTTTACATGTATGTATATTCATTAAATGTTTCATGTGAATAGCTCTTACCTCATGGTGTCCACCCCCTCCCTGAAATGTATGAAAAAGTGTTAAAAATATGAAATATAAAAATGTTCCTCATGGTCCGACTTCTACTTACGCTAAGCTCAGACACAGCGATGTCCAGCACGCTCCCCACGACGATCAAAGCGTCAAATGAATTCCACGGGTCGATGAAGTAGTGCTTCATGAGGATATAAAGCATTATTGGACAGGGCAAGGCAAGTTTATATGGAAAGTCAAATCGTACACAACCTCTTAACCCCCACCTGAACCAATTTTCTCCAGTATGGCTTTACCCAAATCAAAAAGCTTCTTTAAAAAAAAAAGCGTCAAAATAGCGTCAAACACGAGGATTTAAAGAGGGGGTATTATGCTTTTTTCAATCACATAGCACCAGTCTATAGCATACTACAATGATGACGTAACCTTCTGTTGGTCTGTATATGCAGTAAATTAAAATAACTGCCTTGAATAAAATTGCTCTCTCAAAATGGCTGTACTGAACGTCTTGAAATAGGCCTCTGTCTCTTTAAGAAGCTTTCCGACACGCCCCCTTCAGCACACTGCTGTGGCATCTAAACAACACTACTGTGCGGGGAGGGGGCTCTGCTGAGCTGAGGAGCAGTGGTTGGTGGCTTGGCTGGTGACCAAAGGTCCAGAGGCGTCTCCAGGAGGTGGGGGCGTTCCTAGGAGGACTGAGGCATAGCTACACCTAAAATGGCTGCCGTCTAAGTTTTTACTGATTACTCAAAAATATGTGAATGAGCCAAGGCAACACTCCAGGCATGTGTTTAATGAGGGAATGACATAATAACATGATATAAAGCTTGAAAAGTCGATTTTACATAATACCCCCCCTTTAAACGCAACAAAAGAGTGACAAAAATGTGCCGAAAAACCAACAATAACACGACAAAACAAGCGACAAAAACACAACTAAAAAGTGACGAAAAAGCCACAAAAAAGGGACAAGAACGCAACAAAAGAACAACAAAAAATGCCAGAAAAGCGACAACACAATCAATAAGCGATAAAAACCTGACGGAAAAACAGCAATAAAGCGCTCAAAAATAGCCATGAAAAATGAACAAAAAATTTACAAAAACACGATTAAAAAAAGAGACAAAAACATGACAAAAATGAATGAAAAAGAATGTGACAAAAGAGAGGAACGCAGATGAAAGGACTGCTCCAGATTTTAGACAAACAATCCCCTTCAGTAGTAAAATGGCATAGAGTTGATGTAAAATAAAAGGTATTGGGACTTACATGAGCGCGAAGTGCCAGTAACTTGATGATCATTTCAACGGTGAACACCACAGTGAAGATCATGTTGAGGATGTCCATGATGGAGGTAAAGAGCTTTGACTGCTCGTAATGCTGAAACGCACAGGGATGGATGAGACATAAACGCACAATAAAGGTGGCACTGGTCACAGTAATAGCACGGTACCTAAAAGTACGGAAACAAGATATGAAATCTGTACCTGAACCGCGAGGGTCAACGTGTTTCCGAGAATCAGGACAAACATGCAGTATTCAAACTGGCTGGAGTTGATAATTCTCCAAAACTTG
Organism: Neogobius melanostomus; assembly: GCA_007210695.1. Lineage (NCBI taxonomy): Eukaryota > Metazoa > Chordata > Actinopteri > Gobiiformes > Gobiidae > Neogobius > Neogobius melanostomus. The sequence continues at coordinate 5,340,661 of VHKM01000223.1, read as the reverse complement.
AGCTGCGATGGATTCTTGGGGATGTAAATCTTTATGGGCTGCGCTTTCAGAGCATAGTACACGCACTGACGCTGGACGGAAAAAAACAAGTCATATCTTTCTATTGCTTTATGTTTAGATTTAAAACTTTATTTGAGTTTGTATTTTGCATCTACTAGCGGCGCACAATATATCACATTCCAGTGTTAATTTTGACAACATATTTTAATTTAGTTTTAGTCTTAGTCTTTTGACGAAAATGTAATTCAATTTTAGTCGAGATTTAGTCAAAAAATATCTTAAATTTTAGTCTAGTTTTAGTCGACTAAAATTGCAAGTCAATTTAGTCGACTAAATTTAAGACAAATTTAGTCGACTTTGCATTTATAATATTAATTATAAATCATATTTAATCAGCTCCTCTGCTTCATGGAGCTTCTCCCACATGAACAAAGCTCAGAGCTGTTCCTTTGGCAGAGGATTTACATGATATGAGGCTCTTTCAGACGGTCAATAGAAGTTTGGATGATTTTAGTCTCTCCTTTTCATTTTTATTTAGTCTTATTTCAGTCGAGTAAAATATCAGGACATTTTAGTCATAGTTTTAGTATCATGAAAAAATTAAAAATCAGGTACAGTATAGGGCCTTTAAGTATAAGAAAAAAATTGCTCTTGAAATTATTAAACACATATTCCATTGCTGACTTCACCTTAAAATAAGAAAACTGAATGAAACAAAGGCAGAAGAAGAAGTTGAAATGTCTTAACCAATTACCCCCCACTTTAACTCGAGGCATTTTGTCCAGTTCGGCTTTATCCAAATCTAATGCTTCTCGACTGGAGACCATGGCCAGTGTAACGCCTCATTTGCAAATCTGACCGTGACTTTTTTTGTTGCGTTGTTGTTTAATCACTTAAAAACTTTTTGAAATGTTTTTGGTCATGTTTTCATCTCTTTTTTTTAAATCCCTTTTTAGTCAGGTTTTCGTAGGTTATTTTGTCATGTTTTGTCCGTTTTTGTGGCTTATTTGTTGCGTTTTTCGTCACGCTTTAGTCATGTTTTGGTCACTTTTTATTGTGTTATTGTTGCTTTTTAGCACGTTTTTTTGTCGCTCTTTTGGTCTCTTTCTTTGTTGCATTTTCTGCATAAAGAGTTGTGTGTAATGGAGAATTGTGTGCTTGAGATGAACTTACCTGGTTTTTGTTGAGCTCACAGTTTTTAAACTCGGCCTCTCCTTGCTCTCTGAACGTGATGATGACGAAACCCACGAAGATGTTCATCATGAAGAAGGCGATGATGATGATGTAGATGACGAAGAAGATGGAGATCTCCACTCTGTAGTTGTAGACGGGGCCGCGGTTTATGGCGTTGGCGTCTACGGCCCGGTACAGCAGCCTTTATGCAAGATAACAAATAGATGTATGAAATTAAACATTAAAACAGGTTTGAAAGTTGGAATAATCCGTCTCACAATAATCATAATGCTGACATATCATGAAATGTTACTCACAGTGGCCAGCCCTCAAATGTGGACACAGTGAATAAAGCCAGCATTCCCATAAGAACATTGTCAAAGTTGAAATCACTGTTCTGCCAGATTCTCTCTTTGACCATGGGGTGGGCCATATCGCCATCTTTGTACACAACAAATGTTCCCCTGAAATAAGACGCAATTGTGTAAAAAAACTTTCAACATTTAGAATGAGACAATAGAAGACAAACTGTTGATACTGACTTGCATTCGTCTGGTGTGTGTCTAGCTTCGTCTGTGCAGCTATAAAACCTGCCCTGTTACAAAACAAACATGAGCGTAATTAAGGATGAAATACAGCATCGTAAAGGCCACAATGTTTCGTCAACACTTACTTTGAAAAGCTGTACCCCGATACAGGCGAACATGAACTGTAGGAGTGTCGTGACGATCAGGATGTTTCCAATGGTGCGAATGGCCACAAACACACACTGCACCACATTCTGTAAGAGACAACATTAAAATAAACATTCATTTGTTGTTCTCCATTTAAAAAAAAAAATCCTCTGTATCAATCCCCCTTGATACAGGAGCCAGTACTCCTGTATCAAGTATATGTTGTTTTGTTTTATTGTCAGAAAAGAGACAACAAATCAAAGACACTGACATATCTCGAGGATTTTTTGTAGTTCTCTAATAGGGAAGCACAAAAAGCAAACAAGGCTTTACCGTGTTTTAATTGTATTCTGTATTTGTATTTACTTTTATTTGTAAAAGCACAATACATATTAATAAACTACTTATCACTGCCCTGATGAAGACGGTTGTCTAAACGCACTGGCGTTGTCCATATCAAGACTTTTAGTCTACGTTTGTGCCTCAGACTTCTTGCTTTCCTGCCTCCACAGTTATGGTTTCAGTAAGCTTGTTTCTGCTCTAGTATACCTACCTGTATTTTTACAGTAAATATGTGAGATTACAGCCCACACAGCTAATTTCCATCTGCAGTCCCTTTGGCAGATTGTACAGTAACATCTGCAGCACAGACTATGATTCAAACACATATATTTCGAGAACCACTTGCAGATTTCAGGGGCCTGCGGGGCTCATACAGAGTTAGGAAATACTATTCAGTATCGATTATCTATAAGAAAAAGTTGAATCTGATCATTTCCATTACTGACCAGCTTATTTCCCCACTACATATCACCAGTGGACATTTTGTGTGTAATATCTGAAATCCAGCAGTAGCGGTGTAATAGATGCTGGTGTAGTAGATGCTGGTCAGAGGGGCCGTAATAAAAAGCCCCACACTTACTTTTAATCCTTTGGCTCTGTTGATGGCTCGCAAAGGCCTGAGCACTCGCAGCACTCGTAGAATCTTTACTACAGAGATGGCACTTGAACTGGAAGAAACGAAGCATTTATATACGTAATTAGAATATAAATAAGATAAGGCATAAGGCACACTGTGTGAATGGACTCACTGCAGGAAGAAGGAAGCGAGCGAGACGCTGACGACCAGCAAGTCCAGGAGGTTGAAGGCATTTCTACAGAAGGAGCCCTCATGCAAAAAGGCTCCATACACCACCATCTGCACATCAAAGCAAACTATCAAGCACGAATATTGCTGTATTTTTGATGCTTTCATTTCAAACAGTTTGACCCACAAGCTTTACCTTTAGGACAATCTCAACAGTAAAAACAGAGGTGAACACATAATCAGCGTATCCAAGTACCTGATACAAAGACAAGTGTATTTAGGAATAATAAAAACACCTTCAGATACAATGAGATGAAAATGTTTGGTCTCACGATGTTTCTGAAAGAGTGAGATTGGATGGGGTCCTCGGCAGCGAGTGAGATGCTACTGAGGATGATGAAGACGAGGATGAAGTTGGTGAAGTATGGATGATGAATGAAGTTGTGGCAGGCCACGCGCAAACTGGGCACGAGAGGACACACGTGCAAAACATAAGCGTGTGTTATGATCATGGTGTCTCCAACCTATTTCCCCTTCGGTGAGCAAATAAAAATGGCTACTTATGATTTGGGAATACTTGAGAAACTTTGGGACACTCTGGACAGTTTGTAGCCAAATGATATTTCAACACAAATAAGAAAATGCATCAATAAATCTTGAGGTGTTTCCACAAGAAAAAAACAAATTTGGCCAATCTTTTATAGAAATGTTGAAAGTCTTTGGGGAACTACTTTTAACTTCTTAACCCCCACCTGAAGCGCATTTTCTCCAGTTTGGCTTCACCCAAATCTGAAAGCTTCTTGAAAAAAGCGTCAAAATAGCAACAAACATGAAACGGAAACGAGGATGAAAACGCAACAAACGAGCGACTAAGAATAACAGAAAAGTGACGAAAAAGTGACAAACACCACAAAAGAGCAACAAAGAAGCACTGAAAAGAAATGTTAAAAAAGTGACAATAACGAGATGAGTTTTGTAGGTCTTAGCTTTGAAATTAGGCGTAACACTGGCCTTTAGACGGTAACCTTTTAGATTTGGGCAAAGCTGAACTGGAGAAAATGTTCTAGGTTAAGGCGGGGGTTAAGTGCAAAAGCTCCTTAGCAATAGGTTGGAGCCCTTGTGTAGTTTTTGTATTGTGTGTGTGTCGCTATTTACCAGTTTTTCTTCCCTAAAATGAAAAAAGAACTTCCGTCTGGGATTGGTACAATCTTTTCTTTGGGTCCTGAGAACTCTGCTTTCATTGGAGCGACTCCTATTATTCAGGAAAAAAAAGACAATTGCAACATTTACATATTTTTTTACCATGATCTTAAATTTCAAGGTTTAAATTATGCATGACCTCACCTTCGAGGCCTTCTATGGCCCTTAGTTCCTCATTCTCCTGCCAGTCGTCTTCGTCATTCTATGGTCACACAAAACAAGATTGAACAATAAGATTCAAAAGGGGACATGCCAACTTAAACCGTCACACTCACACATTCAGATCAAATTAAATATGATCGATTTACAAACAATATTATCAATTTACAAGAACAGTTTGGAAGTAGTGTATGGTCAAAAGACACGCATTATCCATTTCCACTTGTCCTTTAAGGGGGGGTATTATGCTTTTTTCAATCACATAGCACCAGTCTATAGCATACTACAATGATGACGTAACCTTCTGTTGGTCTGTATATGCAGTAAATTAAAATAACTGCCTTGAATAAAATTGCTCTCTCAAAATGGCTGTACTGAACGTCTTGAAATAGGCCTCTGTCTCTTTAAGAAGCTTTCCGACACGCCCCCTTCAGCACACTGCTGTGGCATTTAAACAACAACACTGTGCGGGGAGGGGGCTCTGCTGAGCTGAGGAGCAGTGGTTGGTGGCTTGGCTGGTGACAAAAGGTCCAGAGGCGTCTCCAGGAGGTGGGGGCGTTCCTAGGAGGACTGAGGCATAGCTACACCTAAATTGGCAACACTCCAGGCATGTGTTTAATGAGGGAATGACATAATAACATGATATAAAGCTTGAAAAAGTCGATTTTACATAATACCCCCCCTTTTATAAAAAGCAAATACATTTACCCCGGCATCTTCCTCTTTCTCTTCATCATCATCCCACTCTTCCTCGTCTTCCTTTTTCTCTCTATGACGTCAACGATGCTCAATTACAAGTCAGGTAATATTCATAAAATCTGCATTGAACTTTTCCTCTGCAATAAAAATGTAAATAGTCTTTTTTCAATCTGAACTTCTACTTACTCAACTTTGGTCTTTCCACTGCCTCCGGCCAAGTTGTCCACAGCGATAGCCAAGAAGACATTCAGCAAAATGTCTGGGAAGTATAACTAAGGAATACTTTCATGTAGGACACTGGGCAAGTTCTTACAAACACATTTGTACTGAAAGACAGATTTTTGGTATTCAGCAAATAGACCTTTTAATTGTTTGTAAACATTCTGGGCTTAGCTGGAGGCGGGAAGCTCGATTCCTATCTATTTCCATTGTAGCTGTTGTCATAGTAACGATAAACAAATGTCTAACTGTTTTTGGAAATATCAGATAAACCTTATTTTATCGTCTCAAATGTCATTCCTCTTGTTCTTGCACCTTAAGCCACAACAGGACCACATTTTTTAGTTGTAGTTTTACACTTACAATCACTAGTTTTAGTTTAATCTTATTTCTCTTGATCACTTCCTGCCTCCAGCTGATGTCACTGATGATGTCAGCAGTTAAAGGGTCTATAGTTTCTCGACTGAAAATGTCCCTTTGGAACATTATGGACTTTTTCCTGCATATTAGTTCAATAGCCGTATGATGGTTAATTCCTTGAGTTTATTTCATGTTCTTTTTTTTCCCTTAAATTATTTCTTATAAAATAAAACCATTTAACCCCCACCTGAACCGAGCACATTTTCTCCAGTTCAGCTTAATCTAAAAGCTTCTTGACTGGAGTTTACAGACTATAGGCCAGAGTAACACCTTTTTATCCTTGCGTTGTCGCCACTTTTATTTGGTATTTTTGTGGCTTTTTTGTCACGTTTTTGTTGCTTTTTATGTTTTTGTTGCTTTTCATCACTTTTTGTCACCTGTTTTGTTGCGTTTTTGTCGCTCTTTTGATTCCTTTCTTTTGTGGCTATGTTTTCATCCTCATCTATGTCTCGTTTTTTGTCACTATTTTGGCATTTTTTTCAAGAAGCTTTTAGATTTGGGTAAAGTCAAACGGGAGAAAATGCACATGGTTATGGTGGGGGATAAGAGGTTTATATCAGTGTCCAGTCAGCTATAGCCTCTACTCCATTTAAAGCTAATGCATGTAGATTTACAGAAGGATACAGTTGCCACAAACGAAGAGGATGACAAAGTAAATGCAGACCACCATGTTGGGGAAGATGGGGCCTCCGTACGCCATGATGCCATCGTACATGACGGCGTTCCAGTCCTCTCCGGTCAAGATCTGATGAGACACAGAAGTCGGTAAAGCTTTAAGCCTGGCACAACCACAGGCAAAATCATAATAAAGAGTCATAGAGAAAGAAGAGCTAACCTGGAAACAAGTGAGCAGGGCCTGGGGGAAAGAGTCAAAAGTACTCCTCTTCATCTGAGTCTCATCGAAATTGAATTTGCCTCCGAACAACTGCATGCCCAGCAGCGCAAAGATGATGAGGAAGAGGAAGAGCAGCAGCAGCAGGGAACAGATAGCTTTCATCGAGTTGAGCAGAGAGTTGACCAAGTCTGACAGTGCAGCCCAGTGTCTAGAAATGAGGGAAATAAACACATAGTGGCTTAGGATGAAAAAAACAAGACCCAGAATGAGATTTATACCTTCAAATGGAAACCTTTAGGATCATCCTTCATCATTTAGGATCATCATTAGAAATCATATATTTTTGCAAACAGTTTAGAGGTAAAATGTGCATGTACATGTCTTTATTTAGGTTATAGGTGCCGATAAATGCTGATCCTGATATTCTATGACTTACATATTCAGAACTTGAACTTACTTAATTAATACTTAATTTAATGTCTTGAACTTAGGGCTGTCATGATAATTATTACATCGATGATGTAGAGATGCACCGATCTAGCTTTTTTGCTTCTGATACCGATAATGGGGGTTTGAGTATCTGCTGGTATCCGATATTAACTGATACCAAGACACCTTCTTAAAGTGGTTTTCTCTGAGTGAAAAGTGAATGGTCCTCTTATCTCCATTGCGAGATCAATAAAATTGTATATTATCTTGTACAGATCAATTATCAGTTATATCTAATGAAAAACATTTAACAAGAATCACTGAATTTTCAACACTATGCTTGGGATAGGCTATTTTACATGAATATAAATAGCCCACATAAAGTGACCTGATCATTACTACTGGTGCATTACAAATATGTTATATCAGTTATTCCTTAACAATTAATAAACTAAAACACAAGTGACCACTCCAGCAGTGACCGGTTTTATTTTATTTGGCTACTTAGGTATTTCTATCAGTTTCTGACCCAGCCTTGATTGTTTGCAGCCAGTAATAGTATTCTCCCGCTAGCTTTAGTAGGCTGTTGCTATCAAAAACACATTCACGTAGGTCGTGTCCTGCTCGTGTCCTGACGAAGATCAGGAGGAGGGACCACATTACACTGGTTTTAGAGTCGCTGCATTGGCTCCTGGTGTGTTTCAGGTTCTTTTAATGGTTTTTAAATGTCTTAATGGTCTTGGTCCTTCTTATCTTTCAGAGCTGCTTTTACCTTATGAACCTTCACGGCCCCTTCGTTCCCCTGCAGGGGTCTCCTAGTTATTCCTAAAGTCAACAGAAAGACTCACAGCGAGGCGTCTTTCCAAAATTATGGCCCTCGCCTCTGGAATGACCTGCCGGAGGAGCTCAGGATCGGATGTATATATCTATATATATGTACAGTATGTGTATGGGGATGTATATATATATATATATATATATATATATATATATATATATATATATATATATATATATATATATATAAATGTATATACTGTATGATGCGGGGCGTATTGTTTTAAATGTTGTAATCTGTCTGTAAAGCACTTTGTGGGACCTTTCGGTATGAATATAATCAAATAAAATTTGATTGATTGATTGACTGAAAAGTAACCCAGCGACTGAATTCTTGTTGGTGAAAGTTGTGTTTTAAAGGAGGTCAGAGCCAAAACTGGTATCGGTTCAGTATCGGATATTTGTAGCCTGAAACCAGTATTTGATTGGTCCTAATATCAACATTATCGTTCAATAAATGACAGGTAAACAATTACATTTTGGGTTCAATATTTATCGTCAGTACATTTATTTGCAGTTTTCCCAATTTTTGTAATGTAATGTGTAATATCCAAAGTAAGTTAATTGTGTGTTCATTATGGATATTTTAAGATACTTTTCGAAAAGAGCTTAACTGTCCTTATTAAGTTTCACAGTTACTTTCTGCAGTATTATAAGGCTTTCAATAATATCGTTTATCGTGATAGCCTCTTTAGTTTTTGTTATCATGACAGGCCGACTTGGACTTGACTGACATGACTCAAACTAGTCCTAACTGACACAGAACTGGACTCAAACAATGAGGACTTGGACGTGACTTGGACTTAAAATATCGTGACTCGACCACAACTTTGAGAAGAAATGCATGTGTGTTCTGTGTCTGCGATTCTCTTAGATAAATCATCCACCTCGGAGACAGAATCAAGACAAGCTTTTAACAAGTACCGTGTCATCTTGAAAATCCTCAGCAGACGGATGCAGCGAAGCACGGCGATGCCGATGGGAGGAATAAATTCAAACTCGACGAGGAGAAGCTCGAGGATGCCGCCGCACACCACAAAACAATCGAAGCGGTTAAACAGCGCCATGAAGTAGATCTGCAGCCCGAACGCATACATCTTCATCAGCATCTCCAGCGTGAAGAGCATGAGCAGGACCTTATTGGCTCGCTCTGGATGAAAAATAATATAATTGTTTATTTTTCACACTTTGCAACTAATGAGATTAGATTTCCATCATATTTCAGAAAACAAGATTCAGACTGGAACACACCCAGGAGCATAAGCTTTTGAAACACTGAAAATATTAATCACAAGACATTTCAGAACCTGTCTGAACTTATTATAATACATCCATGGTCTGAACTACAGAGTTAGCCATTTTTGTGCATTACAGACAGAATATTTTGTTTTCTGAAGTCATTCCAATTGGTATTTCAACTCCCTTTCGGTGTATTATTCTACTCTAGGCACAGGTATAGGGATGCACCGATCCGATACTGGAAAAAATACGACATCAGGTATCGGCTACAAATATCCGATACAGAACCAATCCCAGTTTTGGCTCTCAACGCCTTAAAAACAGAACTTTTACCACTTAAATCTAAGTGAATATGGGCACGTGTATATCATTTTGAAGCTATGAACCTGGAGAATTCAACTGAGTTAGTTTTAACCTCCGCACATGTATTTTTTATCTCTGCCCAAAATGCCGTGGTTAGCATCAGTATGCTAAAGCTAGCGGGAGCATACTAATGCTAGCAAAAACTAATCAAGGCTGGGACAGAAACTAGCAAAGAAATACTTAAAGTGGACTAATAAAATAAAATCGGCCACTGCTGAAGCCAAGTGTTTGCATTTTAGTTTAAGAAATAACTGAACTAACATACAGTATTTGTAATGATCAGATCACTTTATGTGAGTTGTTTATTATTCCAACCTAAGCCTGTCATATACCCAAGGATATTAGGGTACGTATCTTCCCCGGGTGCCTTTTTTTTCCCTAGGTGAGTTGGTACATCAACCAATCACAAGTCATGAGAATGAAACTATATCAATCAGCTTAACCCTGACCCGGCCCTAGCCACTAACCTTAAGGATAGTGGGCTGGTGCCTAATCGTAATACATCTATGTTCCCCCACTTCTATTGACAGGGGACATAGGTACCGAGAACATAGGGCTGACCCCAGATATTTAGTGTAGAATAGTCCAGTGATCCTTGTTAAATGTTTATCCAAAACTGTATCAGTAGATATAATTTATAACTGATCCACAACACCATGACAATAAAATATGACTTTATTGATCTAAAAATGGAGAAAAGAGTCACTTTTTTTTTTTTACTCAGAGAATGCCACTATTAAGAAAGTCTCTTTGTACCGGTAAATCAAATAGCGGCAGATACTTAAAACGGTTATTGGTATCGGTATCAAAAAAGCTGGATCGGTGCATCTCTACACAGGCATGTTCAAAAAATCCATTGTAGATTCTCACCTTGCATTTCTGTGAGCGCCTGCGGTTGCCCGTAATGCTCCGAGGCACTGGCCACTGTGTTGAGGAACACCAGCAGCAGCACCAGCCAGTAGAAGTTTGTGGTCTTCACCGCCACTCGACAGTTCTTCCTCATCGTGTGGTTCAGCTGACACAACTGGTCACTGCACGAGAAAGGGAAACACGCTCAATACGGTAGGTAATTAATGCGGTTATATAGTGCAGCTTTTATTGCACTTCATTAAACAACAAAGAAAGTATGGCTGCACAATATATTGCCAAATTAAGTGATATCCATATTGAAAGAAACCACAATAAATTGCAACATTACTGAGGTCTTCCATCTGACTGAGTAACGTTGGCCTAAAACAAAGTCATTTAAAACTATACAAAAGTTCAGTTTTAGTCATGATTTTCCTCATTTAGGTCCATTGGAGCCTTATTTCAGTCCTGGTTTGTACATTTTTTCTTCTTTTTTGGACAGAAAAGTAAGAAAAAACAAATAATTTTAATGGAGCATACTTTGTTGAAATGAGTTTTGTTAGATATTGTAATAATACTCAAGACAGTTATCGAGTAGCACTTTTGTTGCCTCTCATATTGTGCAGCCCTAGTGGCAGGTGAATTCAATGATTAACCAATAACTCAAGTAAATGCTTTGAAGTACGTTCATAAAAAGTACTGTATCGGCTATTGTCAATTCAAGAGTAAATGAAGTCGTCTTACCAGAAGCTATTGGCCATCATCTTTGCCCTGTCAGAACACAAAGTAGATTTTAAAGTATTACATGAATGGAATTAAAAAAGAAATATGACAATAAAAGTGGAACATTTAAAAGTTACATGAGAGAAGCGCAGAAGCCATTGTCGTCGTCGAGGTATGCGATATCATCATCTGAGTCGGACTCTGTGGGAAGATACAAAAGTGCAGGCTGCCAAAATGTATCGGTTTGGAAAAGCGATCCAATTGATCAACAACACGTACCTCCGCCGTCCTCACTGTGTTTGTACCAGCCAAACTTCTTCATCATCTTCTTCTTGGCAATTGCAGCACCTTCGGCATTGAATAGGAGTCGTTTTAGTCCGATACAAAAAAGATGGATATAACTACTTCAATAACTGAATGATATGAAGAAAACCTTGAAAAAGAAAACCTTCAAGGCGATATAAGGAATACAGAGCATGTTTATGGCAGGACTTTTTCAATGCTGTAGTGACCCATTAATTATCCATTACGTACCGTTTGAGCGTGAAGGTCTGAATTATGTTTTGGTGTAAATGGACAAACAAAAATATTTCCAAAACCATAAAAATTAGACATAAAAAAACTTGAATGTAACCAAAAATGAAGCTTTTGTCATTTACATATTGACTTACTGTGGAGTAACCAAATGTTTTACACAAGTAAGAGTACGATTACTTGGAATTAAAATCACTCCAAATATAATCCAATATAAAGTATCCAATATAATAACAGTAATACCAACATGGTAATAAAATAGGTATAGGAAACAAAATTATACACTTGTTATAAAGTGTAACATACTGTGAATGTTGACTTAATATAATGCATTGCTGCATCTGTTAATATGTCACCAACTTAAATGTTAATCGTTTTGTAAGATAATAAGAACTAAAACAGTGTTATTGTTGCAACGACATTATTATTTAAGTTTATGAACAGGGGTGGGAGTCAATAAGCTTGTCTTCTTCCCACTCCTTTTCGAGCTAGAGTGTTGATTATTTTTTTGTTGTATTTTTTTATTGTATTTTTTTCTGGCTTTTGTGCCTGTGTTGTGTAGCTCGATCAATCAATATATAAAACTACTCCAAGAAGTACAGTCACTTCAAATAGCTCCTCAAGAACATGTACTTGAGTGAATGCTACTGATTACTACAAAACTCTGGTCATAACACAATTCACGGGTAAAATAAAAAGTATATTGAAGTCAGAAAATAATATGTTTGTGATATACAGTAGTTAGTTAGGGGGCTTGCACTCTTTTAACACTTGTCTCGTGAAATAGATATAGCTTTTGCTGCTATTGCTGGAACAATAATTTAGCAACTCTAATATGTATCTTACGTTTATTTCCTTCTTCGTCCACGTCCTCGGCCTCGATGAGCCAGTCCATGTAACCGATCATGTCTTCCTCCATTTGTTTGCTTTCTTGGGCTTTCTGTAGCTCACCGCGGGCCACAGCTTTTTCTCTTTCCTTGGAAAACTCTCTGGATAGGACAAAACAAAAAACCTCATTGAAAACAGTCTTTAGTAACTTGTATGATATGTAATTAAAAATGTAAATTACGCACCCGCTCAACACACCCAATACAAGATTGATAATGAAAAAAGAGCCAAAGATGACCAGGGAAACAAAGTAAATCCAGGGGATATCGAAGCCAATGGCATCGTTCATCTACAAATGGACAAATAATAATCAATTAGAAACAGTAGGGATTTGACACTTAACTCCATGTTTTCATCAGGGCTCGACACTACAGGGTTAGAAGGATTTATACAGGACAAATCCAAAGGGACACTGATTATGTAGCTGTTTTCCGTGGACAATACAATAGCTAAAATAATTAATTTCATCTTTATGGTTTGCTAATTGCAATATATTGTGCAGCCCTTGAAGCTTATAAAGAGAATTGTACATTATGCTGTAGTCCACTCGCTTCTTGGCATTATCAGGGGATTTAGGGCATTGGCTGATAACAACTTAAACTACACATTTTACACTCAAACCTAGCAAATAATTTAGTTGTGGCTAAAAATCCTTAAAGAGGGGGTATTATGCTTTTTTCAATCACATAGCACCAGTCTATAGCATACTACAATGATGACGTAACCTTCTGTTGGTCTGTATATGCAGTAAATTAAAATAACTGCCTTGAATAAAATTGCTCTCTCAAAATGGCTGTACTGAACGTCTTGAAATAGGCCTCTGTCTCTTTAAGAAGCTTTCCGACACGCCCCCTTCAGCACACTGCTGTGGCATCTAAACAACACTACTGTGCGGGGAGGGGCCTCTGCTGAGCTGAGGAGCAGTGGTTGGTGGCTTGGCTGGTGACAAAAGGTCCAGAGGCGTCTCCAGGAGGTGGGGGCGTTCCTAGGAGGACTGAGGCATAGCTACACCTAAAATGGCTGCCGTCTAAGTTTTTACTGATTACTCAAAAATATGTGAATGAGCCAAAGCAACACTCCAGGCATGTGTTTAATGAGGGAATGACATAATAACATGATATAAAGCTTGAAAAAGTCGATTTTACATAATACCCCCTCTTTAAAGGTTTTTAAGAGATAAGTTACTCTCAAGCCCTGGTGAAACAGCTGTTGACCTGTAGAACTGTAATTACCCAGTAGAGAACATCAGTCCAGCCCTCCATAGTGATACACTGAAAGACCGTCAGCATAGCGAAGAAGATATTATCAAAGTTTGTGATGCCACCGTTGGGACCCTCCCACTTTCCCCTGCATTCGGTCCCGTTGCCACAGAAGCGTCCACTCCCCGCGAACGCGCATGGGGATGGATCATCTTCAATCATAAGACCTGCCCGGAAAGAAAACATAGGAGCACATGTTTAGAACCAAACTATGTGGTAATAATTGGATACTTCTTAACCCTCTGTTATAAATATCTAAAATTGCTCCATTTTAAGGCGTATTCATCCTTCTCCTTATCCGACCCCCGCTGCAAAAGACATTTCGGACACCCCTTTGTCTCGTGAAAATCCAAAGGAAAGAGTTAGGGGTAATGGGTACACTTCCAATACGGCCTAAGTGTAGTTAGTAGATGGCGGGGAAAAAGCACCTGAGGTTGGCGAATAGCATGTCTTGTGCATTCTGCCGATGAACAGCTCCAGCCCGATGATGGCATAGATGATGATGACAAACATGACCAGCATACCGATGTGGAGAAGAGGGACCATGGCTTTCATAATCGAGTTCAACACAATCTGTAAACCTGGGGACACACAGGAGCACTTGCAAGTAGGGTGGCTACCTCTAAAAGTAATTTATCATGAGAAGAAATTTAACATTTGTACGTAAAGTTTACTTTTATTATCTTTAAACAGATGGCATCATTACACTCAATGATGTTTTGTGACCTATTTGTGTTTGTCATTATGTCATAATTAAACATGATTGGAGTTCTATATCAATAGTCAAAATGCTTAATGCGTGTTATTTTCCATTTCATAACACTCAAATATAAAGTAAAATTATGTTATACATACTAGGCACTCCTGATACAAGGCGAAGAGGTCTCAACACTCTGAAAGCTCTGAGGGCTTTGACATCCAGACCACCTGGCTTTCCTGCAGCGTGATGTGCTTCTCCTGGTTTATGATCCGTCATTCCCTCAGCTATGACACTGAACAAACTAAAAAACACACATGCAACTTTATTACAGGTTTAAGTGTTAAAAACATTGCTGATTCAATTATGACAGCACAAAGCGCTAAATATACCCAACAATGACGATGACAAAGTCAAGCAAGTTCCATCCGCTTCTAATGTAGGCGCTGGGGTGCATGACTAAGCCGTAAGCCAGAATTTTTGTAAAGGTCTCAATGGTGAAGATGACAAGGAAGACGTACTCCACTTGTTCCTGTGTAGATAAAGAGCACACGCATGCAGCCGCCTGAGTCACCGAGTGCAGAGGTTTTTAAATGTCATAGAGTCGCACACTTTTGGAGATGAAAAATAAAACGGACACTTTTCACTTTTTGTAAAATATCAGGTGTAATCACAAGAGACTCGCCTCCTTAACCTCTTAACCCAGTGCCTAACACATGCTTAAGCCTGTCAGCAGCTCTGTTGAACTAAAACATTAAGCTTAATAAAGCAGCACACGGTCACCTTATTTTACTCCAAGATAATCATCTGCGTTAGTTTGTGTGCATGACAACTATTAGCATCTGTGGTAACCGCATAAACAGAAATTGGATAACTAAGAAATGACAAGTCACCATTAGGACTAGTGTGGTCAACTATCAGCTTAGCTTCTCCACAAAATCCAATAAAGGGATTGTCCAACCATCGATCCTGCAGCACGAGTGGGGGTTTCCTGCTAGATTTTCAGCAGAAACTTTCTCTCTGCATTTTGGATTTTTGAGTGCACATTGATAGTCAGACTTGATATAGTCAATTTCAACACATGTACAGTTTAGATAAAGGGAAATACTAAAAGTGAATAATCATAGAAAAGTGTTTTATAATCTTGGACTACACTATAGAGTGCATCTGTTTCCATCCATACGTTGAACACTGTTTCACACAAAAGTGACTGAAGGGTGTGACACGGTGGCAGAGGTTAAATGAACATGAGTTGATATAGTCACTTAACCCAGCGGTCAAACCAACACTAACTTTCTTACCGCTGACCACAGCTCTAAATTACAGCTCAGGAAAAAAAAAAAACTCCATCATATGTCATGAAACAGTTTGTGTGAATAGTTTGTTAGTTTCTCTCACCAGTTGGTGGTTGGTGGCATTGGAGTCATCATCTGGGTATGGTTTTGTTATCCCCATAGCAACACAATTGGCAAAAATTGCAAGAAGGATAAAAATATCAAAGGGCTTAGGGACAACAGTTAAGGACATAACTTTTATAGCAGTTTATCGATCAAAGCGAGGAAATATAAAACGTAAATTTTCCGGTCGTAAAAGGATATTTCCACTCCACGAGGGCCAGTGCAGCCATGCGGATGGGGTTACTAAGGGTGAGGCAGCAGAGAGCGCGTGGGGCTCGGAGAGCAGACTTGTTTGCCTGCACGGCCTTCTTTGCCCCCCCTCCTCGTTTCCGGGCCGACCCAGTGGACCCCAAGGTGTCTGTTTTCCCTCCATCGCCCTCAGGAAAATCTGAAAAAAAGGACAAATTTCACTTTGTGAATTATAGATACCAAACAAGTTAAGGTGACAATAAAGGCTCGACTTGCAGTTATTCACTGTAAAGTTGAGTTTTTAACTCTTTTCAGGAAAGGAAGGAATGTGGTGTAGGGGTATGTCAAATTATGTTAATATTCACTGACATATCAGTGTATATCTGAGTTGATTTACACTGAATTCTCACATTTCCAAATCAAATCAAATCACAATATTAAAAAAAAAGCCCTATATCATAACAGCGGTTGGTTTCCTAAATACATTTGTCAATATCTGCTGGGTATGGTAGACCTAATTGAGAGTTTTTATAAAGTTTACTTTTTAATGATTATAATCATAGGAGGAAAAAGAATTAGAAAATAAAGTGACTGCATTAGATTTACACTGTCACACAATTAAGTTTATCTTTGTATAAGGCCTATAAAAATCTCTAAGGCTTCTATGGAGTAACAACTTCTCAAGCCCATGTTGAATACCCCGCTGCATAGTGTTTCAGAAATGGTAATTGTGTTAATCATTGCAACTTTGCATGTATGGACCTTGAGTTAAAGCCCATATTTTAAAAGTAGCCTGCTGTACAAAGGGACAGAGATTGCTGAAGGCCTCATATAATAAGACCAGATGTGACCTAGTTCCAAATCAGAGCAGTGGCCCTGAGCTCTATCCGCAGGTATACAGGCCCACGAACACCTGTTCAATAAGCCTGCAGACACTACTCGTGTGGATAGGACAGTGGACAAAACGCAATACTGTGCACATTTGTAAATTATCTCTCGTGCACAAGGGAAAAGCACTGGTGCAAAACTCAGCAGTCACCTCTATCTACCAGAGTTGGCTGTCTGTATTTCTTAATAAAGTTGTTTCTAAGTTCTCTATAAGAAAGAATCAAACAGGTGCCTACCTTTTTTTGCACCATCCATGTCCACGATTTGGCAATCAAAATGACTTCGGATTCTGACAACCTACCATCAACTTCTTTGGGGATTGGCAATATTTGCCCTAATACATATTAAAAATCAGCCATTTTAGCAGCCAGTTTTACACCTCCATGAGGAGCGCGGGTGCGGCTGTTGGGCTGTAGGCCATGCTGCGTCCGCGTGCAGAGTAGAAAACCAATCCACTTGAATGCATGCAGTGCCAATCAAAGTTATGTCCGCTGAAATGTCTTTTCTTTATCAACGCAGGAACATAACGTGGAGGGATAATAAAACAAACCGCTCCCGAAGCCGCGGTGTCAGGCAGGTAGCGGGATTAAACGAGCTGAGCCGGTTAAAGGGATGACCGGGAGATCTACAGGGGGAAGGTGCGGAAAGCGTTGGAAGTTTACACGGTCTCGAAATGTTTATGTTATTAATGTGGAGGGCTTTGTAAAGTTGTGCGCTATAGGGAGAATAGTTCACAACAAAACAAGGGATTTTTTTTCTTCAGGACCTTGGACAGTCGCAGCTCTTGGGTGAAGGCCCAGAAAGGGGCGGCAGGGGGCGCTCAGTGATCGAAAATACCGAGTTGTCCACAAATTCAAATAAACGAATAACATTTGATAGTTTTATTCATCATTAAATAAACAAACAATAGACATATAAGACAAGAACAAAAATGACATCATATCTTTATATTCACAATGACACAAACAAATCATGCTACAAAGTGCACTGCATGGATATTCTATCAATGTAAAAGGTACTTTGGATCATACAAATCTAAATTTCTTGCTTATTTAAGCGTCACATTTATGTATATAATTAAATAGTTCACATGTATTAATTTACCAAAAAACATAACAAAAATGGTAATGCAAAGCAACATGCTGTATTCAACGCTCCCCCCGTTTCACTTACATGTTTGTCCTGAGTTTCAACACCTAACACAGCAATTTGGCACACTGTTATCTCAGTGGCCTTCCAGTTGTCTGAAACATGATAAAGTGCCTTGGTGACTCACTCTGTACTTATTTGTTGAATTGAGCTTGTTGCTTCCCTCTATGGGCTTCTCTCCTTTGGTGGTAACTGACTTGGATCCTCTGCAAAGGGTAAAGCTGCAAAAAGGACAAAAGAACAGTGCTAGTTATCTGTACATTGTTTGTAAAGGTTTAGTGCCCTCTGCGTGAGCTTTGTGTAGATGAATATTCTGTCATCCTTTTTGGACTGTAGACTACACAATACAGTGTAAAATAATAATTATTCCATTTGACTTGAAATTTACACATTTTGCAAAGTTGCCAAGTTGCTAAAACAAAGGTGTTAGGTTAGTAATGGTAGGTTAAAATTGTGGAAAAGTTCAAGCTTGGAAAAATTCATTGGGTCTACTTTACTACATGTTGTAAGGTTCTTTTAGTCAAACACTAGGAAAAAGTAAAGAACTTACTGCATCTCTAATCCTAAGAGAACCTTGCAACATAGAGGAAATATTCAGATTTAGTCATAATTGTCCCGTTTCTTGTTTTGATTCAGATTTAGTATATTATTATGATTATTATTTTGCTTTGAAGCACTTTGATGGAAAAACAAACTAAGATTTACTGGACTTACAGTGTTAAAATGGTTATTATTGCACTATTCAAGACAATTATGCAATATACTGTAGTAGCTCAGTAGGGCTGGGAAAAAAATCGATTTGATTTAAAGGATCTGTATCATGCTATTTTAGCCATTCCAAAGTAAAGTATAGGCATATATATGATATATTGTACCTCTATCACTATGGAGTACTCATTTTTGAGAGAAATATAAGTATTTTTGGGGGGTATTTTCCCTACCCGGAAGACAAGACGCTTCGATTCAGTTAACTCCGCCCCTCTCTCCGCTCATTCCACATTTGCAGTATTATAAATATAAATATCGCTGCAAAAAGTGAAGTTACTTCACATAATGCAGTTATAAGGAGTTGACATGTGCAAAGCAGTTTCATAAATGGCTAACACACACGCTAACACACACGCTAACACGCGTTTTGATTGACTCACCGCTCAGTCTGGACTCCCCATGAGATCGCGTTGGTTATAAAAGTTAATCCACTTTGATTCTGGCCAAGGTTCACCAAGCATCCATCAGGTTGGTTGATATAGTAGCTAGCTTAATCCCGGAAAGAAATTCCAACTTCTGGCGAGTGCACTCTTCTTTAGAAAGGTTGAATAGTCCTGTTCCTCTCGTAGCCAAACGCGCATCCGTGGCATTATCGGTAAGAAAAAAGAACAGGCGGTGTCCAGAGTAGGTTAGAAAGAGCTCAGTCTTCAAAAACAACACTTATGCTCGGATCCATGGATCCTCCAGCCATGGGTGCGCTTGATTAGCGTCGTGGGACAGCACAGACGCGTCGGAGAGCTGTTTTATAAATAAAAACCAGGCCGTAAGGCATTACATTACAGACGTAGAGCACTTCCGTTCCGCTGTGACGACACAACTGAACAGCTCAGTCGTTTACCAGGAGAGGGCGGAGCAGCTGCTCAGAGAGCAGGATTCAGGAGGATTACTTAGAACTGCGTGAATGAAGCCAAAAACCGCTCTGGGGGTGTTTTTGATAAGGAAATAGCATAACAACATGGTTAAAAACTCAAAAAGTCGATTTTGCATGATATAGGACCTTTAAAAATCGAGTTGGTAGGTCAAATCGATTTTTTTTTTTTTTTTAAATAGATTTTTATTTTTTTGTTAGGCATTTATTTTATTTTATTTTTAGCTCTCTGCTTAGAGGAAAAAGGTCCTGCTGTACAAATGTGCCTCAGTTACCTCAGGATTTTTGTTGATTTAGCTTAATCCAAATACAGTATAAATAATTTGGATGTTTAACAATCTTTGTTGCACACTACATAGTGACTTTTTAGTTAGAGAAAGGGTTTGTCTTTGCAATGTTGTTTATGTTGGTTCACTTTAATTAAATACAATGAATATATATATATGTTTTAATATATTTATGGTTCGCAGTTATTTTGTTTAAAGAGCGGGTATTATGCTTTTTTCAATCACATAGCACCAGTCTATAGCATACTACAATGATGACGCAACCTTCTGTTGGTCTGTATATGCAGTAAATTAAAATAACTGCCTTGAATAAAATTGCTCTCTCAAAATGGCTGTACTGAACGTCTTGAAATAGGTCTCTGTCTCTTTAAGAAGCTTTCCGACACGCCCCCTTCAGCACACTGCTGTGGCATTTAAACAACACTACTGTGCGGGGAGGGGGCTCTGCTGAGCTGAGGAGCAGTGGTTGGTGGTTTGGCTGGTGACAAAAGGTCCAGAGGCGTCTCCAGGCGTGGGGGCGTTCCTAGGAGGACTGAGGCATTGCTACACCTAAAATGGCTGCCGTCTAAGTTTTTACTGATTACTCAAAAATATGTGAATGAGCCAAGGCAACACTCCAGGCATGTGTTTAATGAGGGAATGACATAATAACATGATATAAAGCTTGAAAAAGTCGATTTTACATAATAGAATCGAATCGAATCCTAAATCGAGTTTTTTATTTTTTTTTAAATCGCAGATTTTTTTTGGAGGGGGGGGGAGAATCCCCCAGCTCTAAGCTCTAGTAAATAAAGTGGTAGATTATAAAACAGATTTTACTAAAAATATTTTTTTCTGTTGTTGTTATACCATGCAACAACCATAATATCGGGGTAAACTTACGATTCTGAAATTGTGGCGCTGTATATCTGGTTAGAAGAATACCGACTCCTTCAATAAGAGCAAGTAAGATTCCTCCCATCATGGCAGAGCCCACCATGGTTAGAGGCCCACCTAGAGGACAGAATACTCATGAATATACAAACTTATATAGTATGGTATATATGTTTATATCTTTTATGGTGCTTTCACTTACTGCGTGCTGCCAGGATTGCTCCCGTCAAAGCTCCACTTGTAATTGAGTTCCAGGGGTCCTCTTTTCCTCTCAGACGAACCAGACCACAGTCAATAGTTGAGAACATACCACCCCAAACTGCAAAGCTGCCTTAAGATCAACCAAACCACAGAGTGTGTCAGCAAGTGTTTTGAATTTAACTGTGTGACAACAATAATTAGTCATACTCACCTCCAATCTGTGGAGCTCTGATTCGGACAGCCTTTGCACTACCTTTTAGTCTATGTCTAACACCCTATTAAATATAAGTACATAAGTAATATTCAAGAGAGAATACACAAAATGAATGGTTTGACCATATTATGCCACTTACTGCAGGAGCATTACGAAAGCCCTTGATTGCTTGAAAAACCCCTCCACCGATAGCTCCCATGGTAAAAGCCCCTCCACAATCGTCCACTAACCTCCATGGACTATATAAAAATCACACATGTAATGTTTAGTTTAGTATTCATTGGCAATTTAGTTATGTTTTGGGCTTAAATAAAGAAATGCTGGATTTGGCAGAACACTTTCTTCCACTAAACAGGCTCACAATATTCCACAATTTCTTTCGGGGGACAGAAAGAAATGTTGGACTTAAAATAAAAAAATAAAAACAGAAAAATGCGTTTAATTTTCTTTTGTTAGTGACTGTACACACAATTAAACAATGGCATGCAGTGGGGGAAATAACACATAGGAGAAAAAAAGATCAAACATAAGGGTAAAAACAGCGAAGGGTTAAAAAAATAAAAATACAAAACCAGGAAGCCAAAAAGACAGAAAAAGCAACAAAAAACAACAACAACAAAACACAGAGTTTTTGCCGTCATCGGGTTTATACAGTCTCAGGGTTTATACAGGCAGAGGCTACTACATTTTAATGCTTTTCAGTGCCGTTTAAATTAATCTTACTTACCAAGGTTCACGAGCATATTCCTCCATGTTTGTTTTCGTCAACGTCACAGTACTACGTCATCATTGTGCGCGAATGACTGGGGAGTCGCACATCGCCAGGCAGTGGCAATAAAAAGAGGATTATTCAGCGTTTAAAAGGTAGATTTAAATGCAAACTGTTTCAAATACAACTGAAATAACTCTGCCCGTTAATATTTAGCGGTAAGATAGCATTATAGATCCTGTATATTTGCAATTGTCGAATATTTTGTTGTGTATTCCATGCTAACAACAACACATCATGCAGTGGTACCATAAGGACCGAGTGGTACAAAGACTAAAAGGTTAATTTAACCTCTTACCCCCCACCTGAACCAAGCACATTTTCTCCACTTCGGCGTTACCCAAATCTAAAAGCTTCTTGATTGGAGCTCATTTGAATTGAAAGCCAAGACCTACAAAACTTGAAATGTTGCCATGTTGTCGTCACTATTTTGTCTTATTTTTTGTTTTTTATGTGCTTTTTGTTGCCAGTTTTGTTGCTTTTTCCAAGAAGCTTTTAGATTTGGGTAAAGTAAAACTGGAGAAAATGTGCTAGGTTCAGGCGGGGGTTAAGAGGTTAAAATATCAGGTTTTTTTTTTCCAGCCCACTTGGATAAAACTAGCATACAGTGTGACTAGTTGTTAGTCAACCTAATTAACTACTTGACAAGCTAACTCCTCCCACTTGTTAAAACTATAAAAATATCTCTTCATTTGATAGGATGGAGCACCCAATTTTTTTCTCTTAACTGTTTGTACAAACGTGTTCCTGTGTTTTGTTTTGTTTTCCAGGATGCCTCTACCCGCAGCTCTACTGGCCCGTCTGGCCAAAAGAGGAATCGTAAAACCTGCAGAACATGGTTGTTTGATTCAATATTTTATGTTCCCCCCACCTGTTTAGTGTATCTGTCACTAACTCCTATTTTATTCCAGGGCCAGATGAAGAGATTATTGCTGAAGATTATGATGACAACAACGTTGATTATGAGGCCACCAGAATGGAGAATTTACCCCCCAATTGGTATAAAGTGTTTGACCCCGCTTGGTAAGATTTGTATTCATGCAACATCAGAATAGTTCAAAGTGAATGCATTTCAATAAAATCTTTTACTTTTTTATATGCCAAAGTGGTCTGCCGTATTACTGGAATGTAGAGACTGAGTTGGTTTCATGGCTATCCCCAAATGACCCATCTTCAGTCATAACTAAACCTTTTAAGAAGATAAAAGGTAGTATGGCACAATGTTGAGCACAAATAGCTTTATTTATGTTAAAGCAAATTACGTTTCCATGTAACACTTTTTTATACTTCAGAGAATTTGGAGGACAAAAGTGAAAAGATTGAACGATCAGAGAGAGATCGGGATCGGGACAGAGACCGGGACAAGGAGCGAGACAGAGAGCGAGATCGGGACCGTGAGAGAGACCGTGACCGAGACCGTAGGAGACACCGGCGAGAGGACATTGCCCCCTACAATAAAAACAAAAGAGGGGGTAAGAGTTGAACACCCTTGACAATAACCCGAATGCCCATCTATCAGTCAATCAGGCTCCTAGTTTCGGCTACCAAACAAACCACACCGCCATTGAAATGTGTGAGCGAATTCAGGTAGCGGAGCCTGAACACTGAAGTATATTGAGCCATAACCGTGAACTATAAGGCTTACGGGCATTGGTTTACAGACTATAAGTCTCAAGTGACATTTCTTGCAAATATTTAAGTTGTCAATATCTTGAAAGCGAGGGAAAAGTCAGGGCGGCGGCTCCGTAGGCAGGAGGGGACCATAGCGGACAGGGGAACAACAGGACCTGGGATCAGCCCGACACAGACACCCTCACTTTTAAATAATTTGAATTCGTCTTGGAATCACAGGGAAAAGTTCCAAAACGGTGTTGATGTTAAATATTGTGGGTAAATTTCCATCTGTCAAATTAGCGACCGATTAGCTATGTTGTACACCATCAGATCACTCGTAAAAAAAATAAAAATAAAGTACATTTAGATGGCAGAGCCTATGTGTGTATGTGGATCTCTCTGGTCACAATTAAGAAAAAGATTTTGTCTACTGTCCACCTCCTTATTGACAAAAAAGAGGGATTCTATGTTTTTATTTCTCATTTCAGTTTAAATGTTGTGAATATCGGCGACATGAGGCCACAGTTTCAGACCCTGGACTTTGTCCAACAGTCGCTTCAAGGGTCAGAAATGTTTTTCTGACATAGTTATTCCAACTATATATTGACAGCATCTCTTTGTATGAACGGCGGTTTCGTTTCTGTCTATCTCCGTACGCAGCCCTGGTTGTAAAAATAGACTTTAAGCTAATATTGTAACAGGCTCCATGGCGACGACAAAAACCCCTTTAAATCATCAACTTTCCAGCGGTTAAAACGGTCCAAATCATAGCTTTCTTCGTTGCTTTACGCTAACTATCAATATTGTTTGGTAGCCAAAAGACATTTCATTACCCATAATGCAACGGGTGAATCGAGATGGGCATTCGACTTATAAGGCAGATGAAAAAAGCTGTTTTTGAATATTGATCCAAACATTACCAGAATATATTCCAATATTAATGGTATAACAGATTTAGTACAGTGAATATGGACACAGTGGACCCAAGTAAAGTGAAAAAGAATCAGAATAGGTTTTATTGCCATTGTTTGGGAACAGGTTCACAAACTAGGATTTTTTTTCTCCGTACAATTGTGCAACATAAAAAGAGTTTGGTCAATCTCAGTTTTAAAACGAATGCTCAGTTTAAAAAAAGGTTCTTGTGGCTCAAAATCTCCACACGAAATTTTGAGCCACAGACCTCCAGTTATTTATATGCACAAACACGGGGATTGTAGTTTTAATGTATTTTTGTGTTATTTTCCACTTGTAGGGAAAAAGGATGATGAGATGGACCCAATGGATCCGAGTGCTTATTCAGACGCCCCAAGGTACAGAAAATGTTCAGTGCAGACAAATATGGTATTGAAATTGGTTTCGGGGAAATAATTTTAATGCTTTTGTCATGTAGTGTCTTTGGTGAATACATCTTTTGTTTATAGAATTTGGACGCTCTAATCTTCTTTTCTTCCAGGGGTTCGTGGTCAACTGGTCTTCCAAAGCGCAATGAGGCAAAAACAGGTGCAGATACTACAGCGGCCGGTCCATTGTTTCAGCAGCGACCATATCCGAGCCCTGGAGCTGTGCTCAGAGCTAATGCGGCAAACCAGATTCCCAAGGAGTGATGTTGAACTCAAAGTAGATTACATTTTAGAATTTGTTTTAATATTTTTTTTGTCCTTCCCAAGTATGCGTCAGTGCTAACCATGATAATCCACTGGATTTGTCATTAGGGGCAGCTGTAAATATATTTTTATATGAACTGTGCAGTGCATGCGAGTAATTGAAATAAACAAGACAAATGTGAATTTCATCTCTTTATAGTAAAAGATACCATATTTACAAACATTTTGGTGATATTTATTACAAAATTTAATACATTATTTTATAAAAAACACAACTTATCAAGAGTGGGGGTGGTTGACTATACTAACATAATACTGGACATATTGGGATTGGAGTTCAGTGGTCGGCAGCTGCCCCAACATAATGGCAAATTATGTCATAGTCCAATGTGAACACTTTCTCCTCGTAACGATCAAGTTGTACCATAGCCTTGCACTTGTTCTTGTCCCGCTGTAGAATACGCCCAACCTTTAAAAAACAAAACTGGTGTTTCAATTCATTTCTAGAAAGGTTTTAAACAATGTGCCACTGCTGTACCCACCTGTCCTCTGTGTTCACCCAGCACCACCATGATGGCGTCATATTCACTTTTTGGAATAATGGTTTCCAACATGTCCTGTTTTACGTCTGAAATAAGGAGAAAATATTCAGTAACACAACATAATTTCTCACTGATTTTGTCTTAACATCTGCATAACAAACAGTTGATAAAGCAGGAAAGAAACTCACCATCCAGCAACCTTCCCTCTTCAGTTCGACATACACAAATGCTTGGTGTCAGAACGTCTTCTACACGCATCTAGAAGGAGTCAGAGCCAATATTTATTAAACAATTCCTATAATTGATATTGAAAGCAAAATGTGTCCAAATTGAGAATACTTGTAATGTGGTGTAAAATTACCTTAGAATTGTAGTACTTCCCTCCTTTAAATGTTTTGTCAATGAAGCGAACTTTTAAGTCCCTCTGTAACCAGGAGGGTGGTGCTGGTGGTCGTTTTGGCTCCTTAATTGAAGGCTTTTCTCTGCACGGACACAATCCATTTTTACTTTAAATTATTGCAAACTATTAATTTGTCTAAGCTCTCAATTGTACATGACTTTTCCATTTTCCAAAGGCTTCGTCAGCAGCACTAAGTGTTTTGATCATTAGTGCTGCACACAAAGCTTGATGGATGAGAGGTGAAACATCCAACACTTACACTACAGATCACGGCTTAAGACAATAAAATAATAATCTATGAAAATCTTAATGCTATGCTACCTATTAGGGCAGCACAATATATCACCAAATTGCAATATTAGCTGACACAATATCCATTTCACAAGATGCCATGACATAATTTAGTTCAATTTGAGCCTAGTGGAAAAACGTTGCAATAATATTATTCCAATATTCAAGCTTTCTTTGCTTATATTGTGCAGCCCAATTAATTAAACACAAACACATGTCAAAAATGATTATTTCCACAAATAAATCAACAACAAAAAATCTTATTCAAGTACCTGTCGCTGTCTTGACTTGAGTCTCTGTGTTTCCTCTTCCTTTCTTCTTTACTTGAATGTTTTTCTGATGATTTATGTTTAGCTTCATCGGCCTTGCTCCTCTCCTCTCGCTTTTGCCTCTCTCTGTCCTTCTCCCTTTCTTTTTCCTTGTGGGCTTTACTGAGCCGACCTAACAGGTAAAAAGAAGTGTGTGAAATTTCTTCATAGAAATAATAGAATACTAAACATTTAGTGACATTATTACGAAAGACTACTCACTGATATCTTTGCCATATTTTTCATATTCTTTGCGTCCAACCAGTTTAACAGCGTACTGGCTTATGGTCACAGTCTTGCCACCTATTGCCAGCTTTACCATAACTCGAGCATTATCTGCATCAACCCCTTCAATCTGTGGGAAAAGTTACACATCACATAACAAGACCCTTGGTAACGCCAAGTTAATTTTTCTTATGTAATTCAAAATGGCCTCAATAATGGTAACATATAAAAAGATGTTTTATTTTTTAACTGAGAGACCTTTTGCTTTTCTTATTCAAAAATAACAATTCTTGGCTTTCTAAGCAAAATGTATGTATTAAAACAATAAGAACTTTCTGCCCAGAGAGGTCGAAGATGGAGAGCACTGTACCTTTCCATAGAGGTCTTTGTGTGCTCCTGACTGCACCTGCACATAGCCTCCAGGCCCCATCACCAACTCCTCCTCCTTCTCCCGCTCCTCGCCTGGTTTTGGAGGTCGCTTATGTTTGGTTGGTTCAAGGTCTTTGATCGCTGATCGATCAGCACCCAGGCCAAGGCCCTTTGGACGGAGCTGGTGTTCAATTGGCTTTACATCTCTGATGAAGAAGACCATGTAATAACATGTTAACACACCAACCACCATAAAAAAAATTAAAAAAAACATTATAAATGAACTTGGATAACATAATTCTTGCATTACATTGTGACAAAAATTCTCCATATACTCACTGTTTAAATGTGCGGCCGATCCCCTCTCCTTGTTTCCAGCCCATCCCCTTCAGCATTGCCAGTCCATAAGCTTGAACAGGGACAGTCTCATAATCTGCCTCTGTGGACTAAAATATTTTTATATTGAAACCTGAAGATTAATGTAGGTAGGATTAAAACTGAAGTATGTATCTATCTAATGCTTAAGCTGTCAGTTGTATGTGATGCTGCTAATGGAATACAAACCAGGAGAATTTGAGAGGCAAAAGGAGCCGCTTATGTAACAGTTACAAAACACAGCACCAGCGGACAGACAGGAGACAGCTGTGACTCTAGTCTTACTCAGCTTTTCAGCTTTAAAGGCCTCTCAGGGCCAGGGCTAGGCTCCTGCCTTTCTCCACTTAAGGCACGCTTCACAGAAAAGCTCTGGGCAGCTCCTACAGCACCCAAATGAGCTGAAGTTTTCCCTGACTCCTATGTTCTGCCAGTCATATCGAGAGTTGGCCTTGGGTGACAGTGATGAGACATCCAAAACTGGCAGGAAAACATATCAGATTGGCGGCCTTCAGGTTTCTGGGGACAGTGTTGATGCCTGTCTGACACTCAAGTGCTCTGTAAGACTGTGCTCTGAAAGATCACAGTCCATGCATTTGGGTGTGTATGTGCACAAGGGTGGCAATTTATGTAGCTTACTGTCAGCATTTTCACACAGTCAAATTTCAGTCTCATACTAAAGGACCAATACCACACGTTTAGTAAAGTCAGGAAAAGTGAATTTCGAAGCTGTTCCTTCTGTTGTGGTCCATTTTAAACATTTAAACACAAATAGGACACGCTTTAATTGGTATTATGAGAATACATCAATTTAACACATTTATTAAATCTATAAACCTGAAAGCAGCCCAGTATACCGTAATGTCAATAAGCAAATCAGGCAAACGTTTTACTAGCTTTTGTTTTTGGGCACAGGGGCAGAGCGTCAGGCATTGTACATCTACAGCTTCTAAAGCAAATTGGCAAAGATGTGTTCTACAGTGCTGTGTGCCTTTGAAGCTAGTTTTGGCACCGATCTCAAGAGACTTACCGATTCAGGCCTCAAGTCCACATTGACTTGATCTCCATCTTCAAACCCATCCGGTACTTTGTTTTGCATCAGCAGGGGGATACGGAGGTTGGTATGCTTGTCAGACTCAGTACCATTTTGCCACTGATCCAACTGCCTCCGGGAATCTAGGCAGGAAACCAGAATTATCAAAACATTAGCTAAGCCCCTTATATGTAAAGTTGAAATCTAACTAGTGGTCTGATATGCACAACTTTCCCACCTTCTATCAGTTCTTTCACAGCCTGGGACACCATGGAATCACTTTCCTGGATCGTAGCTTCGGCTTTACCGATCTTTGCCTCATTTTGGGCTGCACTGTCCAGTTTGTGCCAGCGGTTCTTCTGGATCAAGGGAATAATAAGTTCCTTTGGCTTCTCCTGTGGCTTCGTACTAACAACAGAAAAGGCAAAACGGTTAACGGAACAACAAACCACCAATATCAACTTATATTAACATGCTTGCATTAGCTATATCTATGATAGCAGGACACTTATGTTCTGAATAGTTTCAGTTTGCGTACGCTGTCAATCACATATGAATGGTGGTTAGCATTAGCATTCTTATGCTACCTTTGTAACTCATTCCGGTCTATTCCCGTAAGATAATCTCTCTCCTCCTTCTTCTTAGCAGCAGAGTCAGTAGTGGTTGGTTTAAACTTGTTGACTGTTTTAGTAAAGCCAAACGACACGGTGTGTGTTTTCTTCTCTTCTCGCTCTTCGGAACCATCGGTACCAGCAACACCCATATCGTCGTACGACGCCATTGTTGTTTGGAACTGTCCAAAGGAAGCGCAAAGGATTATGGTATCAGTAGTTTTAACCTCACTAGGCACATATTGGTTAACGACATCTTTAGACTACATTACCCACAACGGCACAAAATTAAAGCAACAGGCCCAACTTTTACGTTTATATAACGCATGAAGTGTAAATCAAACGTCGCTGAATGAAGTTTTGTCCATAATGGTAAAGTGTCACGTCATGATATCATAGGAATTCATTTGGTAAAATGTAGACATATATAAAATATACAAATACATGATTGATATGAATAATTAGAGCAAGATGTTTGTGTAAGCTCGCAGTTATACAAGAGTTCTTTAGTGTAGACAGGATCTTGACCTTTCAACTTGCAACCACCAGGCCTAGGTCAAGATTGAAGAATTAAAGCTAAACTAAAATATATGTAAATCAGATTGTGTCTAAACTTGATGTTAACCTTGTCTAAATCTGAAAACACAGCACTGATTTATGCATTCAATTATCTGTTATTGAAATGAATAAAGTCTAAAATTGCAGACAATCCTGTGTAGCCTACCATCTGAAGAGGTTCAAGTACCACCAGTGGTACATGTACCACTATTTGAGAATCATTGCTTGATTGTTCAGTGACTTTCAGTTGCAACAACCCTGTTTATCCTACTCGATGACTGCTCATTACCTGTCATTGATGATCAGCCCTTGGCTGGGCTGTCTCTGGCTCATTAACTGGCCGCTGTCTGTTTGTGTGTTATATTTGCTAGGTTGCTTGGTTTTTGGTTTTGGTAGGTTTCACCACAGCTTTGTGTCTGGTGAATCACCTGACATAAAGCTGAGGCCGGAGCAGTGTACGTCACTTGACTTTGTCTGTACATTTGGATTTAAAACTAGGGCTAAATGTTCTGACAGTTTTAGTTCAAGACAATCATTTGCACATTGACCTGACATTTGAAATGTGATGGTTGTAATTTTAACCCCCAACTTTAAAGGTGCACTATGGAACTTTTTAAAACTTGATATTTGTAATCGCATTGGCATCTTTACTTTCGATCACTGTGGCCTCTACAACGCTCTAGGATCAATTGTTTTGTATGATTTCTGGTAGATTTTCTGGATGAAATGTATGCGTAACCATGGATAAGGTCCGTCAGCAGTAAAACCCTGCAGAAACTCTAAAAACAATTGATCCTGGAGCATCATAGGGGCCACTGTAATGGAAAGTAAAGGCACCATGCCATCCACTCATACAGCCGCTGGGTTGCTAGAAGGTGAAATACTCATTAATAAAGAGTGTCTGTTTCATATAAAAGGTTCCATAATGCACCTTTAAGGTGGAAGTCTTTCGCTCACTGACTAATGAAGCCCTTTCACTAATTGGCAATAGTTTTACTGGTGCGTTTAAGAGAACTTAAAAAAGATCTGAATGTTCTGACAGTCTTCAGATTTGGTCCAGCATTACCATTGTGTGTAGCATTTGTTCTGGTCTGACTGGTCCAGATATGGCCAGAATTGGATCAGCCTAACTCTTGAACCTGCTGAATTTGTGAATGGCACGGTAGCTGAGTGGTTAGCACGCTTCCCTCACGGCTAGAAGGTTGCAGGCCTTTCTGTATGGAGTACTGTAGGCCGCTTGTGTGAATCATTATTGTTAATGCCATGAGTAACCCTCCCCTCCTCAGCTTATAGTCAGAGGTGAAGGGTCAAACAGAGTAGCAGATTACAAGCGACATGTACAGAAGAGTCAGCAAGATAAAGAAGGCTGTTCTGTGAGATGGGGAAGACCAGCTTCCTCTGTCTGACACAAAGGGCACCTGAGTCTTCTTTGTGGGCAGTCCCCAGCCTCTATAAATGGAAAGCATAAAACATAGCCTCGTCTCGGTTTTGATAATTAGGCTGCTGCACTGCTTTAGATAAAAGTAATTGTGCAAATTTGAGAGCTCCTTTGCAGCAACAGTAACAGTAATTGTTGCAGTAGGCCGCTACTGCAGTTGCTAAATAGCCTGTAAATGTTACTGACCAATCCTTTGAATTTGGTGGTCTATTGACCAATAAACCAATAAGATCTACCCCTTCAGATGGCTATTTGAGACTGTAAACCAGTCAGTCTTTTATGGTGTAAGATTGTTTTCAGTTATTGACTGACTTGTCAAATGCCATGGTCCTAACCTTGAACATTGCTTGGTTTGTGACTGAAATGTTGTCCCTGGCAAAAACCCTATCAGATTTCCTGTGGTCAAACTGTAGCCTAACATTTAACCTTAAAGTGCCTCTAGGGGGCACAATCCCCATTTCACTTTCAATAAAATTGCAAGGAGCTCATTCTTTTTAAAAAGGTGTGTTTGTTTAGGGGTTGATTGTTTACGCCAGCTTGAATCTGACAAATGAAGGGAATGTTCAAAATATGCTTATGAACGGGAAAAACTGGGAATGTGCGCGATTAAGTACTTTGAGGTGAGTTACAACCGCACGATCCTATCATTTTTGGCCTAATTGCCCATTAGCGCGACGTTAGTATTTTGTTTCAGTGATTTATGAGTTTTACGTTAGCCTTTTCTCACCAATAACACGTGTTTGATGAGATTGTCACACATTGGCTTACCAATACCATCTGTACGGGACAAGAGTGCTGATGCAGGTACTTCGCAGGACCTGCATAAGGGGTGGCTCTTTTAACTCTTCCCTCCCTCTGCGCTCTCCAAGTTAACTCAAGTTTTCCAGGTGCATTGTATAGCCTACTTTCTTCTAGATCTAGGATAGCCCACAGATTGTAACCCACTACGTCGTGTCCTATCTGCAGATATCCCGTGCAATTGGGACTGTGTGCATCGAGATCCGATAAAGCCGCAGTTCAATGACACCTCTACCCGGACGGTCATTGCAATCTTACAAACCAGTACCTTTACCAATGGAGAGCATACAGTGACCTGAAGCCTGCCGGTTATCCACCGCTGACAGCAAAGGAACATGCGAATTTGACCAGGACAAAAAGAACATGAAGGTAAGTAATGAGTGAGTTAAAGTCCAGTCTATGGTTCATAGTAAAAGACGAATAAGTTTGGAGAACAGGCACGTGTTCTATATTGATGGATAGCTATTAATTGTGATGTGGGTCTGTTGCTGTAGTTGATGCTACATTTACAAGCGTCCACTCGCTGTCAGATCTGCCCGATGGAGCCTCGTGTATGTGTATGTGCCTCTCTCTCTCTCTGTCTCTAGATCACCGCGGCTCAGAGCATCACTAGTGTCCAAACACGCTGTCTGCTGCGCGCATCGCCTCACTTTTCTCGGACACTGTGGATCAGGCACTCGTTGGGGTGCATTTACAGTGCACAGCACTGGCCTTTACTAAGGTTTAAATAAACTAAACCTATTTTTTTCTTCACGTGGTTTAACCTTTGCCGGGTCAATGTATATAGACGCGTTCAAACGGATCCTTTTCGAAAGGCTCAACTGCTTGAAGAGAATGTGTGTGTGTCAGCGCCAAGGCAGGTCAGTATTTTTCCTAAATCAGAGAAATGTGAGAGTGTTGTGTGTTTGCCAAGTGTGAGAGCAGGACAATGAGGGTTAGTGATGATGGGGGCAGATCAGGGCATAAGGTTTGAGCAGATGAACCTTGCTCATGTGATCAATGTAAACAGGAGTGTTTGAAAGTTTGTTGTGGCATAAGATTATACTAAGAACCACTCTCATGTATCTCTCTCACGTTTAATGTCAAATTGCCTACTTTCCACTCACTTGAATTAATTGTACATTTTTGATGTCTCCTTGATAGGCTGCTGAAATCACCTAATTCTCACATAGCCCACTCTTTTTCTCATCTTTCGATCTACTCATCATGAACTATAACCCACTCTCTCATCTCTTGAAATCAGAAAACACAAAGCGGCACATGCTCTTCACACCTGCACCATTGTAGCGTAAAAAATAGGCTGTGCCACAAGATTGTCTTTTGAGGTATACGTGTGAAGTGAAGAGTGGAGCCGCCTTTCCCACTGTTGTTGCTTAGTTTAGGGTGTGTCTTGGCTTTACGACTCTTTTTCTGGAATGATGCATTTGAGACCATGACTTTCATAGTACAGTGCTTTGTTTGTCACGCTGTTGTTGTGACTTTATAGTGTTTTTGTTCGAGACAAGCAATCATCAGTCTTGCCACACAGGCGCTTGAGTGACTTTTCTTTTTATTATTTGAATTTGTTTGACTTATCTTCAGCTTGTGCTACTTTCAATCTTGAGCCAGTTTTAAGACCACACTAAGTGGAAATGCATGTCGGAGCACAAACATGACTGCACTTTTACTGCTAATGAGAGAAGAAGATGCTGTGCCTCCTCACTGTAGAGTTGCATGTCATCCGGGAACACTTGATTGTCTAATTATGTACCTCCTGTGTCCTTGTCCTGTGCCATCCATATTCATGCAGCTGTTTTAAGGTGTAGGGGGGAAAGAAACAAAGTGTGTGTGTGGGTGAGTGCATGTGCTATCTTTCTCCCTGTGTGCCTAGAGTGAGCCAGTTTACCCTTGGCGGGGCAGGGCTACGCATCCACAGTCTCCCCATCTGTGGTCCAAACCTTTGCTCCCAGCCAGTGCATTTGGATTCTGCGCTTGTACACCTGTCTATTCTTAGTCCTGCCCCACAGTTCATATGAAATTTCAGCAACAATAACAAACACTGGCGTCTCCCACACTGTCTGAGCAAGTCCAATT
Source organism: Neogobius melanostomus (assembly GCA_007210695.1). NCBI lineage: Eukaryota > Metazoa > Chordata > Actinopteri > Gobiiformes > Gobiidae > Neogobius > Neogobius melanostomus. The sequence goes on along the minus strand of VHKM01000223.1, from coordinate 5,306,538 downwards.
CAGATTATCTGTGAGGAGGTTACGACTGTGATTGAGGCATGGATCAATAACTAATCGATGAGGCCGCGTAGAGTTAGCATTTACACACTGCCATATTTGAAATGTCAAGAAGGCAATGAATCCACGTATCCTTGAGTGTGATCCGAGTTTGGACAAGTGGGATCAATATCAGGTGTTGGGACCAACAGCAAGGGAACGCGAGGGTCACCTTCAGCCCTCCCTACTGAATCAGCACTATCTCTCCCTCACACAAACACGGACTTGAGAAGGGCCTGCTTGGGTTACCAACGTGCGACCTCGCAAAATCGCTCATTATAGAGGACCTCCACTCCCCTCTCCATGTCTCTATAAATTATTCATTCTGTTATAAAATGATGTGGGACTTTCTCATGAGGTTAACCCGCTCAGCACTGTACGGTGGTGGTGGTGGTCAGGACACCCCGATTCTGGTATAAGACTGAGAAGTTGTCATGTAGAGAATGTTTGCCAGGGTCATTGGTGTTCATGCGAGAAGTTTCAGATATTGTCTCAAGGATTCTTGTGCTGTTTTGAGTTGAAGAGGAATTTATATTTACACAAAATAGTTTTGGTGGAATTGTTATATATATAGCATCTTCCCCTGAAATCGGATTTCTTTGGCACCTGAGCACAATATTGTGTAAGCTCTGTGTCATCCATATGTGGTCCATCGTAGTAAAAGTGTAAGGGCTTTTAAATCATCAGGTCTACAGCGAATCCTGTGGCACTTTGGGATTTCTTTGAAATGTAAAGTGTGATATAAATAACATTGATTAAAGCATTTTGTTTTTTTCTTAGGCTGAGGTTTATTTTAAAGTTCTGTCTTGTCTATGTTAATGAGTCGAAGAAAACCTAGAGATGAAATTGAAAATTGAGACAGATCAATATGAAAATTATGATAACTTTTAAAATAATAATAATGCATTAGTCTTATTCAGTATATCGCTTTTCCAGATGCTCATAGTCGCTTTAGAAATGTGTGCATTATTCATCCCCTCCATACTCTTTAATGGTAAATGTCCTGAGTTGTTGGTGGCCCTTCAGACCACCAACAACCACTCATTCACACACCACTCACCCAGGCTACCTGGTGTTCCCTCATGGTCCCCATCCAGGTACTAAACAGGCCCAACCTGGCTTAGCTTCCGAGATCTGATGGAATCGAGCATAGCAAAGGTGATATGGACTTTTTGCCATATCATCCTGCCCTACTTTGTTATTATACAAAATGTATTGTTGTCTCTTGTCTTTACTATAGAATCCTCAAATTAGACAAACCTCAAAAGCGGTACTGCTTACACCACTGTTATTTTTAACTTCAAACACTGGCCTTGCAGTTTTTAATTCCCCTAATTTCCCTTTTCAGTCTTCTTTATCTGTCATCATGGCGTAAGAAGAGCCGATCTGCTGTGTTTAATTAAACTGCCCCATCTTCGTGATGAGGGCGAGTCCCGGGCTGCAGCGAGGGGTGAAAAACGCGCCACGCCATATTGAGTCAGACGACCTGTTAGCACTGTGGTCTCCCTCACATCATTGGACATGTACACACATCACAACATGCCACTACAGCGCCCCCTGCCTTGACCTTGATCTCATGAATCCACCCGAATCAACAAACATCACTCAGCCCCTGTTATCCTGTCGAGTAGAGTCTCTCCACAGTCTCTGTAATCTAATCAAAACACAGAAATTGATTTTTTTGGGGGGGATTTATTACTGGCGTGCAAAAGAAGCAGATTCATCCTAACAAAATATTTGGGTTGTTGCCTTACTCCAGCGTTTAATCTTTTATTTCTAAATCTGGCCCGCTCTCCGATTTGTGCCCTAGATATGAAAGTGGTTGAGCATCAGGGGGCTTAAGTACACCTCATGTTCTTTGCTCAGTTTGGTGTGTAAATATTCACAGGCGGAGGTCAGGCCACAAACATGATACAAGTGAGGGAGGAGGCTAGTCTTGCGGATCGCTCTTGTACGGCTTCCAGCAGAGATTGGTGATGGTGTCTACGCTACAGCATTCTCTAACCTTTACTGCCACTATGACATCAGAAATCAGGACTAAAGCATTATCTATAACTGGACTGAACCAGAACTTAATCAAGTCTAAAGACATATTTTGAATTGTAAAGTCTAATCTGGCAAGCCTAAACAAGGACTACCATTACTTTGCTCTCCAAAATATTCTGTAGTATCACCAAAATAAATCCACATTATGACATATTTATAGATTAATTTCATAAACTTATAAATGCAAAGTAATCGTTGAAACAATGAGGAACAGTCTGTGTTACTTTTTAAAAATAGCACTGCAAACTGAAGTGCTTTTAAACTTATATGTTTACATGTATTGCCTGATAGTTTTAGGCTATGGCTAAAACTAGTAGAAACCCAAAGCATGGCCCTCTCTGTAATTAGCAGTGGATGGGCTTGAGAACCATAAAAAGTGAATTTAAATAAAGGAAACATTGACAACTTTTAGATCATGAAATATTTCAAATATGATCTGCAAACAAAGCATTTCATTTGAAGACGTTTAGTTCACATCTGGGGACACATAGGCCATGTTTATACCAAAATAATTCATACAAATCTTATCATATTGGGCAAAATCAAAATAAACAAAGGCATTTACACATACAGCATATTTTTATGGATTGCAACACAGATTATTGTTCTCAGGATAATCTAGAACTCATACGATATTAAAATGTATTCATATTGGCTAAACAGTCATGCAGTTCATTTCCATTCACTTTTAAGCATGTGTTCTGCTCCACTGTCAATTAGTTACAATGAATTTAAGGTCAGTGGTTATTTGAGATGCTTTACTTGGCTGACCTCCAATGGCACCCATGGGAGGATGCTGTAAAATTAGGAGCGGTGCTTTACCATACGTTTGCACCGAGGGGCTCGCTGTGCAAAGGATGTGTTTCACTTCACATCAGCTGCACTTTGGCCGGGATCGCAGGATCGGCTACGGATGTGGGGTTTTATGCCGTATTTGGCGAAGTGGCTGCTGCATAAAGACTGTATTCTGCAACTTTTCGTGGCTAAATGGTGAGATATTTGTTTTTTTGCAGTTTTTCATCTATGATTCAACATTGATTTGGATGGAGCTTGATGTCACTAGACGCCTTTAGCCATATACTGTCCAGGTAGATAATGGTGGTAAAGGATTTTATATTTAAAAAATTATCAATTTTTTGCTTGAAATATTGCAATTGAAAGTGATGCATTGTAGTTATTTTATTTTATATACTTTAAGTATTTAAGTATTAAATACTGTTCACCTGCAGGTGAGACACTGCAGGTGAACAGGAAAACATTTAAAATTTAGACATGTCCATTTAAAACTTTTCCTGTAGATTACTGACATTTGTTGGTTTATTTGGTCGGGACAGTGTATGTTAATGAACATACATGGGTCTCATGCATGTAAACAAGCCACACCGGATTGTAGCCTTGGGCTAATTTGCATCCGTTGTCCCCCATGCGCACTCTCATTCATCCTGGCCTATTGTACATGTTTTTAGTGGTAGGAATAAATAGGAAAAAATGTATTGCAAATGGCATTTTATGCTTTAAATGAACTCATTTTATACCTATATTTGGCGATAAAATCTAATTAATGGATTGAGCCAGGTTTAAATGTATGGGTTTATTTTACTGACGTATTAGTTACAAAGACTGTCTGAGGGGATTTTGCATAAATTGTTTTAAAATAAGCAATTTATTAGTGGAAAAAAATCTGTAAACATTCAAATTTCATCACATAATCCCTCTGAAAAAAACATTCAAAACATTGTTGAGTCCAAGACTGAAAAATTTGGAGTCTGTATTTATGTGGAGATATTGTCACGACAAGGAGAATAAACATGTATTTTCAGAAAATGGCCCTTGAAATGACAATTTCCATATATCAATGGAAAAACATGGAATCAGTGCAATAATTAAACATGCTATTGTGGAAATAAGATATTGTTTTGTTTCCAAGTGAAAGTTTATACATGTATGTTAAGAGATCAAATTGGTCCAAAACATGAAAAAAAAAAAAAAAAAAAAATATATATATATATATATATATATATATATATATATATATACAGTATATATATATATATATTTTGCAATATGTCTATGTTATTACATCATATGCTATATTTGTCGTGGCGCAAAACTGCCAAATGTGTGGATGGCGTCAACTTTGTCATTATGTAACCATCACTCGTGCTTATTCATGTCTGGCCTATGCGGACACATGAACAGCCCTCAAGTCACTGCAGTTGTTTGTTCACCGTGAGCGCGTCAGCAAAGAGACCAGCTATTGGATAAGGTACAAAACGCCGGTCACATTTTATCTGGCAAAACGTACCGTCAGCTCATTAATATTCACACAAAACCGCTTCTAGTTTATCTTGTCTGTCAAAACTTTAAGTGAGCGCCCATGAAATACTAAATAGGCTTACGCAAATTGATGGAGCATTCTCGCCGGAATAATTGCACAAGCTAATTTTATTATGTTGTTCCTCATTTAGAGCGGAAACTGAATGGGAGCAACGGGGCAAGTGTCGCACCATTGAATATGAAGCCTGAAATAGTGGCTTGTCAATGTTGCTACAAAGGCTGATGGAAAAATACATAATTGCAAGTTCGGCTTTGTGATTTTGATTAGTTTGCGATTTATTGTTTTAAATCAAGATTCACAGATTTCCCCCAAGTCCAGAAGCGTTATATGAGAGAGAAGACTGAAATGTATATAAAACCCCATTACAACTAGATATTTTGCTGCCTAAATGATTGTAGTGTGACATAGCGAACGCCACGTCAAATATATAAAATAACACAAAAAGAAGAAGGGAAAACCGCTTCCTGGACATCCACAGAATGTAATTAAAACCAGAGGTGCTCTTTGGAGCAGGGAAAGTAGTTCAAAAAACAGAAAAACCAAGGCACTCTCTGGTGAAGTTAAATGCCTTTATTTTTATGGCATGTCTAAATGGACAAACATAGCCCCAACGCGTTTCAGCCTCAAAGGCCTTCTTCAGGGGGGTCAAACAGACTTAAAAGTGGGCTATATACAAGTAACCCACCAATAGGGTTCCTCCACCTAAACCAGGAAGAGTGACCAGGTAGGAAGTAACCTGTGCTTGCATAACCTCAGAACCAACACCAGGTGGTACTGAGAGTACCCACCCAGAGTACAACACAAATACCAATACACTGTAGAAACAATTTTAAATAGATATACATATGAAATCTTAAAAAAAAACATTCTACAAAAACTGTATAAATTATAAAAATACAGTGTAATCAATGTCTTCATTAAGACCAGGATGTTTTGTGGCTTGCAGAGTATAAATCCAATAGATTTTTTCAAGCGATTCCCTTTTTGTATAGTGTCCGGTATATGATCTATTCCATGTGCTTGAAGACTTGCTGGGTTACTGTTATGGAAGTCCAAAAATGTCTGGCCATTGGGTAGTTGAGGTTAGCCGTGCAAATAGCATACTTGTGCTCTGCCAATGAAGACATTGATTACACTGTATTTTTATAATTTATACAGTTTTTGTAGAATGTTTTTTTAAAGATTTCATATGTATATCTATTTAAAATTGTTTCTACAGTGTATTGGTATTTGTGTTGTACTCTGGGTGGGTACTCTCAGTACCACCTGGTGTTGGTTCTGAGGTTATGCAAGCACAGGTTACTTCCTACCTGGTCACTCTTCCTGGTTTAGGTGGAGGAACCCTATTGGTGGGTTACTTGTATATAGCCCACATGGTGTTCTTTTAAGTCTGTTTGACCCCCCTGAAGAAGGCCTTTGAGGCTGAAACGCGTTGGGGCTATGTTTGTCCATTTAGACATGCCATAAAAATAAAGGCATTTTAACTTCACCAGAGAGTGCCTTGGTTTTTCTGTTTTTTGATATAAAATAACACGCTTGACTTGAAACATTTACTTCTTAACAGCAGATGATTAATTGTACAGCAACACTGGTCGACGATTGGATAGATATTGTATTTGTATACAAGTAGACAGTAGTAACTTAACAGTCAGTCAGTAGCCTAACTGAAGTCCCCAGTAGGTGGAGATATGATTAAAAATATTTAACAGTTATAAATTGGGATAATCACCACATAAAACGTATTCTGTCTAATCTGGAAATGAATAGGGAAAGAAATTAACAACAAATACTCACTTTATAAAAGGTAACTTTCCAGGGAAAGGAGAGAGATGAAGCTATGTGGAGTGAGTGATGGTTGCTAGGTGATGGTTAGACACATTAGAACTATATTGATTATTGTTAAGTGGTGACGTCACAGCTCTACTTCCGGGTCCGCAGATGTGCGAGAAACTACAAAAAACTCTTTAATACCACTGTGGCGAGAAAGGACGAGGACACATGCGAGCTGCAAGTGAGTCAACTTTATTCTTTCCAAGCCACAGCAAAAATGGCCGGAGAACAGGCCGAAGTAGGAAGGGCTAGACACGGCCCCAAACCCTGCTGGGCAAGAGACACCCTTCCAACATGGACACCACACCACAATCAATATTTCTGAAATTCGACAGAGAGTTACTGAACATACTTATTTATCAGGCCCATTAGCCAAAAATGCTGTACCTACTGCTATAAAAGTAATATTTACCAAAATCGCTACATCCGGGTTAGCGGAGAAAATGCTAACGGCGCAGCAGCTACGCTAACCCCGGAAGTAGCGACTTTAGTAAATATTACTTTTTTAGCAGTAGGTATGGCATTTTTGGCTAATGAGTCTGAGAAATAAGTAGCTTCAGTAACTCTCTGTTGAGTTTCAGAAATATTTATGGTTGTTTTTAAGAGTTTTTCTCGCATATTTGCCCGTCTGCTAGGAAGCGGAAGTCGTGACGTCACACTCAGTGGGGGGTCCGCCCCCTTTGCTCTGAAATGAGTTGTGATAGTGGCAGGCCGTGATATTGCACCCTACGGCTCAACAGCCTTTTTCGCCATAGACAACAATGTAAAAGGAGCAGCCTGTAAAATGGTCCACGGGGCATCTGGAGTTTCAGACTAAGGCAAATATATTTCTTTAAAATTACTATTTTTAGGACATGGACTTTTTTTCTTCGTAAAAAATTGTAAAGCATCAAAAACAATTTTAAAAAGTATTCCAATGACGTGACGTCACCAGTGCTGTGGACGTGCGCGAGCGTGTGCGTGAAGACTCATGAACGAGCAGAGGTCTTCCCCGTTACGCGGTCTGAGAGCCAAACAAACAACAATACGGTAATGAACGGGACTGGACTAGGATAAACGCTAACAGGCACCTAAAGTAAGTTTTTTCTTTACTCAGTACTAAAATGTATTGCGAACCTACACATGGCAAGCGTGTTTAAATGTTAAAAAGTAGGCCTATTAGCTAACATGAACAACAACAATTTAAACTAGTGAAGACGTGATCGTTTTTCTGATTAGGCTGCACGGCTTTGAAAATAGCTTTTTGGTTCGATAATAAAAAATGGTAAATCATTTAAGTTACTTCAGTGGTGATGTTTATACCTTTCTTTTCAGATAACGTAGGTACAGTACCAATAAAACCTATATTGAAACAACAAAACATGATTTCTGCATCTGCCCTGGATCCAGTACAGATAAATGCTGTACTGGTACAGCATTTACTTCAAATTATACTAATGATAATGCAATATAGAACACTTTTGTAGTGCTCCTTTGTATTTCAGCCAAACAATTCTAGTGGTGAGGTTATACTAGCAAATACAGTGAAGTAAAAGTCGATTTTTATCATTTCTATTGCAATATGAAGACGGCCAGCACTTACGAAACTTCTCAGAAAAGTGGCCGAGCGTGAGTACATTAGCGCGGCGACGTACGTTCGAAGGGCCGCTGTAAGTTACGGTTGTTGTAAAAGAGCGGGGCTATCTAGCTTATTAAGCCCTGCACTGACAAACTGACCCCACAGATCATCTCAACATAGTAACTTAATCGCCTCAAATGGCCTTAAAAATTCATTTTGTATTTAAAGTACGATTATATCAAGAGATTTAACTTACAGCGTAATGGCGTCCGCTCCGCTCTGAGGCTTCGTCGGCAGCTGTGCGCGCTCCCGCTGCTTTTACCCACTTGGGCCGATTAACGTGAACCTGGCCCCCATCATACTCAAAATTTTATAACAAATATGTCAATCGTTTGTGCTACGTTTGTGCTGTTTGTGCTGTAAAAAGTTTTGTTTGTGCTGTTATCGTTTTTGAGATATTAATGATTGTTTTTTGCATGCAATGTGTGTTGTCGTGCACTCCCGCCACGTGGGCGCGCTTCAGATGAGGACGAGCATGGACGCCTGAAGGCTCTAAAGTTTGTAATAGTTTAAAAACCGAACCAGCACAAACGGAAATCTTTACAGCACAAAACAGCACAGATGTAGAGGAAGCGGTTGACACCATTTTAACCCGTTTTGGAGCTTTATAACGAGCAGGGTGACCTTAGATCTGACCAATAAAACAATCATTAATATCTCAAAAACGATAACAGCACAAACAAAAATGTTTACAGCACAAAACAGCACAAACGTAGCACAAACGACTGACATATTTTTTATAAAAATTTGAGTATGATGGGGGGCCATGTTCACGTTAATCTTGGGCCGTACGGAGCATAGATACAGGTGACGCGTCATACGGGTACTATGGGCCGTTATGGCGGACGAAACTGGTTTCATGCGCCACTGAGCACCACTATGTAAAGAGATAGGAGCTGGGACAGCATGCCTCTTCCATCTATATAATTCAATGGTCACACTTAACAAAGTCTTCCTGACAGTTTGTGATGTGGAAAAAAAGGTCCTCTTAAGGCATTAATGGGAATGAAGATTCACAAAACCACTGTAGAGGACTAGACTTTTATACAAATTTAGGAAGTCTTAATATTGCTTATTTCGTTCTTGCATTGCTATATTGCTGTATTGTTTGTTGTTATTTTAGTCTAACTTTGTCCTGAAACCCAAAGTCAACTGCTGTTTGGATTTTGGAGCATAAAAGCAGAAAACTCAATTCAACCAAGACCTAAGAAAAAGATTGATGGAAGACTATACATTTTAACCTTAATTTGCACAATTTTTAAAGTGACAGTTTTACAAATGTGAGACCTATTAGCCCAGTCTGATTGATGCTCCTGCCTGGACGATTGTTGCTGTTGTTTTCTCTCCGGCTCCTTATTACTGAAAAATTCAATTATTCACTTGCTCTAATTGATGTGTTTTGCTCGTACCCTGTTTTTTCCCTCATGCCTCAAGGTCTTTGAAGACGTCTCTGGCCCAATGTCATGTCCTATTCCCTCTCGTCCTTGATGATTTGTGAGTCCTCTTTGAAATATTGAGCTCCACAGCTGGGATCATCTCCAAGTGTATTCTGTGTGCCAATTTGAATACAATAAATTGCTGCACCTTTTCTGAAATGGAAAGTTGCTTATAGTTAATCGGTAGGACTGGGTATTGTGAACAGATGCACCGATCCAGCTTCTTGCAAACAATAAGTTATGTTACAGATCAGTTATCAATATAGGCTATCTATTAATAAACTAATGGAATAACATCAAACAAGGATCCAAGGACTTTTCTACACTAAATATCCATGGGTATATGACAGGCTATTATGTTACATTAACCGATCCAGCTATGATATAAACAACTCAAAGTGATCTGGTCATTACAACACTTACATAGGGCTGGGTACCGTTAAACGATACCAATATGGTATTGGAAAAAAAGTTTAGGTACTACTGGAATCGCAAAATAAAAGTATCAAAAATATGTACCGAAAAAATATAATCTCTTACTGTAGAGACCAAGTTTTGATGCTGTTGGTTCAGGGACAGGAGTAGAGGAAGTTACTTGGTTGTTTCAGCTCAAATAAATGATTAATGAATGAAATTATTTTATGGAATAAATTAACATTCTTGTTCTGTTTTCTGTAGAGCCTTTTTCTGTGCATATTTCCAATTCATTAATATTGGCTGCAATACGCAAACTATTCACCAAGGTATCGGGAAAAGTATCGTTCAGGTATCGGTATCGTAAACCAAGTATCGTTAAAGTACCTGTATCATATAAAATGTAATGGTACCCAGCCCTCCTCGTGCATTATAAATATGTTATAGGCTATCAGTTATTCTTTAACAGCTTTTCATAAACTAAAATAGGAACTCTTGGCCACCCCAGCAGTGGCCAATTTTATTTTGTTAGGCAACTTTAGGTTTTCCAGTCATATTTTCTAAACCGATACCTGTTTTAGCTCTCACCACTTTAAAAACACAACTTTCACCAACTAAATGTATGGGAATATGGTTATGCTGTACCTCATTTTGAAGCTCAGAACATGGTGAATTCAATCGCTGTGTTGGTTTTAACCTCTGCAATATCGGATCAGTGCATCCTAGTATTGTGCATGAAACTTCTTGATACTAGAAGCTACAGTGGTACCGATAAATCTACGGTATTGAAAACTGGCAAAGAAACAAAAATATGTCCATATGTAGACTGAGAATTTCCCATTGAATTGTACTTGGCAGTCCCAGTACAATTAAATAATATTGATTATGGAGCTGCACGATAGCCTATGGGTTCATGCTGCAGCACATATGCAAAGCGCTTTAATGGGACCGATGTCATGAGTTCATCTCCCTGCTGAAACAATTTTCTGAATGTGTATTCCCTCCCGTTAATCTCTTTCACGATGTAAAGTGAATTAAAACCTGCAGGTCTAATAAAAAAAAAAAAAATGGCTTCCTTTTTACCAGAAACATTATTACTGTACATAAATAATATTCTGTTCTAGCTAAACATGTGGAACGGGCTCAGCCACACTAGCCCTATTTCGATATGACTAAGTGCTGCCAGTGGTAAGATGACTTCATCTGGTCAACAAAGGACTGTAGCCTCATAAAACAGCACGGGCAATAATTCAAGTGTTAAAAAGTCTGTGTCTTTAAGAAAACACCCCATCATTGTGGCTAATTACCTGTGAACAAACATGCTTGGGGAGAATTGCTGCTGAGGGCTTTAAGGCGTCTAAATGGGAACAGTGGCGCAGATGTTTGCACTGTACACTGGATCATAATAGCCCGCAGCGCTGTGGCTTTGTGCTCGCTGAAATAAACTCGTTCTGCGCGGAATTATAAACATGGCCTCCATGATTAGCCTTCAAGTTAAAAGATGTGTGCGTTTGGCCATAGGCGCACTGTCCCCGGTTTGAGGTTACACTGAAGGGCTGTGCAGGCGGCTGGTCCACAGGAAGTCAGTGAAACCAGAGACCGGGTGCAGTGGTCAGCGCTTTGCCCGCCTAAAGGTCAAAATCCCTATAGTGTAGTCTTTTTGTGGAGCAGCGCATCCTTCAGTATGTATGTGGTGTCTCGAGAGGTGCTGCAGTTTTATGATGGAATCTGTCTGATGTGGTGTTTGTGTGAATGGAATACAAATCTGAATTTCTAAAGTAATGTAAGTCGAAAATGTTTACATTCGGTGTACACTCGACTCATTTTCTTGTCATAGGGTAAACCCCTTTTTGCCACCATAGAGTATACAGGTAGAGCTTGGGATTGTGTCGACAAAACCACCAAGATTTCTGGCAAACACAATATTAAGAGTCAAAATACTCAATCTCAAATCTCAAAACTTACATATTATCAAGTCTCATGAAAAATGGAGATGTCCAGGTGGTATTGTTAGAGCTGGAAATGAGTTGGAGACACAACTAGCAGGTTTACCTCCACTACCTACACCTGTGAGCTTGGACATCTTTAATCCTAATCAGTCGTAACTGCTATTCTCTTTTCTACAGCTGAGCAAACAAAAACAAGGAAACAAAGCACATTATTTGACAACTAAAATGGTGCAAATTCGGAATCCAATATTTACACATGTAGTATTTGTTTGCGACCAAGATGCCAAACAGTTTTGATTTTGTTTCTCAGTGTCCAAGTGTTAGCATTAGTGACAATTGCTCATTCCTCCATTCACAACACCCTCTATTTTTCAGAGAGACATAGTTTTACACAAGTTATTGTAGCTCACTGCCTGGTCAATACTGAATGATCATGGTTTCCATAGTAATGGCTTATCTTAGTCCAGGGTTATACAATCGGTAAGCCCCCGATACAACAAGTCGGTGTATTTGAGTTTAATCCATTGTTGTTGCTAATATTTATTTCTAATCTACTTTGTCCACTTGATCACAGGAAGCTTTGAGTGCATCCTCTGTGCACTAAAGCGGTTTGAGAGGTCTGTATTCTTCGGGCTATGGGTGTGTGCTTGTGTGTGTGTGTCCGCAGTGGGACGAGCCCAGGTTCCAGTGGTCCTGACAGGCCTCTCCTAATTAAACCCCCGTCAGACGCACAAGGTCAACACAACAGATACAACTTGGACTGTGATACGCGCACTATAGAGACCTCACAGACAGACACACAATGACATAATGACATAGAATGAACAGTTTTATTTTTAGCTTTGCTTTTATGGCTTTGAACTTCTCAAGTGTCAGAAATCTGTATGTAAGAATAGAGATTAATGGCTTCTTATTACAACAATCGCCCTGGTTATTGAACAGTATGACAAAAGGTATGAGCCAGTTTTTATCATTGAGAGTAGAGAAATGAGGTCAACGATTTAGCTACAGAAGGTTTCACAGTGGGAGGGAAACAATGGTCTGAGGCTATATGAAAAGCACAACTTTTGCCACATGCCACATTTAAATGTGTGGATATTAAATTACATGATGTATCAGTGAAATCAGTGATTCTCAAACTTGACGATACTTTAGCTTTGTTTTTTAAAACTAAGAACAGGGGACTTTTGCACTTACTATGTAGTGTTTTGTACTTTGTTCTGATTTGGTCCTGTTTTTACCAGCAGCCTTACATCCTGTTTTAGAGATAATCATGGCTAATTTTAGAAGGTACATGGAGAGGACATTTTCTGAAGTGGTACTAATGGTGTTAAAAAAAGCCATTGTGCGGCTTAAAAGTGGATGGACACCTGGTTTAAAAGGTTTGATGGAGGTAAGCGGATATTGGGTAATGCATGACCATAAACATATTTCTAAATCAAGGAATTTAAATGCATTTCACTGTATTATACATATTTTTAATATCGTAATAATGAGAATTTTACTTCAGGCTTTTTACTTTAGGTACTTGCTTTTAGATATTAGATTTTTTTAAGCAATTTTTCCAGCTCTGACTCATTTTGAGAAAAAGTCTTAGAAGGTAATACCATGACTAAAAAAATACACGGAGAGGAGTAAATCTATGGAATAATTTAGATGAAGACTTAAAAGGTGCCGCTAGTCTACAGCAATTCAAAAGACAGTATAAGAGAACTGTGTTTGAGAAGTATGCTGAAGACATGTGACCTTGTCTCTCAGTCATTAAGTAATCTGTATTACTATAAACTTGTGAAATACCACATCATTGCTGATATAATCAATTGTCACCTACTCTATCAACCAAGTCTATTTGATCTGTATTAAAGGAACTTGAGATAAATTACAAGCATTAAAAATGCTGTTATGGCCTGCTTCCGCTGGTCATTACAAATAAAATAGAATTGGGGCATGCGAGATGTGGACCTGTTGTAGGGTCCCCCTCTCCACGGGCTCATAAATCTTGTCTTTTAAAGCACCACTCAGTATAAGATTATAAAGCGGTTCACAACATTAACTAGTTAGGGCTCGTTGGTGGGGGCTACCGCCCTCTACCAGCTTGCCACATAATACCCTGGCTTTTTAACGCACCTCACAAATAGGGAAAACAATCAAAAAACACTGACAGAAAAATCTTAACCAACATTATTACAGTTGAAGCAGGTATGATAGAAATGAGAAACATGATAAATTTGAAGATGATATTTTTGAGAATGATACTTTTGAGAATGCTATTGTTGTCATTGTTATTATGGTGATGATAATATATGTATAATAAATATGTGGGCTAGTAATGTATGTGTATGTATATATATGTATATCTAAAACACTATGACTACTTAAACAATGAGCAAATCAATAGAATGGTGACCAGAATGGTAATATAAGCAATGATAAAAAAATAAGAGAAAACTATAAAACTAAAAAAAAAGTAAATACACTCAGAAATCACACACTGTTCTATTTTCGCTCTGTTTTTCATACAGTACCTGTAAGTTGTCTTGTAAGTCTCATCAGATTTTTTTTTGACAGGTAAAAGCTTCAAATTATCAATGCTGTTAATCAGTAATTGTATTTTGAATTGAATTTGGGGTTGGCACTTATAAGCTTTCTTGCTTCGGCCTACTCCTTTTGAGTTATTTTTATTTTTCTTGTTTTTTTTTTGTGATAATGTAAATGTAATGATGTAAATATTGTAAATAATAGCTCAAATAAATCAAATAAATCAAATCAAAAGGTCAATGGAGCCTAGTGCCAACCCCAGGCAGGATGCTCTCTTGGTTTACAATTCTTTCCACAGAGATCCACTGGTTTAGAACATAGAAGCTTATTTTCACAGACGTCTTCCAGTCTCCCTCCCGTAACCACAGACCTTTTGTACTTTAAAAATCCCCCGAGATACCGTTCAAGCTCTAATAGGAAGGAAGTGTTAGGAGGATGAGTTTGAAGAGGTTGTCAGTCAAGGGAAAGGGATTACACTTGTCCTGTCGCCTGTCACTCACTCTGTGTCTGATTAAAGGGGAACATTGCCGTCCGTAGGGGCCCTATTTGGTACATTGTTGAGTTCTTGTCCCCGCGAACTTAACGGTAGGGTGTTTAGCATTCACACTGGCATTTTGAAAATGGCACCACATCAATAATGGTAAACTGTGTTGCCTTATTTGTCATATTTAGGTTTATTGTATGGTATCTGGCAACCCAAAGCATTTTGATTGGACAATTGTCAGACGTTAAATGAAAAATGTAAATATGAACACATTGTACATCCTGCAAGTCTAGTTTTAGTCGACTAAATTTAAGACAAATTTTGTCTACTTTGCATTTATAATATTAATTATAATCATATTTAATCAAGGCCCTCTGCTTCATGGAGCTTTTCCCACATGAACAAAGCACAGAGCTTTTCCTTTGGCAGGGAATGTAAATGATATGAGACTCTTTCAGAATGTCAGTGGCAGCTTGCATGATTTTAGTCTCTTCTTTTCATTTTTATTTACCGTAGTCATAGTTTTAGTCTCATGAAAACCTTTTAATTTAGTTTTAGTCCAATTTTAGTTGGCAAAAATATGACTTTGACTAAAATTATGACTAAATATTTTAGTCGACGAAATTAACTCTGCTGGTTACAAGGGTTGAACTACTGTATTTGTAATTGCTCATGTTGCACATCAATAATGGAAATGCAGATCAGTAAAAGTCTCTATTGGGAGCTCACATGGGTCGGCTCTCAGGTAAAGGAGTCAATGAGTTATCTGCTTAACTTCAGCTTCGTCAGCTTTTGCAGGAAGAATTCTAAACAAGTTGTAAAGAACAAATATCTATGTGCTACCTACAGTGTCTAGGCCTGATATCCATGATAATTACTATTCTCACGATTTCTATTAAGAGGAGGAGGATCAAGTGGATGCTGAAAAGCCTTTACATTTGCTTGATTTCAATTATTGAGCGGGATTAGTGATGGTTTGCGGATTAAATTTGAGCATGCATGGTCAATCACTTCTTGTGCAGCATAACATAGAAATTCACAAATAGATCCTGGCTTTGGGTAATATTACATACTGACTGCTACATAAATAGAACAGCTGATACATTCAATAATGTTTTTTTAAATCAGGCCCTGGTATTGCACAAAGAGTGGCTGTGTGAGTGGTTATCAGTTGCTTTTAACAACATAAATTAGCTTTGGTTGGGGAAGTGACATAACATTCTAAAGGGCTCATAGATGTATGATGCTTTTTCTTAAGAAGGTGTTTGTTGATTTTTGCCTGGTTTATGGATAATATTTCTGCAATTTGTGGCCCATTAACATAAAACCAACCTTGCACATAGTTCAATGTCTTCTCTGTCTTCTCAAAAGCAATACTGACAAATGACAAGTTATTATTATTTTCTTTTACTGCAGTGGCAACAAGCAGTGGCAGGACCTAAAGCCACAATATATAAGTGACATATATAAGTAACAAGTTTAGACTGAACAACTATTAAATTCAATTTAGACATGGCATTTCCTTCAAAAACTTTATGGGATTCAGTAACAGGACTTGCTTGTTATGAACACCATTTTAGGACCTTTTGACCGTTCAAAAGATCTCATAGGGCAAAGATCCTACATCACTTGAGCTTGATCCCAGTGTATTTTGCCGTATAACATTGTACATAACAGAGCATTAAGTCAGGGAGCAGCAACTTTATCGAAAACATGATTCTAAATATTTTTTGAGGGGAACAAAGTGATCGCTTCAGTGGGTAGAATTGTCAGTGAAGGAGGTCAGGTGCTCTTCAGGATCCAAAACGTAAGTATAGGCAAAAAGAGAAAAAAGTCCAAAGCCACTCCGATTCCTATAGTAAAAGTCCTTTAATAGATGGACATGCCGACGCGTTTCGGTCGCGTTCGACCTTCTTCAGGGCCCTGAAACGTGTCGGCATGTCCTTCTATTAAAGGACTTTTACGGAGTGCCTCTGACTTTTTCTCTTTTGCCTATACGTTTTGGATCCTGAAGAGCACCTGACCTCCTTCACTGACAATTCTACCCAATGAAGCGATCACTTTGTTCCCCTCAAAAAATATTTAGAATCATGTTTTCGATAAAGTTACTGCTCCCTGACTTAATGCTCTGTTATGTACAATGTTATACGGCAAAATACACTGGGATCAAGCTCAAGTGATGTAGGATCTTTGCCCTATGAGATCTTTTGAATACTATAGGAATCGGATTGCCTTGGACTTTTTCTCTTTTTGCCTATGATTCTAAATATCTTGTGTGCCGCGTATTGTGATCATGTGTCTCTGTGTAGTCGCATGTCGTCAAGGTGACAGTGTGTCTGCGCTAATGTCAGCGCGACAGTGTCGGCTCTCTCCGGACATCTTTGCTGTCACATCACTGACAAATCAAAGCAGTTTTCACCGTGTCAGCTCTCCCCATGTCCACACACACTGCTCCTATTGCATATGAAGCATGTCACCCATTTACACAGTAGTCTCCTCCAATCTCTCCCAACTAAGACAAAGCTTCTTGCCACGCTAATACATACAAAGTACAAGAGAGCAGACAATTGAATCATCCGTCCTGGCTTCGAAAATAGGATAATTGTTCATTGTCCTGCAGGTGGATCTATAAAATTGATGTCTGGCTAAAAGCAACATGCATCACTGTAGATCTACCAATGATTTTTAACTACCGCACAGCTCTGGGCCCTTTGTTTCGCTTGTCAAACGGTGTGCACTCTCAGTGAACCATATCTTTGCTCAGACTCAACTTTTTTTTCTCTCTCTTATCAAACCACTTGACTGGAAATGTGTGGGAATGTTCTCTTTGGTTGGTTGCCTGTTTACATGAAAACACCGCGTCAGCTTTGAGTACCCAGGTTGTCGGCGCCTTGTTTGCATAAAACACAAGCAACTCCCTGGTATAGTGCTGAAGTGGTCTAACCTTTAGAGCTGGAGAATTATTCATGACTTTTTCACATCTCGGTTGCCAATGCAGTGTTCTCCCTCACCCACCATCTCGCCACCCTTCTCTCTGACAGGTTAAGGTTACGGAATCACACCTTTCTTGCTTGAAGTCACAGCATGTTTTTCCTGTGCTAGCTTCCCTAATTGACACTTTCTCTCGTCTCTTACCTTATGCGCACTCTCTTTCTGTTTTTTCTGCAGCTCGTTTGCCATGTCTAAAACAATGACAAAGAAGCAGCACTGGCGTTCCAAAGTGCAGGACAGCTTCGTCCCGCTGCTGGGCGTGTCAGGGGAGCTTGGGATTTCGGTGGGCGGGGGAGCGGACTATGGAGAGTTCCCCTTCATCACCTCGGCGCCAGGGGGAGGCCTCACCGTGGGCGATATAATACTGGAGATTGGCGGGACACCTGTGCTCGGGATGACGCTGGGAGACGTGCGAGGCGTGCTCAACACCTGTCCGCATCCCGTACGAATCAAGACGGTCCCACCAGGTAAAGACGCTCTTTCGCCACTTTTGCAAACTTCACCTTAATACATTGATTTAATGTTTCAACTCAATCCCTTGAATGTCAACGCTCCTGAACAAGTTCAAGATGCACACTGTGACCTGAATCTTGATTTAAAACAATGAATTGCAAACATGTCTGAAAACTTCGCATTTATCTGTCTAATCGTGTTAATATGAGAGCAGCTAAACTGCTTCCTGCAAGTCACACCTTTCACCCCCTGAGACTCCACAAATATATCGCTTGCACACTTCCTGTTGTTTAATTTATTCATTGCACATTGCCTGAGAAAAGGCATTCAATTTAATTTCCTGCCTCGCGCCTCAGACAGTTTCACTTGTTACACACCATTGCACTTGCCTCATCAGACAACAGCCAAACAATCTGTTCCCCTAGTCGCCTAGAAATATCGCCAGTGATAATTTAATATTTGTATGGGCTCTCAGTTGTCCAGGACTTTTTCCATTGTATCAGATGGACTGGAATAGTTGAGTTGAGAAGTTTCACCTCTGTCATCGGAGGCTTTTACTCGCTCTTGTAATCCAATGTGAGACTGGTTAACCACACCAAATAGACCGATTTCTTGTTTACGCTAAAACATTTTCAGTCATTAGAGTAGTCTTTGTTCTGAGCAGGGTCAAGGGTTATTGGGTTTGAGCCCCACAGTAATTGCAGTTATTGCAATTTGTTTAAAAGTGAGAAGAAGCAATGGATGAATTTGTCGAGTCCGTACAAAGCTATATGTCACCCATGTGTCACGTAACCCTCGTGTGATCCTTCAATTTTGCACCCTTTAAAGACACCCTAATGTCAATAAATGTACGCTTCAAAAAGAGCCTGAAAATTACCACACATTCATATTTTTTTCTGCTTCTTTTTACAAAAATCCTTCAGTGGCCTTTGGGCCATTTGGATGGGCTGCGGCTCCAGTGGCTTTTGGGTCAAAATAACCCAAGGACCAGCGCCCAACGGCCTTGCCCTCGAGATTGATAGCTGATTTGGCCACAGGGGTGTAAATGGAGACCTTTGCTCCAATTCCCACCCGCTGTTAGACGTATTCCTGAAGTCTGCCCGTGCCTCCTTGGACAGCCCTCACTGCGTGGACTATCGACAGTGATGGATGGGCCGGTAGGCGGCAGGTGGCTGTATCGCAGATCCTCTCTTACACACACTACTATAATAGGGCTTCTCTGCAGAAATGTGAGGCTTGTTTCCACCTCACAGAGCCAGGAGTAGTCAACGCAACAGTCAAGGCTCCGAAGCAATGATTTGCTTTCTAGTGTCCTCTTGTTTTTATGGAAATTCATAAGGTTAAAACATATAGAGCCAATAAATAAAGTAAATGGAGTAAAATCAAGCATTACTTTCATTATGAATGGTTTCATTGCCTCTCCTCAAACTTGACTTTATTTTGTGTTGCGCATGTGTTTTTTGTTTACTACAGTTTAGTTGTAACGTAGCAACATAATAACCAGGAATTGTTCACCGCCCTAGGGATCCATCTCCAGATCTTAAACCAGGGTTGGTCGGGACCACTTAGCTGGAGGATTTATTAGCCTTGTGATTGTTTGTATACGTTTGTTAAGTGTGACATCACACACAATAATAAGCTACTTCCAGATCCAAACTGTTGACAGTTCCATAGACAAACACAGCAACACACTTTATCTGAATCTCCTGCTGATAATAACAACAGATGAAAGGCCAAAAACTGTTTTACACCTAATTAAAATAACACGGCTCACCATTTCTCCAGGCAAAAAGTTATTTTTAAAATAAGCCTTCATTGTGTATGGAATTTTTTATATAATTAATGCCAGAAACGACTTACTGAAGAAATTCCTGAGTAAATATAATATTTCTTTGTGATCAGATGTTTAAAAAGAGCATTGTAGTCAGCTCTAGAGCAGGTTGAAATGAGCAAAATTGCATTATAGTGAATAGGGCTAAAGTTCTGTTGGACCCGGAAGTGGAGCGATTACATCATCACTTTACAAACGTATTAGCGAAAGTCCATTTATGTCCATTATTTCGACATATTTATCCAACTACCTCAAAATACGCAGATTAGCTATTGCAATGTCATTCCCATCTCAATTAAAGATTTTTGTTTTGATGTGAAACAACTCTGCTTGACAACACTGCACAGTAGTGAATTCACATTTCCAGCTTATGTAGTGAACACAACTTCACTTGTTTGCCTTCACAATGCCGAAAATAGCATCTGTTTTAACATAGAATAACAATGCCTATTTCTTCCCAACCGACAGCCCAATGCGTCTGTTTATTCGGTCAGGGCACAGAAAAGGGAATGCCGAAAAGCCGAACCGAAATGGCGCAAGTCAAAGCTCCAGGTTCATTTTGAGATATACAAAGAAGTGCTTTGTGAGTTCAACCAGATTTTGCGTGGAGAAAGGGAGAAGTACTTCTCTAAAATCATCGCAAACTGCAGAAACAATTTCTGTGTTCTGTTTACCACAGTAAACCCTCCAGTTTCACTGCCCTTAGAACTAATCTCTACATCTAAGTGCAAAGAGTTTGCAATATTTTTTTATGACAAAGTCCAAGGCATTAAAAATGCCATAATTTCCACAACACAAATAGTAACCCTGCCACCAGATAAACACCTTGAGCTGACACATTTCACACCTGTTACTGACAAAACAATCGAAGAGGTTATCTCCGGTCTGAGTTCATGTACATGCTGCCTTGATGAATTACCCACTAGATTTCTGAAGTCTGTGCTGATCAGCTTGTTACCACAACTTGTTCAGTTAGTTAACATCTCATTTGAGACTGGAGCATTTCCAAAGGCCTTGAAAACCACGGTCATTAAGCCTCTTCTAAAGAAGAGCAGTCTTGATCCCAAGGTACTGAACAACTACCGGCCCATATCAAACCCACCATTCTTAGGAAAAGTCCTAGAGAAAGTAGTATATCAACAGCTCACTTACTTTCTCCTATCTAACAATGTGTTTGATACTTTCCAGTCAGGATTTAGGCCCCACCACAGCACTGAGACAGCTCTGATCAAGGTGACAAATGATATTCGTATGAACACCAACGCAGGTAAGGTCTCAGTTTTAGTTCTGCTGGACCTGAGCGCTGCCTTAGACACAGTGGACCACGGGATCTTACTTCACAGGTTAGAAAACTGGGTGCTTTAAACTGGTTTAAGTCGTATCTTGAGGATAGGA
The DNA here is from genome assembly GCA_007210695.1 of Neogobius melanostomus. Taxonomy (NCBI): domain Eukaryota; kingdom Metazoa; phylum Chordata; class Actinopteri; order Gobiiformes; family Gobiidae; genus Neogobius; species Neogobius melanostomus. The sequence goes on along the minus strand of VHKM01000223.1, from coordinate 5,285,179 downwards.
CGTACTTTGTCGAAATTGGCAACAGTGTCTCAGACAAAATTTCCATGACCTGTGGAGTCCCCTAGCCTGGCTAACGCCAGACTAAAATCACAAGTGATATTTAGTCTGGGGACCACCAATTCATTTTCTCGTAGGAGAGGTGTGGTTTACGATTGTCCATAGCCGTTTATTGGGCGCTACGAATGTCTCTCATGCGTCTGAACGTAGCCATAGCCAATCGTATCATCGTATCAGATGACGTATGACGTACCTGCTGTAAACTTTTGAGCTAAGCTATTTAGAACACGTTGTAAAGCTTGATTGAAAGATGGCATCGCGTCTGCTGCTGTCATGTTGGATCCGTAAATATATATATATTTTTTTATCCCTAAACAAACTACAAGCTTCTGTATGTCAAATAGCGCGTCATCGTCTTACCGTCCCTCCTCGTTCTGTGATTGGTGCCCAAATCCATGGAAAAATGTCGGCCATGGTCCCCAGGCTGTTGTGAAGTTCGAAAAGATTCGAGCGCACACAGCAGTCTGGCGTTAGCCAGGCTAGGAGTCCCCAGGGTCAATCTTGGGACCCCTCTTATTCAACTTGTACATGCTTCCATTGGGTCAGCTAATAAACAGCAACAATGTGTCGTACCACAACTACGCAGATGACACTCAGATCTACGTGTCACTGACGGCAGGTGAACATGGGCCTGTAGATACACTCTGTCACTGCATCCAACAGATCAGTTTGTGGATGCAAAAGAACTTTCTCCAACTAAACTCACACAAAACTGAGATCATTGTTTTTGGCCCAAAGACACAAAGACAAAGTGTTATCAGTCACCTTGAGTCTCTCGCTCTGAAACCAAAAAATCAGGTTAGAAATCTAGGAGTAATCATGGACTCAGACCTGAACTTAAACAGCCACATCAAAGCAATAACATCATCAGCTTTTTACCATCTGAAAAACATTGCTAAGATCGGAGGAATAGTGTCAAAACCAGACTTGGAGAGACTCATCCATGCATTTGTCTCCAGCAGGTTAGACTACTGTAACGGCCTGCTCACTGGCCTTTCTAAACGAGCTGTTAGAGCTGCAGTACATCCAGAACGCTGCTGCTCGAGTCCTGACAAGAACCAGGAAATATGACCATATTAGTCCAGTGCTCCGGTCTCTGCACTGGCTTCCTGTCACTCAGAGAATAGAATTTAAAACAGCTCTGCTTGTGTACAAGTCTTTTCATGGTTTAGCACCAAAGTACATCTCTGACATGTTAGAGCCGTATGAACCATCTCGGGCCCTGAGAACTTCAGGGAGGGGTCTCCTGGTGGTTCCCAGAGTCAATAATAAACACGGTGAGGCTGCGTTTCAGTTTCGTGCAGCTAAAATCTGGAACAGTCTTCATGAGGATGTGAGACAGGCCTCAACTCTGAAGGTTAAGCAGACACGCATCACGCAGCACATCACGGAGACCTGAAAAGCGTGCGGGATCCAAAAAACTAGTTTTATTTAGCACACCACTTAGTGGCACACTTAGTGGTGTGCTAAATAAAATTGCTAAATAAAATTGCTAAATAAAATTGACTGGGAGCATTCAAGCTGTGCGGATCTTTTTGTCTTTTTCAACAGGCCTCAACTCTGACAATGTTCAAATCCAGGCTGAAAACAGCTCTTTTTATCCGTGCATATGAAAACTGAAAGTATTTTATCTGCACTCTTGCCTTTTACTGTAATTGATTAATTTTATGTTGATGTTTATTGATAGATTTTATCTGTTTTCTTGTAATTTGTGAAGCACTTTGAATTGCCTTGTGTATGAATTGTGCTCTACAAATAAACTTGCCTTGCCTTATTCACACTTATAGACCGTATCCAGATGGGGCCGGTGTCACAGTGAGTGCATGTATGTGTAGCCTGCTGCCCCCCGTCATAAAGCTCTTCCACTGTGAGACGCTCTAATAGCTCCTTGGTATATCGGCACATGGAGGCGCAGACAGAGGGCAGGGGTGCGCCTCGCAGGGGGCTAGCCGGCAGGGAAAGCACCAGCTGAGTGGTCGTCTGTCAGAGTGACAAGCTGGAGAGGCTCCCAGGCCATCTATAACAGCAAGTGTCATCAGACCGCACAGCTCCAGAAATTATATTAAGAGATCACAGGGAGGAAACGGAGCCCCGGCATCTGATCTGCCTCAATCTGCTCACTGCATCAACTGTTGTGTCTGCTGCACCTCACTTTCTTCTTACGTAATCATTATGTATATGCATATGTATGATGTTAATGGGTAGTTTTCATATTCTAGAGCAGACATCTAACATCTGTGGTTTTAGAGCCATGTATGCCTGGCTCTTTTGGCCTTTTGGCAATAGACAAAGGTGATCTAAAGTCCTGGTTTAGACAGACTTTAGTCCTGGTAATCTGCATTTTTTGCCTGGCACAACATGACATGAGTTCTCTCTTACTTTTGGTCTGATCACCCACCCCCTTTACAACTACCCCTTTGTAAAAATTGAACTGAGCCAATCATTAAATGTGCTGCAGCGTAAACTTCACGCAGGTAAAGCGGATTTCCTAATTTACCAAGATCTCTTATTCAAAACAAATAAGATGCGTCCAGAGATCCTGAGTCATGTGTCCTGGTTCAGTGGTTCTGTCCTCTCATTCACAGCAAACATACTCATTACTTATTTTTTCCCCTGTTTTTATTATTATTATTATTATTATTGTTATTATTATTGTTATTGTTATTATTATTATTATTATTTCACAAAAGCAATTAGTAATTTTAGAAGTATCCTAAAGAATCTACAAACTGACAATTGTTATTATTTACTCTTTAGTAGACAACATTAACACACACTTCAAATTAACACTACAGTTCTGCAAAGTCTGTTGTGACCTACAGTAGCAATAAACACCCCTCACATGTGTGAAGACTACATGTGCGGTATATTCCAAAGATTTCTTGCACCATGGAGGTGTTGTTCAAAACAGAATAATTGTATTCATTTTTGTGCACAGTCTTACTTAATCTTTTAGACTGTAGTTTACTTCCAAAAATGAGTCCTTGGTAATCCTCGTCACATTGTTTTTCTCATCTCAGCGCTTCATGTCTCTTCTGCAGGCTCCACGTTCTGCAAAGACCTCAAGCTGTATCTGAGTAAATGCTTCACTCCCGGTTCAGTGGACAGTCAGCTCCAGCAGGTGATCCGGGAGAACCTCTACCTCCGCGCCGTGCCCTGTGAGTAAAATGGTCAATTAAGTATTTCAGTCTTGATCCTAATAAATGGCAGAACTTATTTGTCACATATTGGAATTGTGATAAGAATCGTATCAGCCCCGTGTATCGTAGTACGCGCTGTATCGCAATAAAAACAAGTAATTCCTCTAAAAGGTTTATATTGATTATGTATAGCGGGGTTGCACCATATTACAGAAATACCTTTAATCAGGGTTGTACATGCCTTACCACATAATGCCTCACTAATAACTTATTAACAGAAGCCTTGCTTACCGACAGGTGCTAATTGGTGATTGAGTTTGCAAATTAGCTTCTGTCTCTTTTTAGTTGTCTATTCACACATATTCTTAACGTTAATCATCACCCACTGCAGAAGATGATGATATCTTTGCTCAGGTTTACCTCCACCTAATATTTAGTTTTGATATTCATATCAATATGGCTGGAAATTAGTCTTATGGCTGTAATACCGTCTATCTCTGTAGTTAATTTAATTCCTTGTTAGCGGTGAATATTTCAGTTCCTATGTATTAATGCCCCTTGACATAAACATGAAACATAAACATTATTCATTGTTAATGTAAAAATAATACATTATTAATAAACGAAATGAGCTGTCTGAACGAAATGTTGCTGTCTATGTGCGCCAATGGCATTTCTGATCATCACCAGTCAAACAACACTTGCATACAGACAGAATGGATGGAGTGTCTGGCCCAATGGCACATCATAAACAGGCAGTAGACGCAGCAGCAGCCTTCTTTTCTTGTATTGTTGCTGAATTTTGGGTTTCGAGGTGGAAAGTTCTACCCAGGACTTACGGTTATTGATTTATTTTTCGTAACACGTACTCACCCGTTTCCTCACAGAGATCTCATTATTAAAACTTGCTAACACTTTACATCTCATGTTCACATTGTTTTCTTTAGATTTCGCTTCGTGTAACAATCCATATTTCAGTCTTCTCTTAAAGAGGGGTATTATGCTTTTTTCAATCACATAGCACCAGTCTATAGCATACTACAATGATGACGTAACCTTCTGTTGGTCTGTATATGCAGTAAATTAAAATAACTGCCTTGAATAAAATTGCTCTCTCAAATGGCTGTACTGAACGTCTTGAAATAGGCCTCTGTCTCTTTAAGAAGCTTTCCAACACGCCCCCTTCAGCACACTGCTGTGGCATCTAAACAACAACACTGTGCGGGGAGGGGGCTCTGCTGAGCTGAGGAGCAGTGGTTGGTGGCTTGGCTGGTGACAAAAGGTCAGAGGCGTCTCCAGGAGGTGGGGGCGTTCCTAGGAGGACTGAGGCATAGCTACACCTAAAATGGCTGCCATCTAAGTTTTTACTGATTACTCAAAAATATATGAATGAGCCAAGGCAACACTCCAGGCATGTGTTTAATGAGGGAATGACATAATAACATGATATAAAGCTTGAAAAAGTCGATTTTACATAATACCCCCTTTAAATGTTAAAGGTGCATTATGCAACATTTTATGTGGAAGAAAAAAAAGTGATATTTGTTCGTATATGACCTTTCAGTGACCCAGTGGCTGTATGAGTGTCATGGTTTTCTACCATGACACTCTACCTTAACGTGGTGGGGTTGTTTGAGTGCCCGAATGATCCTTGGAGCTATGTTGTCTGGGGCTTCATGCCCCTGGTAGGGTCTCCCATGGCAAACAGGTCTTAGGTGACGGGTCAGACTAAGAGCAGTTCAGAAGACCCATATGGACGTACAACACTCAAGGACCGTGACGTCGCCCGGTATGGCGCAGCCGGGGCCCCACCCTGGAGCCAGGCCTGGGGTTGGGGCTCGAATGCGAGCGTCTGGTGGTCGGGCCTCTGCCCACGGGGCCCGGCCGGGCACAGCCCGAAGGGATGACGTGGGCCCGCCCTCCTGTGGACTCACCACCCGCAGAGGGATCCGTAGGGGTCGGGTGCAGAGAGGACTAGGTGGCAGTCAAAGGCGGGTGCCTCGACGACCTGGTCCGCGTGCGCAGCTTCTGGCGTTCGGGACATGGAACGTCACTTCGCTGGGGGGAAGGAGCCTGAGCTTGTGCGGGAGGTTGAGAGATACCGGCTAGATATAGTCGGGCTCACCTCCACGCACAGCCTGGGTTCCGGATCCCAACTCCTGGAGAGAGGCTGGACTCTCCATTTTTCTGGAGTTGCCCGCGGGGAGAGACGGCGGGCTGGGGTGGGTTTGCTCATAGCCCCCAGCTCAGCCGCCACGTGTTGGAGTTCACCCCGGTGAACGAGAGGGTCGCGTCCCTACGCCTTCGGGTTGGGGACAGGTCTCTCACCGTTGTCTCGGCCTACGGGCCCAACATCGGTGCAGAGTACCCGGCCTTCTTGGGGTCCCTGGGAGGGGTACTAGATAGTGCTCCGACTGGGACTCCATTGTTCTACTGGGGGACTTCAACGCCCACGTGGGTAACGACAGTGAGACCTGGACGGGGGTGATGGGAAGAACGGCCTCCCCGATCTGAACCCGAGTGGTGTTCTGTTATTGGACTTCTGTGCTAGTTACAGTTTGTCCATAACGAACACCATGTTCGAGCACAAGGGTGTCCATAAGTGCACGTGGCACCAGGATACCCTAGGCAGGAGGTCGATGATCGACTTTGTAGTTGTGTCATCTGATCTCCGGCCGGGTGTCTCGGACACTCGGGTGAAGAGAGGGGCTGAGCTGTCAACCGATCACCACCTGGTGGTGAGCTGGATCCGCTGGCAGGGGGGAGGAAGCCAGTCAGACCTGGCAGGCCCAAACGTGTTGTGAGGGTCTGTTGGGAACGTTTGGTGGATCCTTCTGTCAGTAGGGTCTTCAACTCCCACCTCCGGAAGAGCTTCACCCAGATTCCGAGGGAGGTTGGAGACATGGAGTCCGAGTGGACCATGTTCTCCTCCTCCATTGTCGATGCGGCTGCTCGCAGTTGTGGCCGTAAGGTCTCTGGTGCCTGTCGCGGCGGCAATCCCCGAACCCGGTGGTGGCGCCCGGAAGTAAGAGATGCCGTCAAGCTGAAGAAAGAGTCCTACCTGGCCTTGTTGGCTTGTGGGACTCCGGAGGCAGCTGAGAGGTACCGGCAGGCCAAGCGTGCTGCAGCTCGTGCTGTCACAGAGGCAAAAACTCGGGTCTGGGAGGAGTTCGGAGAAGCCATGGAGGAGGACTATCGGTCGGCCTCGAAGAGATTCTGGCAAACCATCCGGCGCCTCAGGAGGGGAAGCAGTGCTTCACCAACACTGTTTACAGTGCGGGCGGGGAGCTGTTGACCTCGACTGGGGATGTGGTCGGGCGGTGGAAGGAGTACTTCGAGGATCTCCTCAATCCCACTGTCACGTCTTCCGATGAGGAGGCAGAGGCTAGGGACTCGGAGGGGGTTCGTCCATCACCCAGGCTGAAGTCACTGAGGTGGTTAGAAAGCTCCTCGGTGGCAAGGCCCCGGGGGTGGATGAGATTCGTCCCGAGTACCTTAAGTCTCTGGATGTTGTAGGGCTGTCTTGGCTGACACGTCTCTGCAACATCGCGTGGCGGTTGGGGACAGTGCCTCTGGATTGGCAGACCGGGGTGGTGGTCCCTCTCTTTAAGAAGGGGGATCGGAGGGTGTGCTCCAATTACAGAGGGATCACACTTCTCAGCCTCCCCGGTAAGGTCTACTCCAGGGTGCTGGAGAGGAGGATCCGGCCGATAGTCGAACCTCGGATTCAGGAGGAACAATGCGGTTTTCGTCCCGGTCGTGGCACACTGGACCAGCTCTATACCCTACATCGGGTGTTCGAGGGTTCGTGGGAGTTCGCCCAACCAGTCCACATGTGCTTTGTGGATTTGGAGAAAGCGTTCGACCGTGTCCCTCGGGGTGCCCTGTGGGGGGTGCTCCGGGAGTATGGGGTGCGGGGCCCTCTGCTAAGGGCTGTCCGTTCCCTGTATGACCGCAGCAGGAGCTTGGTTCGCATTGCCGGCAGTAAGTCAGACTTGTTCCCGGTGCGTGTTGGTCTCCGCCAGGGCTGCCCTATGTCACCGGTTCTGTTCATTACCTTTATGGACAGAATTTCTAGGCGCAGCCAGGGGCCGGAGGGTGTCCGGTTTGGGAACCTCAGGATCTCATCTCTGCTGTTTGCAGATGATGTTGTTCTGTTGGCTCCATCAAATCAGGACCTCCAGCGCGCACTGGGGCGGTTTGCAGCCGAGTGTGAAGCGGCCGGGATGAGGATCAGCACCTCCAAATCTGAGGCCATGGTTCTCCACCGGAAAAAGGTGGCTTCCCCGCTTCAGGTCGGTGGGGAGTCCTTACCTCAAGTGGAGGAGTTCAAGTATCTCGGGGTCTTGTTCACGAGTGAGGGACGGATGGAGCGTGAGATCGATAGACGGATCGGTGCAGCGTCAGCAGTGATGCGGTCGCTGTATCGGACTGTTGTGGTGAAGAGGGAGCTGAGTCAGGGGGCAAAGCTCTCGATTTACCGATCGATCTACGTTCCCACCCTCACCTATGGTCATGAGATTTGGGTAATGACCGAAAGGACAAGATCGCGAATACAAGCGGCCGAAATGAGTTTCCTTCGCAGGGTGGCTGGGCGCACCCTCCGAGATCGGGTGAGGAGCTCAGTTACCCGGGAGGAGCTCGGGGTAGAGTCGCTACTCCTCCACGTCGAAAGGAGCCAGCTGAGGTGGCTAGGGCATCTGTTCCGGATGCCTCCTGGTCGCCTCCCTCGGGAGGTGTTCCAGGCATGTCCTATTGGGAGGAGGCCTCGTGGAAGGCCCAGGACACGCTGGTGGGACTATGTCTCCGAGCTGGCCTGGTGTCGCCTCGGGGTCCCCCAGAACAGCTGGAGGAGGTGTGCGTGGATCGGGAAGTCTGGGCATCTCTGCTGAGACTGCTGCCTCCGCGACCCGGCCCCGGATAAAGCGGAAGAAAATGGATGGATGGATGGATGGTTTTCTATTGGACCCAAAAGCAGAGCACAGCCGGTAAATGGCTAAGTATTTATTTTATAGGTAAGTTTTGATGTGTAGACTAGAGGACCAGTTGGACAAGGTAAGTAGCAGACAGGTGAGTATTTGTTGGTTGGTAGGTAGGCTGGCAAGCAGACAGGTGAACGGTCGGGCAGACAGGCAGGCGCTGGAGATAAAAACAGAGACTTAGTAGAAAATCTAAAAGGTTACAAGATAGAGCCAAAAGCTTTAACTGATTGTAGCAGTACAAACGAACTGGCGAGGAATGGTGGAGAAACTGGTCTTCTTGAAGTGCAGGTGATTGCTGACAGGTGAGTAGCCACGCCCAGGTAAGTAGTAACCAGACAAACACAAAGGGAGGGGGACTGGTTATCATCGTGCCTTTATGTTCCATCACAGTGGTCTCTAGGACACTCCAGGATCAATTGTTTGGTAGGTTGCTGCTGCTGACGGACCCTCTCACCAGAAAACCTACAAAACAATTGATCCTGGGGCGTCCTAGAGACCACTGTGATGGAAAGTAAGGGGGTAACCATTCATACAGCCACTGGGTCACAAGGTCAAATACCCCCCAAAATGTGTTTTGCATAAAAAGTTGCATGATGCTCCTTTGATATTTAAGAGAAGACTGAAATATGGACTATTACACAAAGAAGAATCTACAGAAAACAATGTGAACATAGACAGAGATGTAAACAGTGTTAGCAAGTTTTATTAATGAGATCACTGCATGGAAACAGGTGTGACTACTGCCTGTTTTTGTTGTGCCTGGATGCATTTTTATCATGTCTTGTTACCTGAATCTCGATTTTTCTCCATAAATCGCAATTGCGACTGCAGTGCTTGTCAGAAAAGTCACTGTTCGATATTTACCGCTTACGTCCACCACTGAGCCACTGCCCTGTTGATCAAATGTTGTACGTCAGTCTGTTGTACTACATCTGCTCCTATCTTAATCCTCAGCTCATGATGTCACTGGCAATAACTTAAGGGCAAAGCGGTCACAATGAGCTCAGCGAAGCTCATTGGCTTTTTGTGGTTGTTCATTTATTGTTTTTTTATTTGGAAGAAAGATCACCTGCCGTGTATTTAACCCTGTACCGTGCTGTTGTGGAGTGTGGTCTAATCTTGAGCCTTGTAGTCCACCAAGTAGGTCATAACAGTCTGCCACTCAAGTGCACAATACACCCAATAACAAGGTTACAGTAAATCTCAGGGGGAAGATAGTCCAGTCTCCATCCCCTTTTGACGCTTGGGTTTCTGATGACCTCACAATACTCTTTACTTCTGCCTTACTTACATTTATGGTGTGGCTGTTTTATAGTTACTAGAAGGTGGATCATGTCAGCAATCTTTATCAAGTTTTACATTTGTGGACTTTCTCTTTCTGCAATGTAGGGTGGCACATAATAACATCAAAGTCATCTAGGGAGTACAATATCCTCGATCCATCCAAATCATCCATCCATCCATCAATCTTCTTCCACTTGTCCGTTGCCGGGTCGTGGGCTGCCCAAATCACATTGCACCAGCCCCTATGGCTCCTCCTGCAGGTGATGGGTCCACAGAAGGACGGCCTTATGGTTCTAACTGGGCCTGTTGGTCTCTCATAAGGAGCTTCTGAACCGCTCTTTGTCTGACCCGTCACCTAGGACCTGTTTGCCATGGGAGACCCTACCAGGGACACGAAGTCCCCAACAACAGAGCCCCCAGGATCATTCGGGGGCTCAAACCCCTCCACCACATTAAGGTGGCGGTTCCAGGAGGGGAGTACAATATCCTTTGCAACAAAATCTTCCTTCTCTATGGGACATTATTACAGTTAAAACCTGCTAACTCTGTAGTTTTAACCTCTACAAACATGTTCAGAAATGCAGGTAGTTTAGAAGTAGTTAATATTTCAGAATTTGTTCCTTGACATGTTTAATCTGTGCTCTGAATCACATTTAAAAGATACATTGCAAATCAAAATACTAGTTATGAATAGAATTTTTAGCCTCTCTAATTGAATAGCTCTCCAAACGTAAGCAACAGCATTTTAATCGTACAAATAGTAAAGTATTCTCAAAAATGATCCTCTTATTGTTCTATGACATTGTATAATCCCAGCGTCAGAGTCCAGAGTTGACATAACCTCCTCTGTCTCTCAGGACTTACTTGAGTGACAACAGAGTCGGACTCAGCTGTCCCTGTGTAATCCTCTCAGCCGCTGGAGATGACAGTAAGATGCTGCTCTCCACAATGAACACATGCTGCCCACAGACGTGAAACCAAATCCCCTTTGACCATAGGGCTGGTGATACTGACTAAAGGAGTGTATTGATCATTGTGATAATACACTACTAAGGATAATCACCGAATATTTTGGGGATACATAAGTGTACTAATGATTTATTGATGTTTTGTTTAAAGAGGGGGTATTGTGCTTTTTTCAATCACATAGCACCAGTCTATAGCATACTACAATGATGACATAACCTTCTGTTGGTCTGTATATGCAGTAAATTAAAATAACTGCCTTGAATAAAATTGCTCTCTCAAAATGGCTGTACTGAACGTCTTGAAATAGGCCTCTGTCTCTTTAAGAAGCTTTCTGACACGCCCCCTTCAGCACACTGCTGTGGCATTTAAACAACAACACTGTGCGGGGAGGGGGCTCTGCTGAGCTGAGGAGCAGTGGTTGGTGGCTTGGCTGGTGACAAAAGGTCCAGAGGCGTCTCCAGGAGGTGGGGGCGTTCCTAGGAGGACTGAGGCATTGCTACACCTAAAATGGCTGCCGTCTAAGTTTTTACTGATTACTCAAAAATATGTGAATGAGCCAAGGCAACACTCCAGGCATGTGTTTAATGAGGGAATGACATAATAACATGATATAAAGCTTGAAAAAGTCGATTTTACATAATACCCTCCCCCTTAAAAAGTAAAGATTGCAGAATAAACACGTTTTAGCTTTGCTTTGGAATATTGTTGTCCACTATTTACTATTCATGGGTTTTCAGTCACATAACGTGTTGTTTTTTTATGTAGCTCAAAGTGCATTGCCAACATTTTAAAGGATGCCACAAATGACACGTAAAAAAAACAAAACGTAAGGGTAAAATACTATACAACTATAAAACGTCCAGACAAAAATTAACCCCTTAACTGAGCGCATTTTCTCCAGTTCAGCATTAACCAAATGTTCTGAACTGGAGCCTATAGGCCAGTGTAACGCCTCATTTGAAAGCTAAGACCTACAAAACTGATCTAAATGAATCTTTGTCCTCACGTGGTTGCCGTGTTTTTTATTCCATTGCTTTTTTGTGGCTTTTTGTCACGTTTTCATCACATTTTTGTCACTTTCATGTTTTGTGGATTTTTGTGTGGCTCTGTTGTAGCGGTTTTGTCACATTTTTGTGTAAGTCACAGGACATGAATTTGGGACCTTATTTGTTGCTCTTTAGCGGCTTTTCTCGTCGTTATTTCGATGCTTTTTTCAAGAAGCTGTTAGATTTGGGTAATAGAAAAGTGGGCAAAATGTTCTCAGTTCAGCTGGGGGTTAAGACGTTTTAAAGTGTCTTGTTTAAGTCATCACAGCTTGTGGAAAGAAACTGTTAGAATGGTGATCAGTAGCACATTTGATTGAGCGGTACGTTTTCCCTGAAGGAAGCATTTCATAAATGGTCCCAGCAGTGTGGCCTGAGGCGTCATTAACAATTTGTAAAGCCTGATATAAGAGTCTAGCTTTATATGTGGCCTCTAGGAACGGCAAAGTGCAGCCAATGGTCCTGCTGGCCTTCTTTTCTTTAAATGGACTCGATGCAAGTTGGTAATTTTTATACCCACTACTGCCACCTCAGGTCTTAGGCGTAACTGCAGTCTCTATATTAAGCTCCTGCATGTCGGCAATTCGGACCCGAAGTAACAACTTTTTGAATGACAGTGCAGGATTTTAGAGGCAGTTGTTGTGAATAGGCCTGGGCTCATTCTACACATTAGGACATTGCTGGAACATGTATAGGGAGGAAAATACATAATATTAACATTTTTAAACTCCGTCTAGTCCCTTTAAGAGTGAGATAACCAAACCACACAGTAATACAACTGGATAGAACACTCGCAATTACGCAATAGTAGAAGTTTAAATAAATCTTAGTATTTTGAGTAAATTCTCAAGGCTTGAGTAAAGAGAAGAGGCGAAGAAGTCTCACTGTGATGTCAGAATCTCTTTTTCAGAGGAGTGCCGGCTCCAGAGGGGACCCTATTGTACATGTTTTAGTGATAGAGGAAACCAGACAGACACAGGGAGAACACGTAATCAAACCCGGGACCTTCTGGCCTGGGTTTGATTAAAAAGGACAACTGCTATTTCGCTGTCCTCATATTCCATCACATGAGACCTTCGGATAATTTTAGTTGTTTTGTCTTTTTCCATACATTGTGTAGTTTCTAAAATGAGTAACATGCTCAATAGTACAAAGCAACTATTTTGATACCTTACAGCTGATGTGATATAACCTCTACCTGTATCCCCATCGAGCACATTACGCTCACTTTGGATAGAGTTTATTATGCTGCCCCCTTCAGATCAATCATCATTTAGGCCGAGCATTTCAGTGTGAACATGTTTCTGAAAATGCTTTATTCGTCATTTTGAAGCGCGGTGCTATTTAGGGAGAGTCTCACAACCTCTGAATCCCTTTGAAGAGACTGCATGCTCTGATGTCGCATTTGGCTCTGATGCAAGAAATATCATTACAAAGGTTCGTCAGAGGGCTGCTGCTGCGCATAGAAATGGAAATGAATGGGTGAATTAAGCGAATGCAGGCCACTGTATCAATAATCTGGATGGGGAATTAAATTAAAAGCAAATGGCTATCAGTGCCAAGGAGGAGGAGGGAGAAGGGTGCAGCAGATATCCGCAGTTTTGTGTGGCCATCTACTGTATTTTCATCCATAAAGCCCTCTGAACTTACAGGGGATTCTTTTAATTATCAGCAAGGAGTTTGTCATCAGTACTGTGGCGCTTAGTGGTGAGTTTTTTTTTGTTTTACTGGTTTTGATCATAAGTTTGTGTAATATTGTCAAAGAGGAACAGGGATATAGTTATGGTTCACGTAACACAGGACAGAGAAGTCGGCTTTTCATGAGCAGGGCATGGGCGATATGGCAACAACAACAACAAAATCACGATTATTTGTTTCATATTGAACAATCTCGATTTTCAATTTGATTTATTTTTTCATTGTTAAAGCAGTACTAAGTAACTTGTTTACCTTAATAAATCCTTCTCGTAGTCCCTCTGGGGGCAATACCAGTGTTAATGGGATGATTGGGGGTCTTTCATCTCCCCCTGGTGTCTCTGGCCAGAAAACCACAATTGCAACTTTCCTGCCACCGGGTCGGAGGTGCAATACACACTAATGGAATCATGAAGACGAAGCTAACAGGCTAACAGGCAAAGCTAACGGCGGACTAGCGCAACTTCAACAGTATTTTTAGCCAAGTGAAAAAAAAATATTTCCAATGTGTAATTGGATGTACAATATCCCTCTCTCCCTTTGTCTTTTCTGTCAGCGTAGTATTTACTCTCACGGACAATTAATAAGTAAAAAACATGCTACGACACCTGCAGTGGCGCTTATGGCTTCTACAGTTCTACACAAGTTACTTAGTACTGCTTTAAAACAAAGGTATTTCAAGGCAAACCTTTTATATAAACCTCAGATCAAGCAAACAATAAATATTTTTTCCCCAGTATAATTTATTATACAAAAATATTTCATTGTTCTCATTCAAACTCCAAAACTATGTGCTTTTACTGTCCAAGAATTAGTTGTAAAAATGGCAATTATTGAAAACTGACAAACGTTGAGATTTCGATTTCGATAGCATGTACATGCACTAGAAGTTCAATATCATTTAGTCAAAGTAAATGAATGACCTTTTTAGGCAGCACTACTGCCTTATGCATGAGAAGTTTGTGAAAGGTTGGTTGAATTGAAGACGTTTCACTTCTGTACACAGAAGCTCTTAGCTCTTGTGGTCGAACGTGACATTGTACCCAAGCTGGAGTGGTCTTATATAAGTCTCAGGCTCCTCCACAGAGGGAACCAAAACTGCCAACACCCAACTATTCAAGTGGTTTACACAGTATCACTCTATTAACAAGTCTTTGTTATGCTCTGCTGCCGAGGCAGAGGCTAAAATGAGCTATTAGCAATAATAAAGGAGGGTGGTTCACCTGATCTCAATAGGCTCAAAAGGAGAAAGGAGACAAGGCATGCCTCAGTTCCCCACTCCTGTTGCTATTGCATTGTGGTAGACCTGTAAGCACTGCTCATTTGTTAGCAGTTACGTAAAATACTTGGTAATTTTGCTATTTTCAAGCTTTTAAGCTGTAGCTATACTTTGTGTCGTAGGCTATGCCCCGTGTTTAGTTATTGCGGTTGTTTCTCGTGACAACAAGCAGTAATACAGGTAAAATAGCTCAGCTGTTATGACCCTTGTGAGTTTACATTGGTTTACTTTAGTCACAATATCCAATATGGCAGCAGCCAGCGGGTGCTGTTTTTGTCATTTGACTGATCAAAAACGATAGGCATTACAAGCATTAAAAAATAAAAAAGCAAATTTGCGTGCAGCACACATCTCCGGTTTTATGTGGCGATCTTTTTCATCCCACAAAAAACCTTCTGAATTTGCAGGCTTCAAATCAGCTCTCTGAAGTATAGCTTTCTAATCTCGGTAACCATTTGTGAATGTGCCCTTCAATGGTTCAATGTCACGGCGCTATAAAAGACTTTCCTAATTGTCTCCGGAATGACTCAGAGCGATAAGAAACATCGTCATCCGCGCCTTCCTCCCAAACTGTACAAGTCATTGTTATAGCTACGTATTTGTGAGACGTTGACAGACAGCTCTCTCTCCGGGTGTTGATGGGACGTGTGCGTAATTACCTCTCCAATCCCTATCTCAGGCCTCTCCCGGGGATCTTTGAGCGTTGCCCACGGAGACCGACGGGAACAGGGAAGATGTCAATAATCTGTCCTGCCCCCCTGCTGACATGACGCTTAATATCTCTCTAAGGAGGGCGGATGGATAATGAGAGCCTGCCTCATCAGCCGGAGTCCTGGGGGGGGAGAGAAGAATTACATACATGTCAGGAGTCATCAGTGGATCCGCCATGAGATCTTTATTTAAAAATGGGAGGAGCCGTTAATGTCATGATTTGTCTTTTGTTCCCCTGTTTTTTTAATGTTGTCTTTGGTCTAGTCCTGTGTCCTGTCTGTTCAATCCTTGTGATTTTGCTTTGCTTCCCTTGTGTTGATTCCCTGCCCCGCCCTGATGTGTTTCACCTGTGCCCCGTTTCCTCATGTATTTATACCCCTGTGTTTCCCTTGTCCTTGGTGATGTCACTGTCTACGTCAGCCCTGGTTTGTTTGAGGTTTTTTTGTCATCGCTGTATTTTGTTATGTTGGTTTTCGGCATTCATTAAACATCACCAGTTTTGTTGCAGTCCTGCATTTTGGGTTTAATTTTCCTCATTCCACCATCAACCATGACTGTAAATCCTTGCATTGGGGCGTGAGGAAGAGACCGTGGGTGACTGACTGTTTATTTCCTGTGGCGCCTGAGAGAGGTTAAGCAAAAGAGCAGCAGTCTCTGATGAGAGTTGAGGACATGCCCAGGGAACATGGTTTTTCAGAGGGGTCTCAAGAGTAGATTCAGCGATACTTCAAGAATATTTCTCAATTAAGTTATTTTAATATAACCTGCTTGTAGATTTCTTTGTGTTTGCTTTGAAACAACCAGACACTGAAACTGCCCACACTCATTTATTTTAGTGCATCACGGGGCCCTTTTTACTTTTAAGATTTTGTAAATTTTGATGAAATTCTATCTTGGCATTAGTAGCAGGGCTTCAAACTGGTTGGTTGCACCAGTACGCCTAAGTATTTTCAGTATTTTATTTAGGCACACCACTTTAGAAACATCTGCAGTCATACAAGTTGAAAACTCCAATAAAAAAGTGTGGACAGTCAGTTTGAGGCTGGGGGATTTAAACAATGAATTGGTATAAATAGCTGTATTAAGGAAACAAATTAGTTAATTAAGTTCATGTAAATCATGGCCAGTAAAGGGTAGGTGCATAAGTGCAAAAACATTTAGTCGCACCCATGATCTAAGTAAGTGCTTTATTTGTTATTGTACAATTGTACAGTTAAATTGCGTTCAGGTGTTGGGTTAGTCCTGAGCCGCTGCGACTGAGCGCGTTGCCATTGTGGGCCAACCTGACCAGCATGTTTTTGGAAGTAGGGCAAACCGGAGTACTGCCTTCAGAGCTCCTCTGAAACGGTGCACCGCCTCTTGGGTTTGTCCCAGTTTCAGATCGTGGTGTCCCGCACTGGTCAGCTGCACCTCCCCCTTCCTCCTGCGCAGCTCCCTCCGCCCCACAGCACTCTTTCACAATCTCCTTGTTTGTCCCTTTTTTGTTTCCTGTAGCGCCTATTGTGACTGTCACTGTGCTGCAGGTGTGGGGGGCTCTTGGTGCCTCTTCAGTGTTTCCATAGAAGAAATTAGCAGGAAATGAACATTTTGATCTTAATTAAGACCAAATTGGGTGCACTCTCATCACCTGCACCGGGTGGTTTGAACTGAGGACTTTTCCTCTTTTTCCATTCAGAGGCTTCTTCTTACTGTGACTCTAACCTAAGTAACCTATTCCCAAACTAAGCCTTCACTATTGACACCTAAACCCTTGCAAACAGTGTCAAATCAAACCTTTTAAACATTTGTAAAGAGAAACACTGTAATGAGATTCTGAACACTCTGCGGGATGTACTATCCTAATAACCACATTTCTCTTTTGGAGCGTCTGTTGTCATCAATTCCATGTTTTTTGCATCTTTGTTAAAAAAAAAAAAAAACACACACACACATTAGAGTTTGTCCACAGGTGGTTAAATACAAGTGATGCGCATGAACCTTTCATGTAAGCCCTAGCTGATTTCCTTAACAATTATTGATTAACCATTAGCAAACAGCATGGCCTCACGTTACTTTTAGTATAACCAGACAAAGCCATAATAATTTTTTACACAATGAGAAAAATGTTGATGTTCGATGATATTGTAGTAAACCTTTTCAACACAGTACGTTGCAAATCTGTAGGTTAGCAGGTGGTGCTATAAGAGTATTCTACAGCAGAAACAGATACCTTGCTTGCTCTAAATGGTGATTAATTAGTTAATCCACGAACACCCACCGAGTGTTTTATGAATGTTCCTAAGTGCATAGTGTCTTTTTTTTATATTTACAGTTCCAGCCCGGTGTGTCATTGTAGCTGGTACAGAGCTGCTCCCTGGACGTCCCGCGCATTAATCATGGGTTTTACAGGCTGTGTAGGGTGTGCCTCCCTCCTACTGTCCTCCTCTGTCGTCACACTCGGGCAGAAGGACGCGCATGTGTCCTCAGTTTGGGCTTGCTTGGTTCTGTGTCTTGGGAGAAAAGGAGTTAGTCGCATCAAGGTCGTAGCGCCTGGGCCCGATGGTTCATTCTGCAAATGAAGATGAGCAGGCTTAATGGACAACCAGCCATAAAAACATGACGTCTTTCGCGCCATGTGTTCAGACATGTCCTTAATGTACTGTCATCTGAGAAAATCTAGATTACTCAAACCGTGGTGCTGGTACAAAAGACATATGTGCAAGGTAGTGTATGGAATTATAACCTATCCGTCTTCCCACATAATGAGGTAAACATATTCAAATGTGGTTTTGATTTTATGGATAATCACTTTTGTTTTGTTTATTTGATTTACCCACATTTACATAAACATTTTACATGATAATGGGTTTCTTTCTTAACATGATGATCCAATTAGAAAATGAACTGGTTTCACTTGTGTGTGGTTTGGTAATCACTGGCTGGACAAAGAGCATTCGGGAAGTGTATTCTGTGAAAAGGAATGAAATTATATGTCCGGCTGGTGCACTATGCGGTTGATTTGTAGTTATTATCCCAGAAAAATGGGATGGATGGCCTAATCTTGTTGCTGGCCACATCTCACCAGTTATTGTTCCAATACCATTTCTAAACAGAATAGGTTGCCTTCTGTTGTCCCAAGTCAGTACCTTAAAGGTGGCAATTTATGAGAAAGGCAGTGACTTAGTGATCCTAAACGTTTAATTTGAAGCCCAATGTTTAGTCTTATAATTAGTTACATAGATCAAGGTATAGTCGATCTTAATCTAACTTCACATAACTGATAATTGGCACAACACACATTAATTTGATCAAAACGGCATAGAAAAAAATAAGGAATTTGTGAGGTATTAACCATATCTTTTGATGTACAGCAATGATACACAGCATTGGTACTGGTATTGCCAATGCTGTGTATTCAAAGAGACACCGTAATCGCTATCTCAGTCTTGTATCCCGTTCTTCCTTGATGTTTCTTTGCAGATCAAGGTCAACGTTAATCAATTACAGTGACAGACCATGTGACCACTGCGTCGCCGCTACGTTGATGGAAAGACTTTAAGACGTCCCCAGTAGCTCATAAATGTTTAATTGCGTTCATATTGATCCGCCTACAATAAACAGGCTCCAGTAAACTATTACATTATCACATTTTTAGGTCGTACCCGCGCGATCTGTCTTCTGAGCT
Organism: Neogobius melanostomus; assembly: GCA_007210695.1. Lineage (NCBI taxonomy): Eukaryota > Metazoa > Chordata > Actinopteri > Gobiiformes > Gobiidae > Neogobius > Neogobius melanostomus. The sequence goes on along the minus strand of VHKM01000223.1, from coordinate 5,266,355 downwards.
TAAAAAGTCACTCATCTCTTTTTATGTATGAGCTCCTTTGCAACGCTTAGATTTGTGTTTAATCCCTTCAAATGTTGGCGCTATTTATAGTTTGCTGACTTGTTTTGCCTAAATGCTGAGTCATGAGAGGAAAAGGTCCTGATTAATCGACAAATCAACAGTGCGGGAGCGTGGCCGTATATCTGCGTGTGCTTGATGTATGAGGTGATATTTCCTGTTGTCTTCTCCGTCACAGGCACAACCCGACAGCCCCGAGTGGGAGAGATCTCGGGGATCGACTACAACTTTGTGTCCGTGGAGGAGTTTTTTCCCTGGAGGAGTTCGGAACCCTGCTGGAGAGTGGCAAGTTTAAAGGTGAGAGGGATCTGTGTCTGGCACCATTTAGTTTGCATTATCCGCCTGACACTGATATCACACATGAGATTTACAGGCCAACCCATGTCTTAAGATAATTTGAATAAATATGCACTTAACTACTAATAATTTAGCTATGCTAGGTTTTATAACATTCCATTACAATAATAACATGACATTGGCGGCACTCGTGCTCTTGTTGGAGGCTCTGGGTTTGATTCCTGGGCCATGTGTGTCTGTGACTTCTGCACCCGGGTCGCTCTGGTTTCCCCCATCAACACAAAACATGCACAACAGGCCAATCAATAATAATGATTAATTCTGGCTTTAATGGCAGCAACATGTGAAAAACAGGACGACGGTGGAGCATCTTGCATTACAGGGATTTAAAATACGGTGGTACAGTGGTTAGCGCTCGTGCTTCACAGCTAGAAGGTCCCGGGTTCGATCCCCGAGCCTTTCTGTGTGGAGTTTGTATGTTCTCCCTGTGTCTGCATAGGTTTCTTCCGGGTACTCGGGTTTCCCCTACCACTAAAAGCAGTGTGTGAGTGGTTGGTCGTGGTCGGAGGGGCCGCTGGCACATATTGGTTGCCTCACTTCCGTCAGTCTACCCCAGGGCAGCTGTGGCTAGAATAGTAGCTTACCACCACCGCGTATGGAGTGAATGAATAATGACAACAGTGTAGCGCTTTGAGAAACTTGGTAATACAGGCTTGTAAAGCGCAATACAAGTGTATTTGTGAGTAAATGTAATTATTTGTGCTTGGACAAAAACTGTTGATTAAAAATGAATTTTCATTTTGTTTTTAAAAATTACAGCAATACTGTGAGTATGAATACTTTTTTCATCTATGGAGTCCATTTTTCCCCCTCACACGTTTCTGACAGTCTGAGTCCATATTAATGCCACTGTGTTATTCACATGTTGTAGGCCCTAAGGCTCCACCTTCCTAAAGGTCAGAGTCCTACCTCTGATTAAATAGCTTTGCCGCATAAGCATCCATAATTTATAAGACGATAATGGCACCAGTGAGTATCGTCTTCACCTGCGCCTTGTGACATTGACATGATGCCACAGTCTGGCAATCAGAGTGATCCGCAGGACTGAAGAGAAACTGTTTCAAATGCCAGCAGACTCTGACCTCAACCTGCCTGTCTCCTCACAAAAGAAATGAATGCATTTCCCTTTATGAAGCAGTCTTTTAGTCCATGGATCTTCAACGTTTTTTTTAAAGCCAAGGCCCTCAAAACTGATCATTACCATTGGCTTATCCACATATATGAAAAAATAAGTGCCAGAATGACATTGACAAAACAGCAGTCTATTAAAGATAGGCCAATAACTCTGCAAACATCTTCTAAATGAGAGCATATTGGTCGGGATTGGTCGGTTTATATTTCTGAATTAATTTGTTTTAACCTCAATATTATAGTGGGTCCCAAGGTCAAAATGCTTTATGGTTATTATATTTCAGTTGAAATAATAATACGTTTTTGCTGCATTTCCCTCACGACCAGCCACATAAAGTATAACTGAAGTACAATGTGTGTGAAGTCTGTGCTCAGGCAAGGTTTGATTCAAATCCCAGTGGTTTCAGCCTGACACAAACAAATGACAAATCATGCTTGGCTAAACCATTAATCCCGTTGTGAATATGTACATATGAAGGTGATAATATGGTATTTTCCAAAGGAGCCTAGAGCACTGAAGATAATAATCTACACATAAATCTAAACGGATCGGGAATATGTGAGATTGAAGTTTTATGCAAAATAAATTCAGCCATCAAGAGATCGCTAACATAAAGTATAATGGACTTCTTTCTCGTGCTTTTCTAATCGCTGTATGTTTTATTGAATTGGACCCTAATTCCACCTTTATGTTTGTAGGGAACTACTATGGGACGCCGCGACCCGTCCACATCAGCGCAGACAGCCCGTCCATTACCTACCAGGAGCACCGCAACCTGCTCCGAAACTTCCGCACTCGCAGCAAATCCCTCAGCAACCTGGAGAAGACTGGCGACGAGGACAACAGTGAAGAGGACTCCGGTCTGTCAGGCATGGGCAGTTTTACCTCTCTTGTTTTGGGTTCAACATTTTGGGGAATAATGAATTGCTATTTTCGTACAGGAGAACATTTCCAATATCTTTATTCAAGTCTGTGTCTTTAGGATGTGCAAACAGTGGATTAAAAAGACACCACTACAACTAGAGCTGAACTTGGGTTGCCTTAAGCTGTATTTGACACATGTGCAAGTTTAACTATCCTCATTTAAAAGCTAAGAACCTTCAGTCACGGAGCCTGGAGGCCTGCAGTAGCACTACTTGGGACTTGATAGGCAGTAGGAGAAGTACTAGGAGATAGGGGTGGGCCATATCGTATCGCATATCGTTATCGCAATATAGTTTTTGGATATCGTTGTAATTTTTTATATCGTTGTGGACACGATATAATTGATGGTACATGTACGCTCAGCTCCATCAGAGCAGCAGAAACCCTGACTGTAGAACAGAGGGACAGGCGCTTACAAAGTAAAATGACATGAAGGATGTAAACTGCTTGAGTAGATCATATTTGCTAGGAAATTAGTATTAGCGTAAAAAAAAAAAAAAAGAATAAAATATCAAGGCCATGCAGGGCAACTTTATTTATACTGCACATTTTGTACATAAGGCAACTCAATGCGCCTTCCATCAATGAATTAATCTTCCCAATAGGCGTAAGGCTGGGATTTTGTAAGTAATTTGTCCATTGTCAATTATATCGTTAAATATATCGTTATCGTGATATTTCTTTTTTATATCGTGATATAGATTTTAGGCCATATCGCCCTGCCCTACTAGGAGAGATTCCCTGTATGTTCATTAACTGGTTTTAGCCCTAGGATTGATCAAACCTAAGTGTGGGGCTCATTCTGTTTCCTGATCGGATACTAGTCTGAAAACTGAAACTAAAAGGGAACAAAAACAACTTATAAATCACGTAAACTGTTTTTGTAATAAATCAACTGTAGAATTATTATCAGTAAAACCATTTGATTTGAACATGTTAATGTCTCGTACTTACCATTTGTTTAAAATTCATTCCACAGTTTCCATTTTAAACCCACCCATGAGTATTAACTCATGAGAGAAGACTGAAATATAAACTTCTAATAAAAGAATCTCATGCATTTCAGAACATGTTTATAGGGGTGTAAACTACAGGGATAGTAGGTCATGTGTAGTAAAATCCAATGGAGAGGGGATAATTTTCTCTTAGAAGAGGACGTTACTTAAATAATGCAGTGCTTGCAATTTTAACTGCGACCATTCAATTTACATTTTTTATTCAATTAATTTTTAGCTCCACTATGTGTCATTTTAACACCTTCACTGAAGGACTTTTCCGGGAGACGGCGAGGGGGCTCTCTGCACTGATAAACGCTGTATCGGACCCTATCTATTCGATCGCTCTCTGATACTCGAATGAATCAATCATTAGCACAATTAGTATGCTCCAAACTCTCAGAGGGGCTGTGGCATCATCGATCGCTGGATCACCTCCAAAGGAAGGTCAAGCAGCGCTATGTTGTGCAAACAAGGGCCAAAACTAATGCATGGCTTAGATGTGGAGAGAGGCATGTGCATGGGAAGGAAAGCTATTACTGTAAATACAACATCACCAGGCAAGAAATGAGTTATATTTTTGTTTAGAATGCAAGATGTTTTGCCCGTCATCCAAGGGACTTCAGACACAAATATCAAATACAGAGGTGAAAACAATTCTTAGCAACCCTCTCCCGTGACTACTTTTTGAAAGCATTGGTTACGCTTGAAAACTCCCGGAGTGCACACAAACATTTTCATGAGCCCCTATTGTGCAAAGTGGACAGGATGAGGAATGAAAGGAGAATAACTTAACTTTAGTTTCAGGCTCTGTATTTGATGGTTGTGCCTCAAGTGTAGAACAGTCTGTACAGTACATTTAAAAAAAACCTGGAAATGTGAGATAACATCACATTGTAAAAATTGAATACATCCAGGGAGCACATTGTTGAAAATGTTATAAAATGATTGCTCCACTTGTTTGTTCTAGTTTATGCACAAAACAGATAAATGTAATCACTGCAGACCAGAGACCCACATAAATAAATCATTTGCATCTATTCTTTAAAGCGTGAGGTGAAGCTGACGAGAAAGTAGAGCAGTTGAACAGACGGTGTGTCGGTCGTTAGATCGGGCCAATAGAGCGGTGCAGCAGTGAGACGGGGAGGAGGTACAGGGGTACGGGAGGCCTGGAGTAAGGACGTGTGGTGGCAGGACGCCAGAAAGCTGCACGAGATAAAACAGAGAGGGGGCTGTGTGGGAGGTGAGGAACAAGCAGGTCCAGAGAGTTAGACACAAAGACAAAGGCATGTGTCAGTGGTCATTTTGAAGACTCATTTTAATTCAGTTTGTTAAAGATTTGATCATTTTGTGTTTGTTTTTAGTTGCGGTTCATGTTGAAAGCCAGCACTGTGTAATGCACCGGCCCCAGAGAGGAGAAATACACACAACTACTGTCATTATTTTGACTAAATATGGTTGTCAAATCAGACAACTGGGACAAACTTGTTACAATGTGTTGCAATGCTTCAGGAACCTTTAAGCAAATGTACCAGACTGAGGCTCTGTGATTGAAAAGAATTAAAGGATCTGTATCATACTATTTTAGACATTCCAAAATAAAGTAAAGTACAGGCATTTATATGATATATTGTACCTCTACCATTATGGAGCACTAATTTTTGTGATAAATATAAGTATTTTCTGGAGGTATTTTTCCAACCCGGAAGACAAAACGCTTGGATTCAGTTAACTCCGCCCCCTCTCTCTCCGCTCATACAACTTTAGCAGTAGTAGAAATGTATATATCACAGCAAAAACTGAAGTTACTTCATGATGCAGTTATAAGGAGTTGACATGTGTAACACAGCTTCATAAATGGCTAACACGGGTTTTGATTTACTCACCGCTCTGGTGTTTCCATTATGGGACTCATGTTGGTTATAAAAGTTAATCCACTTTGATTCTGGCCAAGGTTCACCAAGCATCCATCAGAGACGGTCACAGACAGACACTATTTTGGCTGATAGTCACTGACTCCCGGAGGAAAATTCCAACTTCTGGCGAGTGGCCTCTTCTTTAGGAAGGGTGAATAAAGTCCTGTCCTCGCAGCCAAACGCGCTTTTCTCCGCGACATTATCGTGAGGTAAGAAAAAAGAACAGGTGTCCAGACTCCAGAGTAGGTTAGAAAAAGCTCCTTCTTCACAACTTTCGGTGTAAACATGACATGACATCTGTTCAGACGCTCAGGGGGTGCATTTGTTTTCCCTGCAGGGGCAGCGCGGACGTATCAGGCCCTTCCTCTTTTTTTTATTTTTATTTTTTATTATTTTTATTATTTCTTTCTTACGACAGAAATAATGAAAAAAGCTGTTTTACAAATTAAAATCAGGCCGTAAGGCATTACATTACAGACGAGCACTTCCGTTCCGCTCTGACGACACAACAGAACAAGTCAGTCGTTTACCAGGAGAGGGCGGAGCAGCTGCTCTGATAGCAGGATTCAGGGGGATTGCAGAGAGAGTAAATGAAGCCAAAAACCGCTCTGGGGGTGTTTTTGATAAGGAAATAGCAAAACAACATGGTTAAAAGCTCCAAAAAGTCGATTTTGCATGATATAGCTCCTTTAAGATCCAATATATTAGTTGATGAAATGAACACTTGGCAGGCATGGACCAGGCTGCAGCAGGACAGGGAGGACCTCTGCTGAGTCATCACAGCTGATGGATAGGATCAGTGACAGCCCGTGTGTGTCGCAGGACGCCCCACTACATCTTCCAACTTTATTTAGAGTCACGCTGAAGGACAGTCACAAGGGCAGCACCAAAACGATGCCTGTTTTTTTTTTTTTTTCAGATTGTATGCATGGTCATACTCCACAGAGAGAAGCTGCTTAAGATGCTGATCTCAGGTGTTTTACTTGACATCGTTCATCAAAGACTTGCCAGCATAAGCACATTCACACAATGTTACAGCGTTTCTGAACTTGCAAAAACTGTATTTTTCGCTATTGTATTGCAGTGACTTTTTTGTAATAAAATGTGCTTGTCCATTGCAGCAGGTGTCAGTAGCGGCGCTCCTTTCAGCCACAGATCCCCCAGTCGTCGCCGGGCGTCCAGTGCTGAAGACAGCCACATCACGTACAACGAGCAGAGGAGCAGCCGGCGGGGCGGCAGCTTCCGGGGCTTGGTGTTCGACCACTGGGACCAGGCCTTTAGTGACCCAGGGAAATCCAGCTACACCGAGTGAGTGTCTGCCTTCTGGACACAAATACGCATTGTTTAGGCTCTCTAAAATACTTTGGCTTTCTTTGCATTGTGCTTCTTGTTATCTCACTTCGAATTGTATATTTAATTTAAATATACATCATTTTATGCCCATACTTCATTGTCAAAGAGTAATCCATGAAGGTTCTCTGGGTTTATAAGTCTAGACACCTTAACCAAACCTTTCTCTGGTCAAACTCTCTTCTCTGCATAGATTAGCGTATTTGCCCGTTTCTATCAACGTTATTACTTCAACTTTGATCATTTTCCTCATCAGTAGTTGTGCTGTCTCTGCCACGTTTATATTTTAAACGATTATTTTAAGTTCAATAACCGTCCTTTTGCGATAATGTACAGTGGGGCAACAAAGTATCTGGTCAGTTCCCCATAGACTTCCTATGGATTTCGGCCAAATACTTTTTTGCCCCACTGTATGTTCAGTATGTTCCATTGAATTTGGTTCACAAATTCACAAAAATCATCAGCAAATTTAACAAAACAAGACTTGAAACTTATAAACAATACAAAGTCAAACCTAAAATGGTGCTAAATTGGCAAAATTATGACTAAAACTGAACTATTGGATATTTTTAGGTTACCTTGGATTTTTTATTTGAGTGATGAAAAAGTGTGTAAATGTCACTCAGTCAGATAGAAGACCTCAGCTATTTCCCGATATTTTGAGGCTTATTGGGAGATGGATATTGATTGCCCTAATGATGATAATGTAGTAATATATTGTGCATAGGACCTTCCCAAGCTCTAAAATGTCAGTTTAGCAGACAAAGTGGCTGAAAGCAGATGAGCTGCACACCAGCACGCCACTTGTCGAGACTATTTATAACCGCCAGCCTGATCACGATTGTGCATTCAGTATCAGTGCAATGTAATCTCCATCGCTATTATGCCTGTAAAGTGGGTGACTGTTTCTTTCTCTGTGCCTCTTGTCTCTCAAAGCAGCCTCCCAAAGAGAAGCAGCTGGCAGAGTCCTCGAGCCCCGAGCCGGGAGACGGTCTACAGAAATGAATGTGAGCCCCTTGTTCCTCTGTGACTTTGGCGTCGCGCTGCAGATGTAATTAGTGGAAACACTGTAGTGACACGTTTAGCTCCACTTCGCCCAGTGGAGCCCACGTTTTCATCAAGGAAGTTACGCGCCCAGTCAGCTCGTTAGACTCAAATGAAGTGGAATGAGCTTTTAGATGTGTAGAAGATGAGTCTAGATGAGCCGTCTCCATGGTAATCCGATGGAGTGAAGCATCCTGGTCTGGCGGCCATATTGCGATTGTGAATTCTAACATTAATGCTCAATAAAATGCTAACGTATCTTGAGGGGGAAAATGAATAATAAATTAATTAGATATGTGTGGACATGCAAACACGGTACTGCATGGCGTTAATATTCATGTTCCTATTTCAATGACAGACAGCTGGACTTCCCTGTTGTATCTGAACTGCAAAACTATAGCTGTCTGCATTTTTTATTTGTTTTTTTCTATTAAATAACTGTTGCTCTTTTTACATTTGTCATCATTTTAGTCAGAGTAATAATCTTCTTGACAAGAATTGCAATAAAACTAAATTAACCGAGCGCATTTTCTCCAGTTCGGCTTTACCCAAATCTTAAAGAGGGGGTATTATGCTTTTTTCAATCACATAGCACCAGTCTATAGCATACTACAATGATGACGTAACCTTCTGTTGGTCTGTATATGCAGTAAATTAAAATAACTGCCTTGAATAAAATTGCTCTCTCAAAATGGCTGTATTGAACGTCTTGAAATAGGCCTCTGTCTCTTTAAGAAGCTTTCCGACACGCCCCTTCAGCACACTGCTGTGGCATCTAAACAACACTACTGTGCGGGGAGGGGCTCTGCTGAGCTGAGGAGCAGTGGTTGGTGGCTTGGCTGGTGACGAAAGGTCCAGAGGCGTCTCCAGGAGGTGGGGGCGTTCCTAGGAGGACTGAGGCATAGCTACACCTAAAATGGCTGCCATCTAAGTTTTTACTGATTACTCAAAAATGTGTGAATGAGCCAAGGCAACACTCCAGGCATGTGTTTAATGAGGGAATGACATAATAACATGATATAAAGCTTGAAAAAGTTGATTTTACATAATACCCCCACTTTAAAGCTTCTCGACTGGAAAGCAACAGTGAATGGCTCCTTTGAAAGCTAAAACCTGCAAAACTTATCGAAACTTTTTGTCGCGTCGTGTGTTTTTATCCCGTCTTTATTGCTTATTTGTCGTGGTTTTTGTTGCCTCTTCCTCGCTTTTTTTAGGCGGGGTCTGGCACTTTTTGTTGTGTTTTTCATTGCATTTTTGTCCTTCCTTTGTGGCTTTTTTGTTGCTTTTTCATCACTCTTTAGTCATGTTTTTGTTGCTTTTCCGGCAAATTTTTTGTCACTGTTTTGCCTTTTTTCTGTTGCGTTTTCACCCTAATTTTTGTCACTATTTTGACCCTTTTTTCAAGAAGCTTTTAGATTTGGGCAAAGCCGAAATAGAGAAAATGGGCTCGGTTATGAGGTTAATGATGACGAACTGACTGAAAGTCCAGATAATTTTGTCAACTAATAAAGACTAAACAAAAATTAAAAGAGTGGACTCAAAACCTCTATCAATACTATAAATGTGAATTTGACTCAGTTAATTGTAGGTTTATTCGGGTAAATTAACATGGAACTACACTAAATTAGACTCAAAGTAAAAAGAATTGTTTGACAATTTTTTATTAAATCTGAATTACATATTTGTCAAAAGACTAAAACTAAATTAAAATATGTTTTCAAAATGAACACTCATCGACAACACAAGATGGCTGCCACAACTGCTACAGTGATATTTACTGTGGCTTCCCTAGAGTTTTATTATAACTCTGAGGGAATGAGCTTTTAGATGAACAGCTACGTGATTAGGGACTAAAGCTTGGAGCTGCTGGCAAAAAGCCCAAACCACTGAGGTTGGCACGATGACGTGTGCAGAGTGCCGGCCATGTGACGGGCATCATTTCATAATTCTGTCGCACAAGAAAGAGGTTGGTGAAATAGAAATAGGGCATGATCTGTCTGTATGTTTATTTGACATGACTGAAAGCCATCTGCTGTGCTGTACTAATGTAGACGTCTTTGAAACACGCAGTACACGTCTGTCACCAGTAGAAGGCACTGTCATCTTCATTTTGGTTACCTGTGGGCTTAGTGGGAGAACATGTAAAAATACACACAGTACTTAAATGTAGTTCATCCTTGCTGTTGTGTAGTGATATAATAATAGTTTGCTGTTTGATTGAATACGAAATTAAGGGAAAACGTGTGGAATGAGTCGTTTACAAAATGGAACGCTAAATAAATATGGTACAAGAAAGATTTGTTTTACATAACTGAGTTGTGTTAGCCTGGATTAGATTTTGAAGATATTAATGGATTTCCTATCAGTACTTTTAATCTTTCCACAAATCACTGCCTGTTTATTTTTGTCAAGTAATAACTCCGCCATCTGTTGGTCCTCTGCATGGCTTTCATTAAAAAAAAGAAAAAGGAAAAATCTCACTATTATGTCTTTGAAACATAATTCTTGTGTTTTGTGTTGCCGACAGGGTTCACGGACCAGCCCTCGGAGCTCAAAGGTTTCCCGGTCCACACGCAGATAGTGAAGGGCGCCAGAGGGTTTGGCTTTAATATCGTGGGGGGCAGCAGAGCGGGAGAGTTCCTGCAAATCTACAGCGTCACTTCCAATGGCCCGTACGCTCTCAAAACAGGTAAAAATTTAATGAGGTAGTAAGCTGTGCAAAACTGCTTCTTGAATATAAATTGAGGGAGCGCTTCGACACTCGGGAACTAAAGGAGAGTCACAAAATAAAAATCCATTTGGAAATACGCAATTCACAAAAAAACGAATATTTAGGAAGTCACATTTGCAAACAACAAAATATCACGTGTCTATGAGGTCTTATAATGTATAAAACCTTCTGACCCTGTAGTTTCGGCGTCTTCAAACATGTCCTGAAAGGCATGTGTTTTTGCATCAGTTTTGTAGTGCATATACGAGTCTTCTCTTAAAGATGATTTTGGTAACACTTTAGATTACAGCCCGCGAGTTCCATGGTACAGGGTACAGGTAGTTACACAATAAAATGCAAGGTTTAATAAAGTGTAACAAGGCTGTACAAAGTGTAGTTTCAGGTGTTTTGCGTTCATATAGATGTGCCAGCTTTATAAAGTTTATAAAGTTTCATAAATTGAGGAAAATGACTGTATAATGACGCACAAATACACCATACCCAATGTGTAACTACATGTCAGGGCTGTAATCAAAAGTGAGACGCTATGATCTATACCCATAAGAAACAAAAGGGAACAGAGAAAAACAAAGAGTAATAATGAGGTGGAACAAGGGAAAACACCATAGCTAATCTAACTACACGTCAGCGTGGGCTGTAATCTAAAGTGAGATGCTATGCACACCTTTGGACACCTGTATTACATCTGGCACTTTAATGTGTAATTACCTGTACTTGCATGTGTAATTACTTTCTTGTTACCTATACCTACACATGGAATCTAAAGTGTTACCATAATTTCAACAGATGCACTATTAGTGATAAAAGGCTCTACAATCAAACTGGGTTAGCTTAAGCTGCATATGAGGACTCAAGCACAAGCAGGGTTCACATATTTGGGCCTGCCACTCCTCGACTGAAAGCTAAGAACCTCCAGAATAGAGGTTATGTGTGTAATGCCATAACATAGCTACAGAAAATTGAGTGGTAATGTCTGAGAGTCTGCAATCCTTATGTTATCGTACGATTTTTCACTCAATTTTAGGTTCCATTTCTTTTAAGATTTAAATAGAAATATGCATATTCTGTATTCAGTCACTGTGAAAGTAGGAAAAAGTCTCTTGATTCTGCTTTTTGATGGTCAAGGCCAAGTTTATTTATACATGTAGCACATTTACAAAAACAGCCCAAAGTGCTGCACACAGAATCTACAATAGAAAAATATGAAATTCTATTAATGGTGTAAAGAAAATAATAATAATGTACACATAGACACATCATAAAAGCAATGTTTGATTAGAAGACGTTAATCTGGGAACACTAATAGGTTATGGTTATAGAATATTTAAAAAAATTTACAAACCTACCTTTAAACAATGGGCTCCATAGGATGAACATTAAATTGACATTATGTGATTCCAACTGATTAAACTTATTACCAGCCTGCACAATGTAGTGTCATCACCTGAAAGCAAAAAACAAATTAACTCAAGGATTGCAGAAAAATCTAAAACTGTTTTTAAAAATCTCAGATAAAGACCCATTTTTAATTGCATTTTGTTTTGCTATTTTCTTTATTATTGTACTTGGATGATTTCCTGCTCCTGCATCAAGTTTGCAATCACAATCAATTCTTAATCCTCGGAGCTACTGATAATCCAGCTATCAAAGCTCATATGGCAAAGTGCATATCCAGAACACATAGGCGCTCGCTCACATGGGCGCAAGCTGGTGCGGCAGATATTACCGTGATAAGCCGGGGCACCGGCTGATCCAGTTCATATCTGTTAATAGGCTGGTTTAGGGGGATTAGTGCAGAGGATTTGTTGGCACTCGCACAATACACACGATTTCATTTGCAAACTCACTTACCAACACAGTCAAGCATATGAATGTGGTCAGGGAAAGTTGAAGACGAAATGCGTTTGTCATTTCAATTGAATTTATTATATTAAATAGGCAGGAGAAAGCAAACCTATTTGACTTGTTTCATATATATGTTTATGTTATTTGGACAGGTTAAAGCTTGTAAACTGGACACATCACCTACCTTTGACACTTCAGCAATGATTTCTCATTATACTGTATCATTTTAATGAATGGTTGTGTGTATGTAGATGTATAACTTGATGTCTAGGGGCTGCACTTTTAAAGAGCAACTAAACACCAAATCAAGTTTTTTTTACTGATAAACTGTCTCAATGGGTGTCTCATAGTGTTGTCCACTGGTCCCTGACATTATTCTTACATTATAGCGCAAACATGTGTCAAATCCTAACTTTGGCCTGAAAACGAATGGGTTGCGCCCCCTTCAGGGTAAACTCTGCTACTAAATTAGAATTTCCTGATTGACTGGAGACGTGTCCACGGCCTCCACAGAACGTCATAAGCCGCACCAGCTCCACACATCGTTATCAGGTGCTGCCCATTGTCCTGCCCAAGTCCCTCCCACGTAATCTGTCTGCTGTGATTGTGCCAATGCAAATGTCGAGGTCAATCAAGGCCCACACACACACCCCCCGCATGTCACCCCCAAACTTCAGAGACCGCCTCTTTCACAGCAATTTTTGACTTTTGTTTGTGGGTGGGGAAAGGCTTTGGCACGCCTGTTTAGGTACTCTTTAAGCTCTCATGTGTTGCTTGGAGCACCCTCTGCTGGCAGCAGGTGAGATTGACCATAGTAAACACAACACGCTATTTTTAGCCAATGGGGTGCTAACAAATCAATGGTGCCTGATAAATGCAGTTTGGGCACAGAAATGCTGCATCCGAAACCATTACATTGTAGCCACTAAGTACTAACACTAGCTACTAATCCTTAACCTTTCATGGGGTCAACTGTTAGATCTCTATGCAGTTAGTGAACTAGAGCTTCAGCAGCATTTGCCCAATTCGACCGTCCTTACCCAGGGGAAGGGGAAGTGACATCACCAACAGCTGTTCTTCTTCTTTAAAGTTCAGTGCAGGCCAAACAAAAGCGCATACCGCCACCTACTGTATATTGTCCAACAACAACATAGTGTCCAAATAAAGACATTTAAGGTGGGAAAAAAAGAAAAGAAAGAAAGAGAAACATCCAAATGATCCTTCACATTTCCCTTTATTTCATCTCAACAGCTGTTTCATAAAGCTACAGTATGCAAATTAACCATGTGGCTTAAGTTTCTACTAAATGAAAACAAAGCACAAACTACTAACTTACTTACTGAGGAGGCTCTTTAAAACCATGTGACTGTGCTGTGGTGACTCTAACATGTATTTTGTCACTTTTATAAAGTTTGGCTTGTGCAGAATCTTATCTTTTTTATTTTAATTTTTTATCAAATGTGCACCTGTCAATCAACTGTGGTTGCGCATGAATCACTCGAGGGTGGGGGCGAGGGGGTGGGGAGATTGCCGCAGTGGCTTATGGGATGGCACATAGCTCCTAATCGCCAGTAAGTTAGCATCAGAGGTCCCTATGCTAAAGTGGCTATGATAGTTAGCAAACAGGCCACTTCCCCTAACTCCTTCCTAACTGGCAGACCAATTCGGACGCATCTTATCATGGCGGACGCTGATGCACATCCGGTTTGGCGTAAGACCTCTTACCAATTTAGTGGTTTCGGATGGAGCAAAAGACTCAGGAGGATGGGTCTGGTGATGGTTTATAGTACTCTGAAAATGCTTTGGACACTTCCAGGTTCGCTTTCTGTAGTAGCAGAAGAAAGTGAGCAGGATTACTCAAACTACATGAATAAAGCAAAACACTATGTTTTTTTTGACGAAGGAACAACATTATAACATGGTTAAAATAAAAATTAAAACTTTTTTTGTAATATGTACCCTTTCAGCTTCTTGCTGTATAGGCACATCATGAGAGATGGTTCTGTTTATTTCAAGTTTACACAACTCTAACCTCCACAACTAACATTTCATTGTGAGACAGAGCTGGTATACAGGTTTTAAGCACAAACAAAGGTGCGGGGCATGGTTTAAACCTCTGCTAAATACATCCAGTCGAAGGTTTCATGGCACTGACCTCCGATCTGTGGCCCTTCACCCAGTGTGTGCTTCAATTTGCGACCCTCCATGAAAAAGGCTTGAACACCCCTGCTTTAAATGCAAGAGATGATTGGTTGGTTATTGGTTAGGTTAGGAAAGGTCTTCTTTATTTTTCCTATAGAGATATGTGTCTCCACTATTTGGCCTTCCATCTTTCCATTCAAAGCATTATGCAGAAGATGGATCAGTTGTCAGAGTAGTCAATCAAAGACACCCAAGCATTCTGACATTTTCTACACATGCTTGGTGTTGATACTAGAGCAAAGATGGCCATAAATGTTTCAAAAAGCAAAATTGTAGTAATTCTTCCTTGCTCTTTTTTGCAGCGGACATCTTGGTGTACATCCACGACACGTGCGTGCTGGGCGTGTCCCACAAGGAGGTGGTGGAGATGCTGAAGTCGGTGCCAATTGGCCACACAGTCGACGTGGAGGTCAGGAGAGGATACCCCATGCTCTACAACCCCGACGGCTACCCCAAACAACCCCCGCCCGGTTGATGGACAACAGAGAACCGATCGTGCCCCCACCACCGTCCAGCCTCAGTCTATGAACCACCTACCTCGCCCCCCCACCCCGCAGAGCCAACACTTTACCTTTAACGGAGTGCACAGCGAGGCCGGCTACATGGAGCCCCTGGACATGAACGGAAACGCAGAGTATTTCAGGCACTCCTACAGGCGCTCCAGTATGAGTAGCGCGATGCACTCCTCGCCCCGCGCCCCCCGCGATCCGTGAGGAGTTTGGCGAGACTGCAGTCGTATGACCCGACACTGTCAAGTCAGAGTGACAGTGAAGTGGTCTCTGCAATCGGCTCTTTCAGGTAATAAACACGGGGCGCCTCATTTAGTTGTCGGTAGAATGTAGAATTAAATAAAGTCACACTCTCAGCTATTTGGCTAATAAAAAAAGTTTGAACTTGACTGATCGTTTCTATCAGTGACAAAATCTCCTTATTGACAATACAACTGTCAGCCGCCATCACATCTGAGGAACCCAGAAATGGCATAGTTTTGCTAATTATTTGTATGTGCATGGGAGAGTTTTGGCGTGTGTGACCATTGTGAGAGTAAAGAACTTGCATTTTTTTAATATGAAAAGTGCTTTATGAATAAAGCTGGACAAGCAAGAATTATGTGGTGAATTAACATTTTTATAGAGCAAAGTTCAATGTCAGCCACAATTAAATAAGGCTAAATATTGTTTTCACTATAGCAGTGGATCTTAAACTTTGCACACAGATGTTTTTGGGTCTCACCAGTTCTTAACCAGGCCTGATGTTGTCTAGGTGTGGAGTTAGGTTTAACTAAGGAGTCAGGACGAACTACACCTGCGGAGAAGCCTGACTGAAAAATAAAAATGAAGATTAGTGGACCCAGTCACGAACAAACACGTGTAACATTTGTGGATTTTCTCTTTGGATATTTCTTTCAAAAACATTAAATCGCTCATGGAGTTGCAGACTCTGGCCAACCGATTGAAAATATCGAAATATGTTCTGCACAAAACATAACAGTGACAACATGATACAATAATAATCCAAATCAAATTTTAATATAGCCTACAGTCTTATGTAATATTGTGGATGACATTGTGTGCAGTAGGTAAATGTGGTCAGTCATTAGTAGATTTCTATATGACGGAAAAGTAAGTTACAAGTAAGTTATCTTTTTCAGTTTCTTAAAGAGATAAACTTTGCGCATTATACAAATGACTATGTTGCTTTGATGCATGCATTACAATCATCATTTGAAATTGCTGTTCATTAACTTAGCAGCGTCTGTCTGCTAAATCTCTTTCTTTCTCTCCCATCAGGGCTTCAATGATTCGGAACCACAACAATAACTCCCTCTCGACGCCCCCTCCCCCTTTGCGCTACAGGACGTACAAATCATCTGAGAGTGACTTATCCACTTATACACTGTCTCGCCAGCCTTTGCCTCAGTCACCACGGAGACCCTCATCCTCCCCCGGCGGTCCCAGGACGCCCCACCGGCTCCAAACCAGCCCCTTGCACTCCAGGCGACCCCCGACGCCCGAGAGCCCCACTACCTCAACGTGAACGGGCACCACAGCATGCCCAGCCCCTCTGCCAGTCCCAGAAGCGTGTCCTCAGATGGGGCGATGAGCTTGGGCAGCGATTCGGGGAACAGGGCGGTGGCAGTGGAACGGGGGAGCTTGTGCCAGTGGTGTTGGGGCAGTCGGAAGGGGAGAGGGGCCTGGGCTTTAGCTTGATGGCAGGGGGACTTGGAGGGCGCCTTGCCATAGTGAAAAGAATCCTAAACAGGGTGCAGTGCAACTCCCTTCAGCCAGGGGATGCTATTGTCAAAATCAATGGAGCTGATGTGCAGAGTCTCAGTGTTGCTCAGGTATGACTATATGACATAGAGATATACAGTATGAACAATACATTTGCATTTTGCATAATTGCCTAATGTTTTGGGGGACAAATTGAGATTTTTGTTTCATTCAACTCTCCAAACACTGCTGCTCTGTATCACTGGGTTATGTCCTCAATCAATTACAACAAAAATCACTCTCTATCAGAGGTTCAGATTATTTTTAAATATATTTCCCCCAAAACTATGACAATTATACTATGAGGCTAAAAATAAGTTTGTGATATTTAGTGTCAAGATTTGAAGATATTTGTCTTTGTGTGTTCATAGATACAAACAATCCTCCAGGAACACACCAAACAGGGACAAGTGATTCTCCTGGTTTACCGAGGAGGTAAAATACTGTACATTTACATAAATAATACGTGGGCAGTCACAGTGGCAGACTATTATACTGTAACTATGCTATTTTTATGAGTGGGATTTCACTATGCTCATTTATCATTTATAAATACTTGAGCATAATTTGGCTTGTTCAAAACATACACCTACCACTTCAGCATTTACAAACAATTAACACCCTTTTCTGGTCAGAGTGATGTTGAAACTCCTCCAAAGTACATAATTAATTTTCTGTTTCTTTTATTATTATTCACACTTTTCTGCAGTTCTTTGTCCAGTTTCGTTCTAAATGATGGAATCTCTGCATCTTTTTAAAAAAACTATATTTATCAAAGTTCAAAGTAGTCAATTCATAAATACTGTATAATCGAAACTGCGCATGGAAGTAAAGAACTAAATTTTCTTATTGGAGAAATAAATTACAAGTTTGTGTAGCTTTAATGTAAAATATTAAGTGGATGAATGCAGTTTCTTGTTTTTTCACAGGTATCTACCACTCCCCCAGCTCGTCCCGGAGACTACCCCCTTTACTATTGCGCCCCTCTCCTCCTCCTGTGACCTCTGAAAACTCAGTGTTTCCTGACTGTCTGCCGTTGCCCCGGAGGTGCAGCAGTACCCCTCCGTCCCCCGCCCCGTCCCGCTCCCCGCTGATCCAGAGCACCAGTTTCCTGGAGTCTATCCCTGTGACCCTGACCATGGAGCCCAAAGAGTGGCTGAGCACGGGGCTGGAGGACGATGCTTTCGGGGTCACACTGCCTCAGAGGCAACCTGGTGAAAGTACGCGGCCTTTCCGAGGGTTTGACGTTGAGCTGAGGAGAAAACCTGGAGAGGGCTTTGGGTTTGTCATCGCCTCTCAGGACCTGGAGAATGTCAAAGGTAAGTTTTCCTGCTTAGTTAAATGTGTCTTTATTGCTTTGCCTTTGAAGCCTATGTTTCTGGCAAAAGTAAAATCATTTGATGATTATACCTGCCCATTGAAATGGGTTATTTGGATGCCCTTGTGCCCAGACTTCCCTTTAGGTAATTACACATTAAAGTGGTCACTATGGCCACTGGCCACCACTGAGTCATCAGCTGGCTTTTGAAAAGATTTTTTTTAGAGGCTCAGTTTTATTAATATGCTCAGTGAGGTCCAGGGCTGGAGTACAGTTTTGGCCTCTAGAAAGAGCTCTTTAAAGGACATTTCTACATTATTATCACACTGCACCAGACAAAACCAGGAATCTCAATGTTGTAATTACCATTTGACTACACATGTGAGGTATACTGTATTTATTTATCACTTGTTTCTTTGGTTTTGTTGTGATAAGTGAGATGTCTCGTACGTGTAGTGCGCAGTAGCTAAGTATGGTATTAGGGAGTTTGAACATAATTAGATTTTGTTGCATATTCACATCATGCTTGTATCCTGACCAGTAGTGTCTCTATCTGCATTGATCTGACAAAGGCACGGTGCTTGTTTATGTCCCGTCGGCGAGTGTGGCTCATCCTATTTAGCTTTAAGAGGCGGTCCCATAAGAGGCATTTAAACCACCGCAGCACCCGCGTGATCTATTACCTCGCGCTGTCTGCCCCCGTCCCACTACGATGCGGTTCAATTTTCTTTATGATCCGACAGAACGTGTATTTGTTTTTTTCTGTGACATTTTGCCCACGACGAAGCTCTGGTCTTTGCCATCCTCTCCATCACGCCCCTGTCCTCTTCACATCACACGCCGCCTTTCTCTTCATATACTTACATTTTCATCTTTCTTCTCCTGTTCCTGTCAATCTTACGGCTGCTACTGCTTCCTCCTGCTGCCCACTCTCCTCTCCTCTGCACTCACACCACTCTGCAGTAAAAGCATCCAGTCGGGTTTTTCAAAAGATTAAACTCCAGCCACGCGTCCTCTCCTCCTCTCCCGCCTCTTTGGCTCTATCTCTCTGTTCGTCCATCGCTTTTCGACCCCCCCCCCTCCTCCTCCTCCTCCTCATCCCAATGCCTGAGAGAAATGCTACAGTGAACATTTGCAGCGCATAGGAGCAACAGAGGGACAAGCCGCTGGGGATAGTTAACCTGTGCATTCGGTGTTTGCACGTGAGCGCTAGTATTCCTCTGTACCACCTGGATTCTCTTTTTGTTTGGTCTTTGCGCTCGCGAGCCTAAAAGCCATGCTGGAGAGATTACAGTCTGCCCTGAAAACTGTCAAGGAGTCGAAACGTAAATATTGCTCATTCGTTTTGTGAATTTGTGCGCAGTTAGTTGCTCTTTAAAGTTTGTTTTGGCAGAAGGCTAGTCTGTTGCCTGCATGGGAAACTTTGCAGATCAGCCATAAGTCAATCAAACTTTTCTGTGCTAGCTATTATGTTCTGTTATGTCTTTTACTTTACACTGCTCAGCGTTATAGGCTTGTAACAGCATTGAAATTCAAGTTGTGTTGTGTCTAGTTTTAAACAAAGTCTTTAGAATGCGGATTTCTCCAAACCTTCATTTTGAATGACAGGCCATGCTGCATCAACAGTGCACTAGCTGACTGTTGAATGGATGCCTGCATCTGCCTCTATGTCTGTGCATGAACAAGAAGGGAGGGGGGTTCATTTTACGATGCGTGTCCGTGACCAGGATGGGTGCAGCGCTGGTGGGTTGTGCTGCAGTGAGATCACCCTGGACATCCTAGCCTTTAAGCAACGGCCTCTTTGGAAGTGTTTGTGTATTTCTAATGGGCTTGTGCGTGCGTGTCCGGGTACATCTGCTCCATCCCTTTTTCTGCGTGTGCTTGGTTTAACACGTGTTTAAGGCATATGTATAAATGGGCACTGTTGAGCGAGCGCCGTGCGGCTAAGAGGACTATTTGAAAAGCTGCCCCGGCTCGGATTTGACCTGATTCATTTGGGTCACTCAGATTAGGATGGGGGGAAGAGAGAGAGGAGAGGGAGTGCAGACCTTTGGCAGGAAATAAATCTAATTGCAATTTTTCGGACAGACTGAAATATGAACTGTTACTAACTAAACTAACATAATGATTCACATGCATCTGTAACATTTCTGTAGAGGTTTGAACTACAAAACAAGCCGGCCCAGTGTAGACCTTAATGAGTGGTTCCCAGTGTCAGGTGGTGGGTCAGGGCCCAAAAGAGAGTCACGGCTTGGTCTTTTTCCGAAAATGACTTTTGTTTGAAGTTGTTTGGATTTACGATTCTTAACTTCTTAACCCCCGCCTTAACCAAGTGCATTTTCTCCAATTCAGCTTTACCCAAATCTAAAAGGTTACAGCCTATAGGCCAACGCCTCAAAACTCATCTAAACTGATCTCTTTCCTCGTACATGCGTTTGACACTTTTCTGTTGCCCTTCTGTTGTGTGTTTTACTTACATTTTCATCAAACATTTTTGTCACTCTATCACTCTATGTCGTCAGGTTTTTGTTGCTCTTTTGTTGCCTTTTCTTCCTCGTTTTCATCTAATTTTTGTGGCTATTCTGACACTGTTTTCAAGAAGTCCAACCTAATGGGATAAAAAAAAAGGCTCTCTGAACACCACCAGATGAACCAGGTCTACGTATAACAGGATTTAGGAGTATGACACCTCAAATCTGGAGCAAATTAGGTCTAAACCCCTAAATCTAAACTGAAAGGCTAAACACCAAATAAAGTAGTTCTAAACTTAGTAACACAAAGGAGCACAAGACATAAACAAAATGGTCTGTAATATGTTTAAAAAAATAGCACCACCTGAAGCAGCATGTGCAACACTATAGTTTAAAGCTGTAGCACCAGAACTTTAGGAGGAAATACTGTGTTGTTTTTGATACATTACATTATTTTTATTGTTAGTTGAAGTGAGTTTTTTAAGGGATTTGTTGCCGTTCATCTTTATAGGTTGAAGCTGCATCCACTGAACGACTGCAACCTTTGTCATTTGCCTTAATTTCAACATCATCCAAAGTGTTTTAATTGGATGCAAACTGTGCTGTTGCTCTGACATGAGGTCATTGCGGTTGACATATTTCAGCCTCCTAATAACAGTCCTCCTCGTGTTGGCAGGCGCATCGAGACCCTATTTCAGCATGTTCAGCCTCTCCTGTATATGGAGTGATAAGGGGCTGCATGGTAAGGCTTACGGAGGGTTTTCGAAACGTTTCTGCTCACTGTTGGGTTATGTAAGGATTCTGGCAGGACTCAAGATGAGCCAGCTGTCACCAAAACACAGAATGCTCTAAATTTTTTAACAAACACAATCCTTGTAAGATAAGAAATTGTAAGCAATACATTTGATCACAGTGTTAAGGTTAAAGGGATATTTCAGGATTTTTGACATAGGGCCTCATTTCCTAGTTATCCAGAATGTTGTTGATTTCTGGAGATATATATTTTTTTTTAATCCATGCAGTCCTTATATTTTAAGAGTCTAGTGGCGCTAGGCTAGGGCAAGGCTAGCGCATTTCTACGGTAACAGCTCGCCTGCATTAAAAACAGTCTGACCCACTCCACAGTGCACCTGAGGCAAATCACTTATAACACCAGACTAACGATATAAATGTCGACAGAACTGACCTTGTATCACATGAATTACCACATTTTGAGGGACTATTTTCTCGCAGATCACTCCGCCGCTGCGTAGCTTACAACCACGAAGCCGATGTTGCTCAAATATAAGTTATTTTAAATGCAAAATGGTTAAAATTATTCTATCGACACAGACATTTATATCGTTAGTCTGGCATTATAAGTGATTTGCCTCAGGTGCACTGTGGAGTGAGTCAGACTGTTTTTAATGCAGGCTAACTGTTACCGTAGAAATACCACTAAACTCTTCAAATATAAGAACTGCATGAATTAAAAAAAAAAATCCATCAACAACACTCTGGATAACAAGGAAATGAGGCCCTATGTCAAAAATCCTGAAATACCCCTTTAAGGCTCGGGCACTAGCTTAAACTTCACCTACTAATATGAGATGCTAACTATAGGTTCAACTAAATTAGACAGGGATTCTCAGACATCTAAGTAGACAGATAAACAAAGTCCGATAAATCAAGACAGCTGGACAAAGATCAAAACAAGATTGTTGAAAGTGTCAAAATTCTAAAACTTGTATATTTATTTATTTATTTATTTATATGAGCATACATTTTGCTCAAAAGGAGTGGGCTGAAGCAAGAAGCTTATGAGCGCCTACCCCCAACTCAATATGATAAAACATTTCATTTCACAATAGTACAATCAGTGTAAAAGGGAACAAAAACAACAACAAGGAACAATAGCAAAAAAGGATGAGGTGCACAGTCTGGTCATGGTTGGCATTTACGTTAAGGAAGATTACATGCCTGTATCGGAGTGAGGGCTGGCGTTTTGAGTGTGGAAGAGAGAACCAGAAACATGCACGAATGATACAAAACACTGGTATGTTTTCGATGAGGGTTTAACATTATAACTTAGTTAAAACCTCAAAACAGTCTATTTTTCATAATAAAGGGCCTTTTAAAGATTACTCACAGTCACCAGGCAATACTAGTCTTTCCGAAACTAAATAAAATCAAGATAAGCTTTAGTACTTGGGTTTACTTGCAAACAAAACACTGAACTATTGGCTATAAACAAAAAAAGAGACAGTAAATAAATAAATAAACCTTTCAAATGTGTTCACCTTTTCCAACATAAAGCTTTTAAATCTTTCCAGTGAAGTAAAGCCTGTCGTCTTGTACCTGTGCCAAGAACAAGCCAGAGGAGACGGTTTGCCCTTCAGAACAAGCCAATCTCAACATTTTTAAGTCATCACTCGCCTACAGTATTTGCAGCGGCTCCAAAACGCAAGCTGTCCTTCCATTTGCGAGTTTGTCACTCGGAATATTAAGCTACTGTATAGAAATTACATAAACAGCTCTGACACTTTATGTTTTCTTTTAATACCGGCTAGATCATGACAAAAATCCACGCAGTTCTGGCAACCCTGCTCAAAGGGTAACCAAATTTGGTCTTGAAAGTAAAAGTCTTGTTAGTGTTTCCCGTAGACTTTTGAATGAAATAACATAAAGAGTTTGAAATTAGGATGGAAGCTATTTGATTAACCTCTTAACCCCACTTGAACCGAGCACATTTTCTCCAGTTTGGCTTTACCCAAATCTAACAGTTTCTTTAAAGGGGGGTATTATGCTTTTTTCAATCACATAGCACCAGTCTATAGCATACTACAATGATGACGTAACCTACTGTTGGTCTGTATATGCAGTAAATTAAAATAACTGCCTTGAATAAAATTGCTCTCTCAAAATGGCTGTACTGAACGTCTTGAAATAGGCCTCTGTCTCTTTAAGAAGCTTTCCGACACGCTGCTGTGGCATTTAAACAACACTACTGTGTGGGGAGGGGGCTCTGCTGAGCTGAGGAGCAGTGGTTGGTGGCTTGGCTGGTGACGAAAGGTCCAGAGGCGTCTCCAGGAGGTGGGGGCGTTCCTAGGAGGACTGAGGCATAGCTACACCTAAAATGGCTGCCGTCTAAGTTTTTACTGATTACTCAAAAATATGTGAATGAGCCAAGGCAACACTCCAGGCATGTGTTTAATGAGGGAATGACATAATAACATGATATAAAGCTTGAAAAAGTCAATTTTACATAATACCCCCCTTTAAAAAAAGCGTCAAAATAGCGAAAAAAAGAGACAAAAACAAGGATGAAAATGCAACAAAAGAGCGACAAAAACGTAAGAAAAACGCCACCGAAGGGCAACTGAAAAGTGACGAAAATGCAACAAAACGCCACAAAAGTGCAACAAAAAAGCAATAAAAGAGTAACAGAAAAGTGACAAAAATGTAACAAAAATATGTGTGACGAAAACACAACAAAAAAGCGATGAATTTTAGATGAATTTTGTAGGTCTTAGCTTTCAAATGAGGCACTACACTGGCCTATAGGCTGTTTTGGATTTGGGTAATACTGAACTGGAGAAAATGCACTTAGTTAAGGCAGGGGTGGGTTAAGAGGTTAATAATGAACATATAACACACTTTTTGTTCCTCAAAACATAATAAAATCTTCAGAGTTGGTATTTTCTATAAGCTCTTGATAATCTTCTGTTTTTTATTTTATTGTAAATTTGAATGGAAAGCTTACAGACCCAGAGCGGGTTTTGAGGTGGGCAGGATTGTTTATCTCCATAGTTAAATATGGTAGTGGAGTGTAAAATATATTAAAGGTAATGATTCCCTTAGAATTACAAATAAATCAATAGGTAACTCAGGTAAACTGATTAAATCTAATGAATATCTCCTTCTCCATAGTAGTAAGGGAAGGTCTGCGTAGATGCACCAACACTGGAACTCTCACAAAGTAGAATAAATGTGCTTTTCTACTCACCTGAATTATAAATGAAACAGAATAAAAGAGTCCGTGTAAGAATGTATTAAAGTTTGAGCCGATTAAAGCGACATGTAACTTTTCCCCCCCGTTGTCAGAAAGGTACGAGATGAACCTGTACCACAAGATCTAAAGAACAAGAACAGAGGCTTTGGATAGAACAATTCTGCTGCTGAATGGTGAAATGACATTGCCGCATTATCAGCAGACACTGTAGGATTATATTTTCTCAGGCTGAGAGAACAGTTGGTACCGCAAGCACAGAAAAAAAAAAGATGTGTGCGTGCTCGTTTTATTTCAACGTGGAGGATTTCAAAGTAATCCACCACCATTAAAAATAGAACAATTCGGGAAGGAAGGAGTTTGTTACAAAATCTACAGTAGGGTTGCCATTTCAGTGGACGCAATTAGCAAATGACAAAGACCACAATTATTTAGGTAATTTACAAACTCCTCAGCACAAAATATCTGTAAGCCAAGGTCTCTCTTACCAATAGGTTAGTGTAACGAGGGCTGCACCATATAATCGCCAAGTTATTGCAAGATTAGCTGATGAAATATCTATACCGTATAGCAAGATATCGCAAAATCTAAAACTAAAACAGAAATGTGCATAATGATGATGATGATGATGGCTCACAGTTTTGTACTTACAAGCCTTTGTCACAGTGCTTAATCTAGATAACTTTGAATAAAAATCCCAACTCTTCTCTCAAATCAAACATTTTGCGGCCCTTATCAACAGTGCTGATTTGGGAAATATATTGGTGTTTGGCTTTTGCGTGAAGACGAGTGAATGAGCTGCGATAACAGTTTGTGGTGTGTCAGCGGACGGGGATGTAGGTTGATAGATGGAGGAGAGGAAAAGGAGGTTGTTTCAAGGAGACACTGAAGTAAGTGATGACGAAAGATCTCTGCTCGATCTAATTTATGGTGTGCACTCTCTGCCAAGAGCAATCCAAAGCTTAATTACAACTTGTTTTAACAAATCTGGCGTATCTTCTTGGGAAATAAATCCTTTTAGCCTGTTCGGCCCGTTGAGTTAAAAGCAAAGTTTTGGTACGCAGTCGGGCGCTGGGTCCAAATGTAATGTTTAAGATGTTTGACGAGACTTCAGCAGACACAAATTAGAGAAAGTTATTTCAATGGTTCCCAACTGGTATGGCTTAAGGACCCACTATTACCCCAGGACGACAAACCACAACACAAATAAAATTGAATTAAAGCAAAACACTGTATTTTGCCCTCAATTATTATTGAATAACTGAAGCTGAAATTATGATCAAAACAACTCAGTAACAGTGATTTTGCGACTCTGGTTGTGTTTCTCCATTTTTCAGTACATACATTTTGAAAATGTTTTCAGGAAAAGGCTCGCGAGCAACTGAAATTGCTTCTGTGATCCATAAAGAATAATTGAGTTTATTGGTTTGGGACAATACAATATTGAATAAAACACATGTTAAAAATATAGACAAAACAGTTACAAACTGTTATTCATGAAGTCTTAGTTGC
Organism: Neogobius melanostomus; assembly: GCA_007210695.1. NCBI lineage: Eukaryota > Metazoa > Chordata > Actinopteri > Gobiiformes > Gobiidae > Neogobius > Neogobius melanostomus. Next base: position 5,240,240 of record VHKM01000223.1, on the reverse strand, counting down.
ACAGTCGGTGTATGCAATTGTAAACACACCATGGCCCAACTGTGCATCTGTTACCCCGTACGCACACTCTCAAACAGACTTTCATTCATCCTGCCCCAGGGAGCCTATTGTATATATTTTTTAGTGCGGTGGCACGGTGGTGCAACGGTTAGCGCTCGTGCTTCACAGCTAGTAGGGTACAATCCCTGGCCGGGACCTTTCTGTGTGGAGTTAGTATGTTCTCCCCGTGTCTGCGTAGGTTTCCTCTGGGTGCTTCGGTTTCCTCTACCACTAAAAACATGTACAATAGGCCAGAATGAGTGAGTGTTGGTGGTCGGAGATTGGCAGCTGTGGTAGATAATAGTAGATTACCACCACTAAGTATGACATGAATAAACAATGGCAGTGTGGCGCTTTGAGAAACTTGGTAACACAGGCTTGTAAAGCGCAATATAAGTGTAAGCCATTATTATTATAACTATTCATCTCAAAGGTGGACTCAGAGTTTCAGACGGTTGATGCTTCGGCTGCTTTGGTGGAGTTTGTGGAAGCTTATGGTTCTGAAATGAAATGGCAGATTGGTGTGTACATTTCTATCAGTGAGAGGCAAAGGCTGTGATCGGCTCACGGTAACAAACAGGTGATAGGGAGTACAAACGAGGTGGAAACTTAAATGTGTGTTTTCTTCCAGCTGCATCTCTTCTGCCCCATCGCTTCGTGACGGTGCGCCGGGGCAGTCCTGCATCCAAAAGTGGACAGATCCGTCCTGGAGACCGGTTAGAGGCGGTGGAGGGGCGCTCTGTGGTCCATCTGCCCCACAGAGAACTGGCTCAGCTCCTGCGCAGGGCGGGGAACACTCTGCGCCTCACCGTTGTGCCCAGGCCCAGTACACGTAAGTAACACATGTGGCCTCCTATCCTCAGCACCGGTCACGGAACTTACTGTTACGCACGACTTTGAATTCAGGCTGTGACAGAGGAGGCGAGTTCAGGTTAAATTGTTAGTTATGTCTCAAACTCATTATCAGGACTGATAAATTTCACAACTTTTAAGTAGCAAGGAGGAGCTGTATTGCAATTTCCCCCCCGAACTTCAATAAGACAGAGGAGTTTCTTGGTTGCTGGGGTAAGATTATGGAATCCATTAATGAACACATTAAAATGTTCTCAAACAATAGATACATTTAAAATTATGTTCAAGGAGATGCAGATGGAGGAATATAAACAATTATAACCTGTATGTTGAAATGGGGAAAATTGTTTTTGTTTTCTAAAATTCTAAAACATCAAAAAGTGTGTTACAAACTGGTAACTATTACAAAGAGGCAGGGACAATAAGACAATAAGACAATATGTCTTCATCATGCTCCTTTTCACCATGTACTGTTCATATTAATGTATGACCCTGTAACGAAAAATAGGAACATGGATGAAAATAAAAAAATATATGAACAATTTTAACGCAGAACTAAGTAACTCATGCACCTAGAGGCCATAAGCGCCACTGCAGGTTGTAGCATGTTGCGTTTTTTTTACTCATTAATTGTCCATGAGAGTAAATACTACGCAGACAGAAAAGACAAAGGGAGAGAGAGATATTGTACAATCCCGGTAACTGCGGATAAAGTTACGTTATACTTGATTTTAAGAAAGCTTTCTGCTTCGTCTGAGCGTTCTCACTTCACTGTGATTGGGTACATTCACTTGTCATTCCTCAGAGGTTGACCAATAGGAGCAATAGTGCAGAGAATTTTGGTGTCACTCGTCCACGTTTGAGCAAAGAGCTGCATTATACAGAAAAAATACCTCAATTTCTCCAAATTTCATAGCTCATCATAAGGACAGATCTGATGAGTTTTTAACATTAAATGTTACTATTACTATTGCAACAACATATCATCATTAGGGTAAAACTAGCCTGTCTCACGACGGTCTAAACCCAGCTCACGTTTCATTACATTTTTTCATATTTTTTACAGTTTACATTTTTACTTTTCTTATCGTGTTATATTGTTGTGTTTTTTGTAGTTTTGTATTATTGTACTGTGTATCTGTACAGCACTTTGGGGCAGTGATGACTGTTTTGTAAATGTGCTTTATAAATAAACTTGACCTTGACCTAACATTAAATTTCACCCCTCTCTAGTCTAGGATTGCTACAAAATAACACATTTGCAAGTATAGGAAGTACGGTATTATTGTTCTGTAGAGGATACTTTCATATTCTACGTTTCTACTGCTATTATTTTGACTAACCCTCTACTTTTGTTGTAGTTATGCCTCTGTTTTGACAATTTTTGCACATTGTGTCCTTAAAGCTTTTGCCAATTTTCTTTCTTTCTTTTTTTTAAAGTCTCGTCGACTTACCCAGAATCCAATGGGTTTGACAAAAGCAGGAAAGGTCAGCGGTCACGGCAAAAGGTAATGCCACAACCGACCACTTTACGAATAGATCAGTCGTGTTCTGTAGATGGGAATGAACGGACGTGAACTCTCTTCCCAGCGCGACTCCCGATACTACAGCCTGGACCTGGACAGAGGACCCTCGGGCTTTGGCTTCAGTCTCAGGGGAGGGAGCGAGTACAACATGGGCCTGTATGTGCTGGCTCTGATGGACGGAGGACCCGCCTCGCGAAGCCAGAAGATGCAGGTTTGTATTTTATGACACAATGAACACACACACACACACAAAGAAATGTTTTACCAACTTCAGCTGTCGCCAAAATGCGGATGACAAATTTACCCAATAATAATGATAACAATAAAGTATTAAGTGTTAAAATAGTAGTAGGGAAGAATAGCTTGTGTAACAATATGGAAATAAGTAAGGAGCTAGATATTTCCAGATTCTTTCCTTTGTTTATTTAAAGAGGGCGGAATCGACTTTTTACATCTTTTTACCTTGCTACAATGTTTGTTCTCTGATCAAAAACATACCCGGAGTTGTGTTTGAAGCTGCTTGCGCAACTTTGAGTAATCTTTGAATTTTCTCCAGTGGCTTCATTAGCATCGACGGCAGCTCCAAAAAAGCTCCTCCTGAGATCTTACCTCCACGAAAGGCTTTCATCACCTCTCGATCTCCTAATACACTCATCTCAACGTGAAAACACTCGCCATCGCTTTACCACAGACACAGGCTTTTCTTTCCTGCTTTTTTGCTCTTTATTGAAAGCTGCGCAGCAAAGGAGAGCAAGAGGTGGGGAGTGGGAGGAGCTTATGGGTATTTCGTGTGCATATCAGGAAGTGAAACTACTGGATATTTTGTTTTAGATTCATAATGCATTTTCTAACCAACCAAGTGTAAGATAGAGGTAAAGATGTGTTTGAAATTATTACCAAAGACCTGCAAAAAGCATAACACATAACAATGATTGCACGAAGAAGTTGTTAAGTTGCACACAAATACCCACAGTATCTCTGCAAATGTTGTACCACGATATTACTGCTAATGCGTCCTGTGCATGACTGCATACGGCAATGAGACTTTGATCGGGGTCTTTGAGAGCTCTGCAGATATAGTGGAGCTACTCTTAATCATTGCTGCTGTGGCCAAATCAATTAATAAAATATACATGATGGCTCTTGAGACATAATATGCTGAAGCGTCAAACCCCATATAGGCAACAAAAGAGTTTTCAAAGGAATCTGAGAACAATATCCCGCTTGCTAACATTTGTGCGTTTGTGCTCCTCTTTCAGGTGAGCGATCAGCTGGTGGAGATCAATGGAGACAGCACAGTTGGGATGACCCACAGTCAGGCAGTGGAGCAGATCCGGAGAGGGGGACACCGCATCCACCTGATCCTGAAGAGAGGGAACGGCTACGTGCCTGACTATGGTACAACAAACAAACATAAACCTGATTTATTCTGACTGACCTTTCTTTATGCTTATTACTAATACAGATGATTCTAACATTGCCCTTTGTGCGTTTCCTTCCACCCTCTGCCTCAATTTAATTTCATGGTTCACTTCTTCCTTTGGTTTCTTATTTTTCTTTTATGCTTTTCTCTTCCTTGTTGTTTCTTTTATCGTACCCCTTTCTCAGTGGAGCTCTCCAGCTTGTCTCTCTGTATGACTAACTCCAAACTAGGCGAGCCTTGCTTCTATGTCATTGGACGGACAGAGAATACGCGGTTGGTAATGGTTCCTGTTAGTTCTCCCATTTTCTCTCTCTACATTCCTCTGCCCTGCATCCATCGCTTTCCTCATTAAAAGAAACAAAACATTTACTTGCCATTGTGCAGAAAGACAGGCAAATATATTAAAGATGGCTGCAAAAGCATAACTAAATACAGATTTTGAGCCTCTTTTTAATTAGGTTCATGTTTTTTCAAGTTATCATCTTTTATAAACTCAACCAAACAGGGTAGTATAATTTGATAAAACTATGCCCCCTTGTCGGTGTTATACATGCACTAGGTGTGAGCAATTACAAAATCAAATTGCCATCTGATCCTGTGACAGCCAGCCAATTTGAAGAGATGCTTTAAACACAGATACCTTTCCCAGCATCTGAGTGAGTGACACGTGGATTTAAACAGTCACAGTAGTTTGTGAACTCTCAAAAGCAGCCGATAGTTTGCATACAGTACAAGAAAAGGGATGAAATCGGAATCATGATATAGGAAAATCATGGCAGTGGCAGCTTTATTTATTATGTGCTTTAAAAGTGCTACAAAGGTAAAACTGACATTAAAGACCATAGACCACAAAACAATATACAATACAATAACAATACAATAAAAGAACATTAAAGTGTGTAATAAAACAATCATGATATAAAATGTCCACCCATACTGCAAATCTTTGAATAAGAAAATCATAAATAGTATTAATTTAATACACATTCAGTACATACTATAATGGTTTTAAAGCAGTTGTAAGTAACTCATGCCCCTAGAGGCCGTAAGTGCCACTGCAGGTGTCGCAGCATTTTGCTTTTTTTTTACTCATTAATTGTCCGTGAGAGTAAATACTACACTGACAGAAAAGACAAAGGTAGAGAGGGATATTGTACATCCAATTACACAATAGTGGTAATTTTTTTCACTCAAACTTGGCAGTAAATACTGTAAGTCTATAAGTGGCGCTAGCCCGCAGCTAGCTTTGCCCGTTAGCCTGTTAGCTTCATCTTTGTGATTCCATTAGTGTGTATTGGTGACACCTACCCGGTGGCAGGAAAGTTGCAATTGTGGTTTTCTAGCCAGAGACACCGGGGAAGATGAAAGACCCCCCCCCCTCCCCAATCATCCCAATAACACTTGTATTACCCCCAGAGGGACTACGAAAAGGATTTATTAAGGTAAACAAGTTACTTAGTACTGCTTTAACATTGTGTCTACTGTACGTCAAGAAAAAATCCAGACTCAACCAGAAACAAGTCATGACTAAGCTGCATGTAAACCAGGCCTAAAAGGGGACAAGCCTTAATTTTAAGGCATGACAAAATGTAAATAAAACTGTCAATGTTTATACGTAACCCTGCTCCCATTTGAACATGTGGCAAATGCTTTCTTATGTTTCTGTCAGTGATATAAAAAAACAAAAGAGCAACAAAAAACATGACGAAAACGCGACAAAAACGCAAATAAAATATGACAACAACGTGGCGACAACGTGACAACAAAGTTCTGATCACTTTTGTAGATCTTAGCTTTCAAATGAAACATTACCCTGTTGCTCTACAGTGAAGAAGCAATTAGACTTGGGTAAAACCAAAGAAAAAAAAAGACTGTGTGTTTGGGTTAAATGACGAGAACAAATGTGTCTTTGGGTTAATGAAATGCACCTTAACCCCAATGAAAAAATATACACACACAAACAGATTAGAACCACTGTTTGAAAACCACAGATATACAGTAAGACAAATAGCTACTAAAAACAGAGTGTTACACAAGCCATTATGAAACCCTCCATTTCACGGCTTACATTACATAATGTTCTTATACAGTACCTGTGTGTTCAGACTCTCCTCTGCTTTCTGTGCCCAGGCCGTGAGCGCAGAACCCTCTCCCTCTCGCCCCTGCGTCGCCCCAAGGAGCAGGGTCTGGCTGCAGTAGGCTCGAGCGGGAGGAGGGCACGCAGCTCCGGACCCCCACACAGGAGAACCAGGCCTTCACGCGAACGGGACAAAGGTCAAAGAGGCAGGAGTAGGAGCAGAGGACGGAGGCGGGCGTCGGTGGGAGAGTCAGGTTTACACAGCCCCGTCTCCGTGGCGACAGAGCGGGATGACGACAAAGACACGAGGCGCAGGAGAAAGAAAAAATCGCAAAGTTTACCCCGAGACGCCCTCAGGAGCCGCGACGGAAGCGTTTCGGACAGGGAGGCCAGGAGGAGAAAGCGGCGGGGGCGAGGGAGGAGCAAAACCAGGAAGGGGAGGAGCAGGAGCGAGGGGGGGTTCGGGTCGTCGAGGGCAACGGGCAGGAGCAGGAGCAGGCTCAGGAACAGGTGGGAGAAGATGGAGGGGAGACGCATATTGAGAGAGAAGAGCTAGTGGATAATCATTTAGAAAGTCACGTAGCAGAATTGAATATAGAAAGCGAAGAGGATGCGGTGTTGCCTATTCCCAGTCCGACCCTGAAGTTACCCACGTCAAAACGTCAGCAGGAACAAGAAGACGACAATGACGATGCAGAAGAGAACATAGATTTAACAGGAGAGTATAGAGAGCTATTAGGAGAGGACAGGGAGCTTCGAAAAGTGCCAAGGCCGGAGAGTGCATGCGAGTCAGATCAGGGGACAGAATTACAGCGAGGTCAGGAGGATGCTGATGAGGACACATGGGTGGAAGAGACAGAGGTGGAGGTTTTGAAAATGCCTTTACCCGCTGCAGAGGAGGATCGAGTGTCACAGTCTGAGCTCTTCCGCTTCCTCACCTCCGCATGGCAGCAGGGGGACGATGAGTCAGAATCAGGAGGCAGCGAGTTAGACGGGGCTAGTATTTCGGGTCTCTCTCAGGTCACGGCAGGACACGGGGCGAGCAGGGCTGCGTTGAGGCCGGGACCCTGGCTCAAGCCCAGTCAGGAGCGGGTAGCGCAGGTTTTAGGGGACAGCAGGCCTCGCAACCGGGAGATGCTTAAAGCCATACTTCGTAACATTTCCCCCAGAAAATAAACAAAATAGAAGCATTTATTTCAACAAATGTTTGCGTCTTGACCGTGAGTGGCCTCGCCTCCCGTGACTTTGCAGGGAGCAAGACATCATCATCTCGAACAAAGATGCTGCAGGTTTGCTTTGACTGCAAGTAGCCAAACATTAAATACATTTGGTCCTCTTCTGATTTCCTTAAGCTTATCTTTACTTATATTTTTAGATTTATGACAGTTAAGTTGCTCTTCTGAAGTAGCCACATATAACCTGGAATGTTCTACACTGTGGCTTTAATCTTAAAACACAATTAATTCAAAATCAAGAACAAAGTTCCCTGCACTGCTTACAATAGCCATTACAGCGGTTTTCATGTATTTGTTGACATCTCTCCCTGATAAAGCTGAGCCGAAAGAATTAACAAAACGCTTTGATACCACAAGAAAGTAGCAAATGGCTATAAAGACAAGCTAGCTAAACTTACGAGTATTTATGGTAATTATTCTCAAATGTGGGTTGAGCTCCACAGTGGAAAAAATGGGCAAAAAGAGAAACTGGACAAATTGCACTTTAGATTTTAGACACAGACAAATGAGTGCTAGATCATTGTATGGAGAAACTGCCGGTGCTTAGAGCTCAACGGGAAAATTAAGCTAAAAATATCTCCACTTAAACTACTCACACTGGTGCTAGGGAGAGGAAGAGATCGGGAATCTGAAGTGGCTGGTAGTTCTGCTGCTGCGGTGGAGATGGAGCGGATGTGAGTTGCAGGCTGATATGGTCTGAAGGAAAGGGGAAAGAGAGTACATTTAGATAAGTGGCTTGAAAATAAAGAACAGCAGGTCTTCCTTGTTGGATTTAAGATTCCCTTTCAGTAGATATGGAGGATGGGGGGTTGTCTTTTGGTCAAAACAAAGAAGTGATCGTCGTTGTGAGGAGGGACAGTTTTCGTAGTTGAAGTCTCCTGTAGTTGTGATATCTGTGCCTTTTACTGCTGACCGATGGCAGTATGTCCATGATATATATTTCATATAGAGTGACACTGCAGTCCAGTTCAAAGACATCTCCCACTTTATGTCACCCTCGCAGAAGTTTCTAGGACGCGTTTTTTAAGACACCTTGGTTTTAGCCTACTTCTGAGTCACCATAACTCATCCATCACTGAGGGCCCCTTTCTGAACAGACACTGCGCTGACTTACCTCACCTAAAACTGAGCAATAATAATGCAAGGTAACATGAGACTATCAGCCGTCCACTGGTTTGAGCATATGATGTTTTGTCTCCTTGTGTTGTACATGTAGACACTTGTAATGTTGTTCTGTATCTGAATATCTATGTAGAGTCTAATGCAAATCCCTTATAAAGCAGGTGTATATAGAGAGAGAGCTGAATTATTGTACATATTATGAAAGCCCTTAATGTATTACTGATGTAATACTCTATGATTACAAATATATATGCACTATATCTATACAAAATAAAACATACTCTTCTATATTATCTAAAAATTGTGTCATGAAACATAAATGGATCTATAGCTTTTGTGAAGGTAAAACTACAGTTTCTGGCCTACTATTTATAAGTGAGAGATTAACATTATGCTGCTTGGGTGTGATTAGGGTGCACGAATGGTGTAGCATTCATTCACGTCAGTAATATGCCAAAAATATGCGTCTGTTTTTGCATATTTATAATTGCCCTTAATGCGTTTCAGAACAATTCAGAGTCTTAGGAGTGCTGCTGTGCCCAACACGTCAGCACATACTGTTGCCTTGGTAACACAAACCATTTTATCTTAACAACTGATTTCTTACTGTGCATGCCCTTGCTCCGAGGTCTAGTACATGAAAGGTGGGTGGGCATTTTGATCATTTCACTTATGCCAAAAAACTTGACATTTTTGGTCAACAAGAAACAACTCTCAAACTAGCTCACGGCTCGTGTTTGTGCGGAAAAAACAAAACAATAGCCAATCATTCATGCTTTCCTGTCACTTTGTTTTGCCGCCCTATGATGTAGTAGACAGACATCCTAAATAATACTGTGAGATCTTATTTTTCTACGATGTTTTCTATCTTTTGAGATACTCAGGTTTTCCAATTTAGAGAGAAGCCATTAGCAGGACAAGCTACTGTCACGTTCCTTCATCTACAGAGCGTGTTTTAAAGCATTCATTTTTGGCATCAACATCATAAGGAGACTGTTACACTTCATATTAGTATTATTACTATGGAGCCATAGTATCCGGAGCCCCCATAATGAGGTCCCACAGCTGCCCAGACTGGCGCATTGCACTGACAGCACCACTGACCACAGCCGTGTAGCTCAATGCCTATATGTTATTTTATAATGTTTGCTTATGTTCTTTTTTTAGACTTTCATTTCTTTGGGGAGATTATGCTGAGGAACTGTAAACACAGTCTAATAAAACTGCAAATAAAGTGCTGAACCCATTTCCTCTGTGGTCTTTTTATTGCTTTCCGACCTGCACAGGCTGCCAGCACTGGACAGCAGGTGGCAGCAGATTTTTACTGAAGCTATATTTAGAGAGAAGACTTTATTGCTAAAAAATAATTCTATTAGTGTGATGGTACAACTGAATCAGGAAAATAGCATATTGTCTTCGTATTCAAAATGATTTTCATGCATAGATGCACCACACTTTGATGAGCCCCAGTCCAAAGTCTCACTTCAGAAGCATTCTTGTCAACGACCAAATTTATTCAGTTTGAATTGGGGGCATTTTACCGCTGCTATAGCCTCTAAAAATAACACACAGCGCTCACAGGCCTGTTCATCTATGCATCTACCTCTTGTCCGCATTATCACTCGCATTTACTAATAATGTAAAATCGTTATCTGAAATAAACTCCCCACTGTTTAAATGTCCAACAGTGAGGAACGCTTACAATTTTTTGGGGTTTTAATTGCACCTCATACGCCCAGTAGAGAATTCAAAGCTGCGTAAAATACCCCTGGGTGGGTTAAACCTACAAAATAAAAGTCTAGCGATCAGTGTTTAAAATAAAAGCGCCCCAAATGTGTGGTTTCTTTATTAATATGTATTTACATTGTATAAAATAACGCTAATCCTGGCACTCAAACCTCCCAAACATCGCCGCTTCAGATTGTAAAGTTGGGTTTTATTTTGAAAACCCTCACCGGATGCGCGCCTGTTGTTTCCGTAGACGTTACAGATCTGCGCTCCGGAGAAAGGCGCACGGCACGCGCCTGTCAGCTCCTCAGATTCTCGTAAAGCAAAACATCGCTCTTTTAAGTGCGCCACCGCGACAGGATCAGCAGCTGCACTCTTTGGCGGAATACTGTCCGGAAACAACTCAAGTTTGTGCAACATTTGGGAAAGAAATGGACATCGAGCGACAACAAAGTGCAATCAAGATCCCGTTGTAAGAAGTTAAACACGACTTAACACGATTGATGGATGTGTTTCGTGACTGACAACTCGACAGCCTCCTCGGATGAAAGCTGCAGTGACTCCCGGGCTTTGGGGCTCCCCTCCACTCGCTGCCCTAGGATGTAGTTTCCCCGGAGCACAGGGGAAATTTTAACCCTCGACCATGAACTTAGCAAGTGACTTTTGCTTTTGCTTTGTGCGCTAAAGGCACAGCAAACCATGGGTTGAAAGCAGCGATGATAGACTGCGGGGATGTTCAACGTGGGAGGGAGAAGAATTTTCTGTGTTATGTAATGATTGACACGGACTGATTACTAGAGGTAAATCTCAGCTGGAACCGCTTCTTCATCACCCCTTCCCCTTTCCCCCATGCGTTGCAGAAAGTTACATTTTCAAGCAACTCGTAAACACCAGAAATGTCACAGGTCAGAAGAGATCATTAGTGATATACTTTGATATACATATAAGCTCATCCAGCAAATGCCATGTAGTTAATGATTTAAGTTCTTAACCTTGTGTGACAGAGACTTTCAAAATGACTTCAGGAGAGCTGTTCAGATATGTCTTCTCTCTGAGATCAGGACTCTCCTCTTTCCTTTGATGGCCACAAAAAACAGATAATGCACGTTTTCATCCTATGAGTTGGATGATGTAGGCATTTATACCTTGTGAACCTATTAGTTGCCGTTGTTTGTTCATAAAGACCTGACAGACTAAGAAAAACTTTCTCAGAGCGTGCCTGGGTCCCTCCCTCCCCCCACTCTTCTGGGCTGGTGGGGGGGGGTGGATCTTGGCCCCACGGGGTCCTCACCGTGGCGGCGACCGGCCCCAGAGGGATAAGGGCTGCCATCATGGAGACCAGCCCTGAGAGCCCCAACCGTGCCGTGGAGTACCTGCTGGAGCTCAACAACATCATCGAGAGCCAGGCCAAGCTGCTGGAGACACAGCGGCGCCGCATTGAGGAACTGGAGGGCCAACTGGACCGGGTCAGCCAGGAGAACCAGGACCTGAGGGAGGAGAGAGGCACCCATCCCGCAGCCGCCGACCCCACTGAGCTCAACCACAACAGTCAGCCACTGCCCCTCTCCATCCACGGCTCTGCCAACACCACCGGCTCTCAGAGCACAGCGGCGCCAGCTCCCACTCCTGGGCCCAGAGAGCGAAGAAACCTGAGCCGACTGACCAGGGGCCTGTCCTGTGGCTCCAACCCGGCCGAGCGCGAGCGACTGGAGCGCACAGACAGCACTGACACCAACTCCAGCGCCACCATCCGCAGAAAGTAAGTCTTTCTTTGCTTACACTCACAGAACAGTACTGGACTGGGCTAAACACACAGTCCTGTACATGATACTTATGATCCAGCAGGTAGCGGCTAACAAGCATTTCATACACTGGAGCCTCCAAATAATGATAGCTGTCTTTATTCACCACTGTCAAACTGAGGTGTAATAGCACTGAAGCTCAGTTTAAATTCACTCCGGGCGAATGTGGTGGATTTTTATGTGATTTGATTTTGACGGAGCTCTGATTGGAGCAGAGACCAGCCCATTATGAGGTGAGTGCGTGGGAGTTGCATAGTAGTGTGCAGCAGATCTAAGACGACTCCTTTTCTCTGTGATTTCACCTTTGGATTTTTTTAAAGAATTCTGCTTGAAAATCCTTCTGCAGTTTCTTTCATTTTGTTTTAATCTTAGGTTTGTGGTCTGTGGGCTTTTCCTTTATCTCTCAAGGCTGACCTGAAATAAGAGGCTGCAAACACAGCTTTGGCAAACAGAGTGTGCATCTGTCCCTGCCTTTACTTCACCACACACACGCAAATGGAGGCACTCTCAGTCTCCAATAGAGTTGGCTTTTGTTCTGCAAGCATTAAGCTCTGTGAGTAGGCAGCAACTCATGTGAATTCATTTCTGGGAATATGACATTGCAGTGTTAGCAACAGTCCTTGTATAATAATGTTTTCCACAAATAGTCCCTTCAGCAGTTACCACATGAATCTTGCTTACTCTGATGACTATCTATCTACCTTTTACACTCCCTTATCAATGATCTCCTCGACTTGACCAAATCCCCTATCGATTAGAGCTGTCACTTCCCCAGCTGTCGAAATCTCTGCCCCCTCCCCTCAACCCCAGGGGTGCCTTAGTCATTAAACTCAAGCACATATTAGTTATTTATGTGGGTGCTAAACACACTGATGAATTGCAAATGTAGCTCTTGCTGATGCCCTCTTGCTAATTGGCTGTAGCGGATGTAGCTGACTTCGGGCCCGGGCTAAGACAAGCGGATCATATAAAGTGTCACCTTTAATCAGGAGTGGCCCTAGCAGACAGCCGTACTGTTGATGTCTGGCTGTGACGCCGACTAACCTCTAATTGTCCATTAATTCAGGTCAGTGACTCAGACTTTCACATACAGTATAGAAGACTTAGAATGACTTAAATGACTTAATACATACAATTTATTGAAAAATCTGTCATTGTACTGAAGATTATTGCGCTGGCAGGAAACTTTTTGTTGACATGTTACCTATAGGTTTAAATCATGTTAAGATAAATTTAATAAGGGAAACATACGCATCCTGGCCACTTGGATCTGGAGTTGCTGCAGTTTGTCAGGTCTAGGCAACATTATGTGGTCAAAGATTGAAGTCCGCTGATTACCTGATCATCCTGAATGACCAGGTTATTCCATAAATGGAGTTTTTAATTCCCTGATGTGCCTCCAGGCATATTCCAAGATGGCAATGCCAGGATTCATCGGTGTCATATTGTGAAAGAGTGGTTCAGGGAGCATGAGACATAATTTTCTGCTAACCCTTTGTAGTTTAGGACTTTAAACATGTTCAGAAATACATTGAGTGTCATGGTTGGAGGTGGAGTGAAGAAAATAAACCCAAAATGCAGGACTCCAACAAAACTGGTGATGTTTAATAAAAGACGAAAACCTCAAACAACCCGGGACTGACATAGACAATGACACGACAAAGGACAAGGGAAACACAGGGGTATAAATACATGAGGAAACGGTGAACAGGTGAAACACATCAGGGCGGGGCAGGCAATCGACACAAGGGAAGCAAAGCAAAATCACAGACCAAAAAGACACATCAAAATAAAACACCAAGGACAGATAAAATGCAAACCAAAACAGGGTAACTAAAGGCCGAATCGTGACATTGAGTTGTGGTAATAGTTTAGCAGTTCATATTTTGGGCTTCTCTCAAATGTTGGTGTTTCTGGAAATGTCTAAAACGTTCATTGATTTTAAAGCCAAACTTGATATTTTAGTTGCGCTATACTTTATAGCACTTCAATAGTATGGTAATAGGAGGGAATTAGCATGGGAGCTAACGCTAACAAGGACTAATGCAGTTTACAGCCCCTGTTTCCATATTATTTCCAAAGAAATGTTAAGAATGTTTCCTGGTAATTGACAGTCTTCTTCTATACTGGGCCACTGAGGGTTAGTATAAGTCATAAATGAGTCCTTTTTCCCTGTAATTACCATGCTATAACACTATTTAGGTGCCATGTTTTTGCTCAATCTATTCCCATGTTGTTACCGTGCTGTAAAGTGCTACCAATATAATGTTTGAGCCCTATAGATATGTTTGGTAAAAGCCCTCACTGAATATCCCGCTGTGCTAGGGTTTAATGTTATTATTAGTGCAATCTTTTCTGTAGCAAAATGTCACCGCTTAGGAGTATAGCTCATAATGCTCATAATCTTTCCAGACTGAAGGGTGAATTGGGAATGGGATATGAAAAGAGAAAAACCCAGGGGGTGATAGTAACTGCGACCTTACTCAGCGTGGCTCGGCTGAATTGAGAAAAGGTGGAACACACACACTGCGCGCCCATCTGCCACGGGGCGCTGTGCAGAGAGAGGGAAGTCTGGGCCAGAGCAGACATGACTCCCAGCTTCTTTACTTTGTGTCCAATTAATTTGTGCCTCCTCATCTCTGCCCTCTGTTCTCACTATGCTGTTTAACAGGGCTGCACGGTTTTGGAAAAATGTCAAACTGCATTATTGCAAGTATTGCGATTAGATAATCCAAATGCTATTACAAGACTATTATGAGAATCACATGAATGTCAGAATAGGATTGGTCCGATAACATTTGAAAATAAAATACCGTCTTACCAGCACTCAGGTTCAGTGTTTTTCCCAATACCATGTACCAGTCCGACTCCACGGGGTGTGAAAAAAACAATAATGAGGCCTAGACGGCAAACCCAAGACTTGATGATTTACCATACATGATTATGTGTGGTAAAGGTTGTTAAGCTGCCTGATAAAATCTCCCTGTAAAAGCCCCTCCCACCCCCTTCCTTTTACTATCTTTTGCTGCATAGCTGTTTTAAAGAGGGGGTATTGTGCTTTGTTCAATCACATAGCACCAGTCTATAGCATACTACAATGATGACGTAACCTTCTGTTGGTCTGTATATGCAGTAAATTAAAATAACTGCCTTGAATAAAATTGCTCTCTCAAAATGGCTGTACTGAATGTCTTGAAATAGGCCTCTGTCTCTTTAAGAAGCTTTCCGACACGCCCCCTTCAGCACACTGCTGTGGCATCTAAACAACACTACTGTGCGGGGAGGGGGCTCTGCTGAGCTGAGGAGCAGTGGTTGGTGGCTTGTCTGGTGACGAAAGGTCCAGAGGCGTCTCCAGGAGGTGGGGGCGTTCCTAGGAGGACTGAGGCATAGCTACACCTAAAATGGCAACACTCCAGGCATGTGTTTAATGAGGGAATGACATAATAACATGATATAAAGCTTGAAAAAGTCGATTTTACATAATACCCCCCCTTTAATAAAGAAAAAAACTAAAAGTGTGACTAGTGGACGGTCCCATGGCGGGTGTTTTTACTTCATGATGAAAGGATTAAGCTTGGCAAGAGATCGAGAGGTGAGGAAAGCATTTCCTGGATACGTAGGACTTCAGGAAGAGCTGTTCGGGAGCTGCCACCGCGGTGCTAAAAATAGTGACTGGAGAAGATTCAAATATTACCCAAAGATGCGTGAGTGGGTCGAAACACAGCTCCAGGTAGGTTTCTGATGAGAGAACAACTTTGTAATGGTAAAAACAAAAGTAGATTTTTAATGATGCCCCCCTTTAGAATAGAATAGAATAGAATAGAAAAAGTATTATAATGTCTACTCATCCAACTCATCCATAGAAAAGGAATGGAACAGACTGAGCAACATTAGGGGTTACAACTTATTCAGCTCCCTGATGGGACAAAAGAATTGCTGTACACATTTTCCTTGGCTCAATGTATTCTGTACAGTATCTCTGCCTTGATGGAAGGAGCTCAAAGTGCTGGGACAGTGGATGGCCGTCATCTTCAATGATCTTATAACTGAGACGATGCACTGCTTTACTGTGATGCTGAGGCAAATGAGTTTGTTGTTGGCCTGTGATTTTACTGCCCTGTTTCACAGCTCTGTACTACCCCCTTAAATTTGAAATCTGTATAGTATATAGAGTATATCTCTCAGTCTCGAACACGACAGGGAACAGAACAATATGTGATTAATTTTGCATCCCTGCTGTCTAATTTGGTTCTTGGATCTAATTTTTGATGTTTTGTGTTGGAACTGCATTTACAGCCCTGTCTGCTCAAAGTGATCTCCCCGCGGTGCACACTTAACATCTGTCCCAAAAGCCTCCCTGATTCCGTTCCTCCTGAGACCATTAGTGAAAGTGCGAACAACGTGAGCTCCGGGCCAAGGGCTGAAGAGTCTTCCAAAATGCAGCGTGTTTCCAGCTCTCTGCGTTGGATGTGTTTCTGGTGTTATTTTGGGAAAGGAAAAGGTCATGCAAGTGCACTTTATGATCTTTTGCTCGGGCCTTTAAAGGAGACATTATGCTTTTCTGGCTTTTTAAACTACTCTTGGACACCCTTGAATTGTATATAGTATAAAAATGAAAAATAAATAATAAGACAAGAACAAGTAAAGAACAACTACAACTACTCTGTGCCACTGTGGTGTTTGTCTCTTTACTTTTAAGGATTTTTGTTTCAGACATTGCTTAGGGCATGCAGCAGAGGCAATTTATTACATTAAGTGATAATGTGAATATTGCTTCAAGGCGCACTCTTTGAAGATCAAGGCCATAAATTACTATAAAAAAGTCTTGGTAGTGAAGGCCCTTTGAGCCCTGTTAGATATCATTGCATACACTTTAAAACACGTAGTAGTAATGACTTCAAATGGCATCTTTCTGAAGGTTAAGACTATGTACCAATCCATCTTTTTAGTCAATACTGTATACTTGGGTTTAATTTTGTTCTGTCGATACCAATGCGGAAACTTTCCAATAAGGTTTTGCTAACTCTACGAAAATACAGTTGTATAATTGTATTATGTTTCGCTTCATTGAGCATCACTGATTGCTTATGTAGGCTAATGGAATTATCCAACGTAGACTCTTTTTTTTAAAGTCTAGAGAGGTGGGGTCAGAATTGAAATAAGCCTCTATAGAACAGGGCTAGACAAGTTTGCTTGGGGCTGATTTTCTTCATCGTCAAAAGACCATCCAATTGTAGGCCCGAAATAAAGCATCACCTTCTCCGAATGTTGTGCATCATTTATGGCCTAAAGAGATGTTAAAGGAACTGACAGTATTTTTCAGATTTCTAGAGTACTTTAAAGAGGGGGTATTATGTAAAATCGACTTTTTCAAGCTTTATATCATGTTATTATGTCATTCCCTCATTAAACACATGCCTGGAGTGTTGCCTTGGCTCATTCACATATTTTTGAGTAATCAGTAAAAACTTAGACGGCAGCCATTTTAGGTGTAGCTATGCCTCAGTCCTCCTAGGAACGCCCCCACCTCCTGGAGACGCCTCTGGACCTTTTGTCACCAACCAAGCCAACAACCACTGCTCCTCAGCTCAGCAGAGCCCCCTCCCCGCACAGTAGTGTTGTTTAGATGCCACAGCAGTGTGCTGAAGGGGGCGTGTCGGAAAGCTTCTTAAAGAGACAGAGGCCTATTTCAAGACGTTCAGTACAGCCATTTTGAGAGAGCAATTTTATTCAAGGCAGTTATTTTAATTTACTGCATATACAGACCAACAGAAGGTTACGTCATCATTGTAGTATGCTATAGACTGGTGCTATGTGATTGAAAAAAGCATAATACCCCTCTTTAAAGGGATATTTCAGAATTTTTGACATAGGGCCTCATTTCCTATGTTAATGAGCAGACAGCCGTACTGTCGATGTCTGGCTGTGACGCCGACTAACCTCTAATTATCCATTAATTCAGGTCAGTGACTCAGACTTTCACATATAGAAGACTTAGAATGACTTAAATGACTTAATACATACAATTTATTGAAAAATCAGTCATTGTACTGAAGATTATTGCGCTGGTAGGAAACTTTTTGTTGACATGTTAGCTATAGGTTTAAATCATGTTAAGATGAATTTAATAAGGGAAACATGCGCATCCTGGCCACCTGGATCTGGAGTTGCTGCAGTTTGTCAGATCTAGGCAACATTATGTGGTCAAAGAATGAAGTCCGCTGATTACCTGATCATCCTAAATGACCAGGTTATTCCATAAATAAAGTTTTTAATTCCCTGATGTGCCTCCAGGCATATTCCAAGATGACAATGCCAGGATCATCGGTGTCATATTGTGAAAGAGTGGTTCAGGGAGCATGAGACATCATTTGCTGCTAACCCTTTGACAGGCCCAGAAACGTCCTCAACTCACACAACCTAGTCCAGTTGACAATATTTACAAGCACCTATGATTACCGATAAAAAAGGTTGTGCTGCTCAAATAGAGTAGAACAGGGATCTCCAGTCTTTTTACCCCTCTCATGTTTTGTGGATTCTTGAGCAACTTTGGGAATTAGGCAGATGGACAGTTCGTAGCGAAGCCCCTAAACTCCCTAAACTAGACTGGACCAGTATCGATATCTAATAAACAACACAAATTCAGATCGCTTTCAAACATGTGCATTAAATAAAATGTTATAAAAGTCCATTCTCTCCAAAAGAGTCTCTTTAGAGCTGTCCTGTCTGTGCCTCGACGAAGGTTGCGTGACCCACAGAGAGGGAGGGGCATTCAAAGTGCATGTGAGATTAATTATTGTGACTACAGTATAATTACCACCAGTCCTGCAGTGGTCATTTTTACTTGGTGTCTGAGAGCATGTGTGCATGTGTCAGAAATCACCTGGGATGTCCGTTATTATTAGACAGCTAAAGTCACCCTGTGTCCCGCTGCGTCGATATGACACCGCTCACTGCATGTGTGAGTCCTGCCTCTGAGTCTTCATTATATACATTAGTGTGTACGGGACACGGCACACAGGCACACAGGCACACGGGAAGCACCATATAAGTATATTTTCAGACATTTCTTCAACACTGTAAAGATTTCACACAGCACAGAGCATTTACAGTGTATCATTCAGATTCTGGAAAACAGCTGATCCACTCTTGCACACGCTACTCGTTTTGCACTTGAGTAAACGCTTGGCAAATGACCCCCTTGTGTGCTCCTGAGATAAAACTTGGTCAAAAGCAGTTTATAATTTAATCTAAATTGTAAATAAACTGATAAATAAAAAGGCTTGAGGTTAGAAATAACTGCATGTTAGGAGGAGTTAGTAAACATTAACCATAAAATAATATTTGCTAAAAACAATATAAAAACTAGTCTACTGTACCAAATGCTTTTATGTGAACTATTACCCCAATATTTTACATTTTTTAATATCCATTGGTTTATCGGAGTGTACTTCATGCCCCAGAACAGTTCTGACAGCACAATCCTGAGCTCTGTTGTTATTCTTCCGCATCTCCTGCATCTAATTTCTAAACAGAGCAATCTCAAACAAGCTTTGACAATTTGAGTTGTATGAAAAAGCACATTGAGGCATTCTCTCTTGTCATATGCGATGTCCCATTGTCCTTCACAAACAATCCCAGTTTTAGCATCATAACATTAGAATAGAGATGACTGTAGTATTTATAGTTCCAAAACTTTGTGCATGATTAGCAGAAGCATAATGGCCTGAGTATCTCGCACAAGTGTCCTCAGGGAGGATATGGTTTGCGATTATGCAAAACCAAGTCCCTACTGAGTCTAATTTTTGTGTCACAAGAGCTTGATGAATCCACTTGAGTCCTCTCTCCTCAGCGTCCCATCATCCTTTGCTGCTCTCTTCCACTTTGCCCAGAGTGCACCCTCTCTCTACTGTCTGCTCTTCCTTTTGTACTTGTGTTTGGCAGATTGGGCTAAAAGGTTGCATTCAAGTTCTTGACAATGTCAATTTCAGCTAAAGGGCATATGTAGTCATCATGATTGTTTGCCACTATTTTTGACGGATATCTCCAAACAGAATTTTCACAAATGTTGAAACTTTTGCTTGCTTAGAATTGTGTCCACAGACCTGCCGTATTAGGACTTCAAGGCACATGGCATTGAAGTCCTACTAAATGACAACAATATGTTATGATATTGTTGTGACTAAATTATTTCACTTTAGTTCATTTGTGCTCAGAGAAAAGACGTTAAACTTTGTGCCAGTGTTTTATTTTAAGTCAAAAGGCTCCACCACATCCTATAAAAAGAATCTGAGCTAGACTTACAGAGAGCCACCTACAATGTGATGATCTCAAAAGGCTATATAATATCTTTGTTACAGCATCAACACGTTTCTGTAAGATCTCTGTTGTCCAGGAATTCATCTTTGAGGACTTTTATCCATCCATAAAGCTTCTTCGCCCCTGATCAATCTGAGGTAATAAAGGTGGTTTTAAACTCTGCTCCTGGTGCAGCCAGCAGTCGACTGGTTAAATCTGCTGCCATGTACAACACCCCCAATGTCCTGGGTTCAAGTCCCGGCCTCAACAGTTTACTGAATGTCTCCAAACCCCCTTTCGCCCTGAGCTGCTCTGTCTAATAAAGCCTACGTGAAAAAAGAACTTGAAGTGAAGTTTTTTTCTGTTTTTTGATTTGCAATTTGAAAAATCAAGACATATTTATTTTAAACATGAAAAGAAAAAGGCCCAAAGAGTTACCTTAAGCAGAAGCTTCTCGGGCGAAATGTCCTTAAATTAAACAGACCAGTCCAGTTTAAAAACCTCTTATGCTGTAATATTAAAATAACTTACTGAAGTTACTGTATCATTGACCCTTGCCCTCCATCTGAAATTTTGACATCTACAAGTTTTCACTGGGTTGATTTTGCTCCGTGTGTTAACCCCATCCGCCCTCACAGCGGCTCTCTCCTTACCCACGGACACACTCATCCGCTCCCCCTCACAGCTTCTGCTTCCACTGCTGCAGATATGACTCAGACAAGCAGCAGAAATTACTTTTGTGCTATTCGCTTCTTCGCCGCTCATTCGCTCTTTGCGCTTCCATTAAAGGCGCACATCGCCTCATTATAAACACTCATGGATTGAGTTTTACACTAATCAAATAAATGACACGAGCATTAGTCATGTAGCTGGAGGCGCTTAGACCCTCACCAAGGCATATCTTGTAATAGAACATGATATTGCCCAGACATGTTTCCAAACTAAAAGAGATATTACCGTAATGAAGTACAGTAAAGGCTCTTCTTTATTGAGCAATATTTGAATATCATACTGTGTAAATTCACTAAAATAGAGCTAAAACAAGTATGATTATTTGAATCACTTGGGTGTCCTGTTGACCCCGGCCCAGGCAGTGGCCCTGTCCTGCAATAGAAAAATATAGTACCTCGTAGTGATGCGTGGGTCAGCTCTTCCTCTTTCCTCAACACGACCCGATGAAAATCAAACCCACCCTGGAAAAATGGATCTCAATTTTCTGACCCGGCCCAACACAAATTTCCTATGGATCTATCAGGAAACGAGGAGCAGAAACTATCACAAGGCTTTACTTTTGCTACATCATGGACAACACTTTCTGTCAAACTAAACAGGAGTTTGGAACTAAAGTGGCGCAGGAGCAGCAAACCGGCCTGACGCCTCATGAAGATACTCTCTCTTCAGGTTTGTAAGAAGCTCTTGTCTTCGTATTTGATCTTGTCTTGGTTTAATTATTTCATTAATTGTCATATACTACCGATAGTTGTGTAATACCTTAATGTGCCTGTCCACCGGAGAGGTACGGGGCGGGGAGGAGCAATTCCAAGGTGTTTCTACGGCCTAAAGTGAACCGATAGGCGACTAGAAGAGGTCCATGTCGCTCCTATCGGGGACCGCAAACTGTAGATCGCTTGTGGACACACCACAACATTCAGAACAGTAAACAATCAGTACACAACAAACAACAAAGACAACATTAACCAAAGTAAATACATCAGTGAGGCAACTTAGCAGTAGCCGATGGAACAAAACTCCTGTTAAAACGGACCCTTTTGTTTTATCCCCTCAGCAAAAATCCTCCAAAGTGCTAATTGCCCTTGAGCGGCTCGGTGTAAATTAATATTATGGATTCGTTTATGTGGGTGGAAAGTGAATTTTCAGCTTACCTCCATAGTGTTTTGGAGCGCGACGACACACGGCTTATTCAAATTGAACACTGACTCACGTGTCGCTAAGCACTCGTGACGCACCACACAGCTATCACACATTTAGTATTATTCATGAGCAGGATTCAGTAATAGACTTTCTAGAATAGTATGGCATATGACAGGCTCTATCCATGTGCAGATGGGCACGGTCACTACAATGGGATGATGTACTGTAGGCGGCTTTCTATCAGTCATGCATAGTAAAGATTTTTAGTTGACGTAATCTGTGTTTATCAGTTAATCGCTACCAACTCTGATCCTAGCCCTCAACAACATACAATCAATCAATCAATCTTTATTTATAGAGGGCTTTTCATACACAAGTGCATCGCAAAGTGCTTGACATTTAAAAAGACATTAAAACATTCTCGCCCGACAAACCCTCCCACCCTCCCAATATAATACAGTTATCACAATACACACGTACACCTACACCCCCTACCCTTTACTCTACACTCGCACTCACACACAGAATCAAGTACCTATGGAGAAACTGAAAAGCCAAAATGAAAGCTACTTAGTAAATTTGCATTATAATAATAATGTGTTGGGATTTTATGGATCTCATGAAAATACAGTATATGTCATCATAATGGAGATCAGGATCATACATTATTATAAGTGAAAAAAATCCACCTTTTGTTTTGCGACAGGCGGCAAACATCCATAGAGTTACATTTGCCAAAACTATATGAAAAAGTAAAAAGTCACAGAACGGCTGTTTTAAACTGCTGGCGTCACTGTGGGTAAATAGTACATCACCTTCTAAAGTCAGAAGACTTTAGTTTGAACAATTCTCGCTTGAATTCAAGTTCACGTGAGTAGTGAGTAAAGTTTTGCACAAGAACAATAAATCATCCTTGGAGGAGCCTAGAGAAAGAGAGAGATCTGCTGTAGTTGCTGTGGAAACTGTAGGCCTGAAGCAGTTCACAAGCAGATACAATATTTTCATTTCAACCTCCTCATACCTCCGCTGTCATCAGGCCAGGGTGTGCAGTCCAGGCACTGGATAAACATCACCTCTTTTTCTTTTTTTTGCTTCACATTTGGCCTGTCTGTTTTGAATAAATAACCTACAGTATGTGAAAGAAATAAGTAGCCTTATCGGATTGCAATTATTCTGTGTTGCTCGGTAGGTTGTGTTCATCACAACGTTATAAACAGGGTAAGACTTAACAATGAGTTGGTGCAGTTCAGAATAATTTTGTGGTAACTATGGTAACCGTCATAATGCTGAATTTTCTAGTTACATTGCGGTTAAAATCTCCCGAATGGCTGGACCTTTTCCCACCAAAACCTATCACAAAGTTCTGTGTCTTCTCTTTCAGCACATTTGAACTAAGATCAAATTACTGTTGCGTAAAGGCGCCCAAAAGTGGTGACAATATTCAAAATGATGTGCTGGATGTTGGTTAGATGAAATGACTTTCAGCCAAAAGATGAATGTGAATGAATCCAATCACTTCCAAATAATGATCAGGGATTTGTTAAGATTTCTCTCCAAAACTGTCTCTCCCATTGAGTTGTATCGGCAAGATTTATTTTTATTTTTATATGGTCGGGACAGTTCCAGCCATTGTTCCCCAAACACACTCTTAAACACAAGCTCATGCTGGCCTGTTGTAGATGTTTTTAGTGGTAAGTGAAACCTGAGTATATCCGGAGGAAACCTGCCCTACGGGGATAACATGGAAACTCCACACAGAAAGGCCCAGTCCAGCCCAGGGATTGAACCCGGGACCTTCTAGTTGAGAAGCCACCGTGCCAGATTTATCACTCAGTGCTTGTTTTAGATACGCTTTGGAACAGGAACATTTGAGTCTGAACTAAACTTTTAAGCTAATATGTTTGTGAAGGTTCTCAGTCATCCAGGTTGTATTCATCGTTGCAAAGCTCAAATCTGGACTGATTTAAGCTTTGCTATGTTAAGCTAACAGATAGATAACGCATTTCACGATGCATGGGATACTGAAATTGAGAACAATGTTTGTAGAAATGATGCAAACCCTTCAGCCTTTCATGACTAAGGTCTGCTATATTGTCCTCTGCATTTGACCCATCCTTTAACACAACCTGTACGTAAGGAGCAGTGGGGTACTGGCCACAGTGCAGCCGCGCCCAAGGACCCATCTCCAGATCTTTTGCTGGGGTCATGGTCAGAATCACCTTGCTGGAGGATTAATCTTTTATGTTGATGGGGGAAAATAGCGCTCCAGAGAGCGCATGGAAACTCCACAAAGATAGTGTCACATGGTCTGGGAATCGAATCTGGGACCTTCTTGCTGTGAGACAAGAGCATTTAACCACTCAGCTACTAGGCCGCTAAATATGCCTGCTAATTTACCTTTTGCAAAAGCTCTGTTTGCTACCTCCAGCAAGAAGTGGAGTTTAGCAGATAAAGTAAGGAGGGAGAAGTGTTAGTGATTCTTTTTGGTGCAATACCAGCGCCATATCCTCCAGATCGAGGCTGAATGGGTTGCAATGTGCAGTGGAGAAATATATTTAAAATATGCAACGCAGGGGACACTATAACTATTGAGGCTAAAGTACAAGTGTGATAGGAAATCAGAAAATATCCATGGATAATATCCCTGTAACTGTTGTGTGGGCTAGTCATGCTCTTGCCCTTCTGACTTAACGTTAAATCTGAACGTTACGACTTACGTACTCATCTTACGACCTGTGACCACTCAGGCTCAAGCCCTCTGTACACCCAAGTGTAACTTTTACGGCCAGTCTGGGGTTGGCGTGAATCGCAGATTGAACATAAGATGTCGGGCAGCAGCTGACAGATGCCTGAGGAGACATCCTCTTCTTTGTAACGAATGTCCAGCAACGACAGCTCATGAAACTCTTGGCAAACGACAAAGACAGATGGTAAACAAGCTTGTTTACCATCGTTTATCTTCTTTGAACGGCGAGTTACAGGCCCTGGTCCATTAGTTTCTATGGACAATGTCTGGTAGTAACGGTTACTGTGAAGTATGATTAGACAATGACCGTTTTGCAAAAGGTCAATTGTGACCTTTCAAATGGCAATTTTGACTTGAGTGGGAATAAGCTTGCCGCCCAGCTTCGTCATGATGAAAACCCGCCCTGTCCATTTACAATAGGCTTAATCATTAACCTCCCACAACAATTAATCAACTATGGCATGAGTTGTTTTTGCAACTTCTGTGACGTTTTCCCATTGTCTTTGGTGTTTAAATGCAGTTAAGTGGCACTTTTGAGGTGGGATGTTTGTCAAATATGTTGCGTGGAGCAGAATAGGGAGACTGGTTACCGTGGGAACACTGTTAGCTCTTCTGTGGGCGAGAGACAGAGCAACGTGCGGAGAGAGAGAGAGAGAGAGGGTAGGAGTGGAGGAGGAGCAGGGTGAAAGACAGAGCCAGGGCACATGACGTTTGATGGAGGGATCAGAGATTATACAAAGTCTTCAAGATAATAGTGGATAAATATCGAATTATTTATCTGTTCTTAGTTGACATTTTACGCAACTTCAGAGGCGCTCACACTTACAAGAAGACTGAAATGAACTGAGCTGCTGAACTGATTTAACACTCGCTCATTTCAAAACATGATCAATCGCACTGGAGACTGATACTGTAGTTTTCAGAATACATCATTTACCGAAATAATTGCAGTCTTTGCGATTTGCCAATTGCAAAAACTTAAATTGCGATTAATTGTGCAGCCCTACTTGTAATATTTAATTATCTGTCGTAGATCGTATATCGCCGTAACAGCACTTGTCTATAGGTCTGAGCTTGAGGGCAAAAAGTATCCAAATGGAGCGCAGAATCATGTCACTGAAGACCTTTAATTGTCAATAATTAGGAGTCACCCAAAGTCCATCAAAAAGAGCAAACGAGCTCTAGAAAAACAGGAGTATGCACTTTGTTTACTGTTGTCCATTCACTTCAAAGAAAAGCCTTGAGCAAATATTAATCACTGCGACTCTTGTAGTGTCCAGTTACCTGTTGCAACATCCCTCACTAATATGAGTAAAATAATAAAACATTTAGACATACTCATAAAGTATCTAATCGTGTCGCCCAACAAAAGTCAGATGAATGTGCGCCACAGAATCATTTAACACAGAACTTCTAAAAGAAAATGTTCTCAAACATGCTTCTTTCTGTCCTCAGCAGGGCTTTACTCTCTCTCCTGCAAAATGTACAAATGGACAATCATTGTTTTTTCACTGCAGTTTGAGCAGATGAAACAGGAAAAAAACACAGTGTATACCCACACATCTGCAGCATGCGCAGGGTACAGCAGGTGCCCGAGTGCGTAGTCTGTGGAGTGCTAACTGTAACTGTGCCCCTCCTCGTGCTTTTGCCTGGCACTCAACGCCAACCGCCCACACAGGCAGTCCGCACTGTTGCCAAGCAGCAGGAGATCCGAGCCGCGCTGCTAACCAAAAGAAGGCTTGCGTTAGAAATAGATAAGGAGGGCTACTAGGGCTGGGGAAAAAATCTATTGGTTTAAAAATCGAATTGGTTGGTCAAATCGATTAATATTTTCAAAAAAAAATCAATTTTTTTTTTAGATTCTTTTTTTTTTAGAATTTCTTTTTTTAGCTCCCTGTCCTCTGTCCTCTGCTCAGAGGAAGAAGGTCCTGCTGTACAAATGTGCAAAGAAGAACAGAGCCCACCGATTTTTTGTTGTTTTATTAGCTATAATAAAACCAAATAGGCCTAAGGTGTAAGTAATTTTAATGAATCTTTGTTGCACACTGCACAGTAACTTTTCAGTTAGAGAAAGGGTTTGTCTTTGCAATTTTATTTATGTTGATGCACTTTGATTAAATACAATAAGTATATATATTTAAAATATATTTACAGTTCACAGTTATTTTGTTTTAAATGGGGGGATGGGGGGAATCAAATCGAATCGTAAATAGAGTTTTTTTTTAATTAAAAAAAATCGCAGATTTTTTGGAGGAAAAAATCGCCCAGCTCTAAGGGCTACAAACATACCCAGTTTTAGGCCACTCTCATCATGTGTCCCAGTGAAAAATCTGTTAGCGTGTAGCGTGTAGATTGGGTTACAGGCTTAACAGTGGGTGACGTTTTAGATGCTTGGAGCCAATTGTGTAGAACTAGAGCTTCTTTGTTATCTGGATGGAAGCACTTGACATTAAAGATCCTCAAAAAAAGAATTAACCAGGTGCTTTACAGGATGACCAAGTGGTTTGGTTATGGCACACATGCATGTTTCCTATGATGCGTTCCAGGCAACTGGTAACTGGTATTGTGAATTGTAAATTGTCGGCCATTGCTGCAGTACCTCCATATGTGTGCAGCAAAACAAGCTAGTTTTCCATTAGATAGCATTGCACTTTACACACGTTTTAAGCAACTGTAAAGCCTGGTTTATATATTTTTTTTTAAACGTTCTACAGCTAGATATTGCTCCTGTGATAACGCTGGGTTAGTTAAAATTAAAGAAACCAGGCTGGTTTTCGTAAGAAACATTTTAGAAATCTCATATACTAATGAGGGCCGGACTTTGATTGACGGACCATTAGCATTAGAGCTAATGGCGCGGGCGCAGCTACGACCGAACTACACTCGGAGTAGTCTGAACTAGGGGTGTCCATGGTTAACCGATTAACCGGTTAACCGTTAAAAACTGCTTAACCGAGTAAAAGCATTTTGCTCGGTTAACTGGCGTGTATAATTTGCCGTGCCATTAAGTACTTGTAATACATTTTTGCACCACCAGAGACCGCCAGAGCGCTCCCAAACAATTGTTCACGAGAAGCCGTCATCGCGCATGGCTAGCTAGTTTAACTTTACAATATGAAGCGGGCCATAAACAGCACAGCGTGGGAGAAACGCTTTACAACCGAGAATGACGGATCAAAATTGTGCGCACAGTAATGGTTAGCCGAGTATTAACCGCTAAGGGCCTCGGTTAACGGTTAATGAAAAACTTGAAAACGTGCAGCCCTAGTCTGAACATATCCAAGTTTACAAGTTGTAATTACCACTTCGAGCAGTGTTCCAAGGCATTTTTACAAGTGTGAGGTGGAAAATGTACAAGTTGCCTGGAACGCACCATTTGGCCTGCACAGAACCTAGCGATAGTGATGAGCAGATTGACACCATAGAAGGCTATTGATATATCGATACCAAGTTACTTAGTGCTAATTTCCGTATCAATACTTGGAAACAAATAATAACACAAATTAGCATAATCCTAGAATTATTGCATGTGTCATGGAAACACTTCAGAATCCTTAGAGAGATGACTTTAGACAGCAGCGCTTTTCTTGGGGTTGGAATAAACCGTCTGATTAGCTGATGACAATTACCCCTTTTCCAACATGCTGGTCCAGAGCCGGCACTGGTGGGAAATGGGTTACAGACGCCTTCTTTACAAGCAATGTGCCACTGGGTTTTACTGATGCGAGCTTCAGCGTTGTTATTAGTCTTCAATTGCATTCGTCCACCTCTTACAGTAGATCTCCTCTTTTGTTAGCCCTCATTTAGACTACTTAAGTTGTGACTGAGACCTTTAGACTTAGTTTAGACCTGCATAGTCCTGTTATAGCTCTTTCATTACTCAGAAAAGCTACATATCCTTTATTGGGATGGTATTTGGTGTGAAAAGTTGAACAACCACGGGACTAAAAAAACAACTGAGTAAAAACCGAGTGATGTCTTGTGTCACCTGTGTGCGAGTCCCCCTCACACTCTTCTTTGGCCTATAGATAGCTTTCACCTACACACTGCCTCCCCCGTGTGCTGCCCGGGTTCAACAAACCACTGACTCTGGCTTCACATCCTGTTTCCATTCGAATCTTCCCTGCGCTCCTCCTGTCTCTTGATTATTTTCACCCTTGGCCTCCTCCGTATCCAACCTCTCCCACTCTCATGTTGTTCTCTCCTCCCACTCCTCTCCTCGCCTGCAGCCTCTGTCAGCGCGCCGCTTTAAATACACGCCACCTAGCAATCCTCATGTAAGACTGCAAGATTCATCTCAACCAGCTGGAAATCACAATTACGGACGGGCAATAAATCATTAATGATAAATGTGTGGCTTTACTGATGAATAATATCAACAACTGCTAAAATGTAAAATAGAGGTCACTGATACTAACTTTTAGACGTTCCCCAGAGATTATAGTTTTTTAAATAATGTTGACTAGCAAAATAGGCCTCTCCTCTAGGCTTATATTAATGAAACGCATGGCAACATAACGTACTACTGACTTTTTCAATTTAATCAATTCTTGGCTGATGATCTAAAGCGACATTTGAGACACTACCAATCCACAGATTTCTTCTTCTGAAACACTGAAGAAGTACCAAGATAGAGTCCCTCACACCTGCAGCACAGTGGAAGCATCACAAAAGGCGCTATGGGGAAACAAAAAAGGGGCACACAAGGAGGTATCCGGGTAAGACTCACAGCTAAGCCACAGAAGCGGGGTGGTGGGAAGGACTCCAGTCTCCATGCTGGTCAGGTTGGCCCACAGTGGCAACGGCTCAGGACTGACCCAACAACTGATCTACTCAGTTTCGTTGTACATTTGTATAATGACAATAAAATTTGAATTAGTTTGTGTTGCCTTGCTTTGCCTGTTATCAGCTGCCCCTATTTGGAAGAGCAGCAGCCACCACTGTTCAGTTTGTGCTAAATGTATTAAAATTACCATCGAGATGCATTTTCAGTAGTAAATTGCAAAGGCTGTAAGTATTTAGGTAATACAATGCCACTTCCATACAACAATAATCACCTTTCCCTGCTAAATCCTGTAGTTAAAGGGACTGGATTCAAGTTGGTCATTTTTATACTCACTACTGCCACCTCAGGTCTTAGGCGTAACTGCAGTCTCTATATTAAGCTCGTGCATGACGGCAATTCAGACCCGAATTAACACCTTTTTGAGTGACAGTGCAGCGTTTTAGAGGCATGTACTGTAGGGGGAGGAAAATACATAATATTAACATTTTTAAACTCGCTTTTAAACACACTTTGAAATATGTGATTGCTGCTCCCTGGTCGGCTTGTATCTGCAATATTTTTTTATTGTTCTGATTTGACTGTTTCATGTCCTCTCCAATCATTTACTCTCTAAATATTATTCATTTTCTGCTCTGGAATCGCAACATCCCCCTGGCACCGCTTATTACCTGTCCGCCCACGGTTGGTTGGATGATCGAGTTTTTTGTTCATCAAATGTTTTTTATTTATCACGTTGTACAAGTATGCACTTATTTTATTTCCATCACCAATTTTATATTATTAATTGTTGTCTGTATCAGCTGTATCTGCACTACATGCCCAGAGCAAATGTCATGGGACAATAAAGTTTCATTCAATTCAATTCAGATATGAAAATTTGGCTTTTTGACTGACCCATGTACAGAAATATTTATGTAGTACAATGTGTATAAGTCCCTAAATGAAAACATAGACCACCAAACAAATCACAATACTTTATACTTACAGTGCAAGCTAACGACTCAGTACAAGGCAGTTGTGTGAGTATGTCTGCGTCTCTACGGAGAGGATTAGAGACTGAGTGGAGATCGCAGTGTGTTTTTCGTGCTCTGGGGATTTTGGCATAAACTGCTCTTGACGCAGGAATCAGTGCTAACAACGAGCCTGTCAGCGCGGGCCACACTAGAGACCGGTTAACAAGACTAAAATACAAATGTTGGCAGTGCTAGACACACATCGAGCAGAGCATGAGCTTACATAACATCACCTCTGGAAAACTGGGTGCAATCGTTGCTGATATAAAACACGCACAATTGGTTGCGTGTGTGACGGTCTAGATTACAATTTTAGATGATCAGGACGGGGCCAATATAACTCCTGGTGATTAACTGTTAGAAAGAAATATGAAAACAGAAAGGTTGAACCGGATCATTTTGTATGAGACTAACAAAGCCTAAAGCAAAAACTCAAAGTAACACACTGTTAAAATGGCCCTATTCTGGATAAAGATAATTTACCCTTTTAATCTTGTGGTTTAACATCCCCTCAACTGATACACTGATACAATGCCTGTGATTGATAAATGATATCACTTTTTAATACTTTAAATCAGTGAAACAAATAATTCACTTCAGTTCATTTGTGCTGCTGGTAAAGAAGTTTGTTTCATGAGGACCAATGACTACAGAAGTAATAACCATAATCCAGGTCAAGTCATCTGCATTTCCACAGTTTAAGCCACAGTTCTGTTTTTTTTACATCAGAAGGTGTAAATGAACACATTCAGGGAAAGTGAAAGACATTTATATAATCATTAGTCACTGTCAGGGCAATGTGGAATTTATCATGTGTCAACGCATTATCTTGCTATGTGTGAACATATGTGCAGGACATTTGTCTGTCTACTGTATGGCATATTTATGAATCAAGAAATAATCCGTTTAAATGATTTAGCTTCTGAAATCGAATTGAAACAATGGATATGATTCACATAACTGTAATTTTGTGTGTGTGTGTAAAGATGAGCTCATTATCACTGGCTGAATTACTCTACTATAATTTTTATGACTAAAACTGAATTGCCATAATTGTGATCTTTAATCCTTTTACTTTTTAAATCAGTGACAATTTTAGTCCTCCCGACTCGTTGGCACTGTGGGCCCGTGTGTAAATCTGTGATGAAATGTGTCTAATTACGAATGTGCCGCGCCACGTCAGTGTAATTGTTATAAATAGGCCTGAATAGGAAGCCCTTGTTTCACACCCTGCTATGGTAAAGCAGCTGCTGACTGCTCATTCTTGTTTAATTGGAACTTTTTATCATGTGCCTTAAGCAAACGAGCGCTCCTCCTACATGATTGTATCTTTAAGCGCTATGATTTTAACTCGACAGCTCCCTCAAGATAACCCTTATCTCAGGTATTAGAATGATTGCAAGGCAAAAGCAAAATTGCAACAACAATACTTCGTAATAATATTGAGGTCGAGGCTTATCCCCATTTTATCAATCTTGCCATTGCAGGGTGTGATTTTAGGCCTATTCATAACAGCGAAAGTACTAATACACCTTGAACTTTTGCACATTTTGTCATGTTTACAACCCTAAACGTAAAGAGTTTATTTTGAATTTTTTACTGAAAGTTCACACACAAGTAACAGACAACTGTGAAGTGAAAGTAAAATGATTCTGTTATTTTTCAAAAAATAGAAAAGTGAAAAGTGGGGCGTGCATAAGTATTCATACAGCATTTTCGGAGTGCATTAAATTGCCTTTATAACATTCCTAATGACTGCAGAAAGTTCACACCTTGCCCTAACCATTAAATGGAGGCCACCTGTGTGTAATCTACTCTCAGTATCATTACAGCTGTTCTGTGAGGGCCTCAGAGCTATGGTCAGAGTGTATTGGTCACTAAGCAACATCATGAAGGCCAAGGAGCACACCAGAGAGGTCAGGGATAAAGTTGTGGAGAAGTTTAAAGCAGCGTTAATTTATACAAAGATTTCCCAATATTTGAACATCTCACGGAGCACTGTTCAATCCATCATTCGGAAATGGAAAGAGTATAGCACCACTGCAAACTTACCAAGACATGGCCGTCCACCTAAACTAACAGACCGAACAAGGAGAGCACTGGTAAGAAATGCAACCAAGTGCCTTAAGATAACTCTGGAGGAGCTGCGACGTACTACCGCTGAGCTGGGGGAATCTGTACATGGGACAACTATAAGTCGTACTCTACACAAATCTGGCCTTCATGGACGAGTGGCAAGAAGAAAGCCATTATTGAAAGGAGGCCATAAGAAATCCCGTTTGAAGTTTGCTAGAAGTCATATGGAGGACACAGCTCCCATGTGGAAGAAGGTGCTTTGGTCAGATGAGACAAAAATTGAACTTTTTGGCCCAAATGCAAAACGTTATGTATGGCGCAAACCTAACACTGCTCATCGTCCTGAGTGCACCATCCCCAGTGTCAAATATGGTGGGGGAGCATCATGCTATGGGGCTGCTTTTCCTCAGCGGGGACTGGGAAGATTGTAAGAATAGTTGGGAAGATGGATGGAGCCAAATACAGGGACATTTTGGAGGAAAACCTGCTGGAGTCAGCAAGAGAATTGAGGCTGGGGCAGAGATTCACCTTCCAGCAGGACAATGACCCTAAACACAAAGCTAAATCTACAATGGAATGGTTTTAAAAACAAACATATTAATGTGTTAGAATGGCCCAGTCAAAGTCCTGACCTACAGTGAGGAAAATAAGTATTTGAACACCCTGCTATTTTGCAAGTTCTCCCACTTAGAAATCATGGAGGGGTCTGAAATTGTCATCGTAGGTGCATGTCCACTGTGAGAGACATAATCTACAAAAAAAATCCAGAAATCACAATGTATGATTTTTTAACTATTTATTTGTATGATACAGCTGCAAATAAGTATTTGAACACCTGAGAAAATCAATGTTAATATTTGGTACAGTAGCCTTTGTTTGCAATTACAGAGGTCAAACGTTTCCTGTAGTTTTTCACCAGGTTTGCACACACTGCAGGAGGGATTTTGGCCCACTCCTCCACACAGATCTTCTCTAGATCAGTCAGGTTTCTGGGCTGTCGCTGAGAAACACGGAGTTTGAGCTCCCTCCAAAGATTCTCTATTGGGTTTAGGTCTGGAGACTGGCTAGGCCACGCCAGAACCTTGATATGCTTCTTACAGAGCCACTCCTTGGTTATCCTGGCTGTGTGCTTCGAGTCATTGTCATGTTGGAAGACCCAGCCTCGACCCATCTTCAATGCTCTAACTGAGGGAAGGAGGTTGTTCCCCAAAATCTCGCAATACATGGCCCCGGTCATCCTCTCCTTAATACACTGCAGTCGCCCTGTCCCATGTGCAGAAAAACACCCCCAAAGCATGATGCTACCACCCCCATGCTTCACAGTAGGGATGGTGTTCTTGGGATGGTACTCATCATTCTTCTTCCTCCAAACACGTTTAGTGGAATTATGACCAAAACGTTCCATTTTGGTCTCATCTAACCACATGACTTTCTCCCATGACTCCTCTGGATCATCCAAATGGTCATTGGCAAACTTAAGACGGGCCTTGACATGTGCTGGTTTAAGCAGGGGAACCTTCCGTGCCATGCATGAGTTCAAACCATGACGTCTTGGTGTATTACCAACAGTAACCTTGGAAACGGTGGTCCCAGCTCTTTTCAGGTCATTGACCAGCTCCCCCCGTGTAGTTCTGGGCTGATTTCTCACCTTTCTTAGGATCATTGAGACCCCACGAGGTGAGATCTTGCATGGAGCCCCAGTCCGAGGGAGATTGACAGTCATGTTTAGCTTCTTCCATTTTCTAATGATTGCTCCAACAGTGGACCTTTTTTCACCAAGCTGCTTGGCAATTTCCCCGTAGCCCTTTCCAACCTTGTGGAGGTGTACAATTTTGTCTCTAGTGTCTTTGGACAGCTCTTTGGTCTTGGCCATGTTAGTAGTTGGATTCTTACTGATTGTATGGGGTGGACAGGTATCTTTATGCAGCTAAAGACCTCAAACAGGTGCATCTAAATGTAGGATAATAAATGGAGTGGAGGTGGACATTTTAAAGGCAGACTAACAGGTCTTTGAGGGTCAGAATTCTAGCTGATAGACAGGTGTTCAAATACTTATTTGCAGCTGTATCATACAAATAAATAGTTAAAAATCATACATTGTGATTTCTGGATTTTTTTTTAGATTATGTCTCTCACAGTGGGCATGCACCTACGATGACAATTTCAGACCCCTCCATGATTTCTAAGTGGGAGAACTTGCAAAATAGCAGGGTGTTCAAATACTTATTTTCCTCACTGTAAATCCTATTGAAAATCTGTGGAAAGACCTGAAAACTGCTGTTCACAAACGCTCTCCTTCTAATTTGACAGAGCTTGAGTTGTTTTGTAAAGAGGAATGGGATAAACCTTGTAGAGTCATACCCCAGAAGACTTGCTGCTGTTATTGCAGCAAAAGGGGTTCCACAAAGTTCATTCATGCTGTATGAATACTTATGCACGCCCCACTTTTCACTTTTTTATTTTTTGAAAAATAACAGAATCATGTATCATTTTGCTTTCACTTCACAGTTGTCTGTTACTTGTGTGTGAACTTTCAGTAAAAAATTCAAAATAAAATCTTTATGATTAGGGTTGTTAACATGACAAAATGTGCAAAAGTTCAAGGTGTATTAGTACTTTCGCAAGGCACTGTATACAATCTAATACTCCTATTGAGTGTTTAATTTAAAATCTTGGCGCTGACGCTCTGAGCCCTGCTTGGCTAGGCTCCTATACACGCACTGTTGACTTGATTAAGCCATATACATCTCCTCAGGGCAGAACTTGCTTAAGTCTTCTAGAACTTGTATCAAAAGTCAAGGAGACCTTTTAATGTGCCTTTGGAACAAACTCCCTGTTACTCTGGAGTAGTGTCTTATGTTTCTTTTGCCTTAAAGAAGTACTTTGTGACGTTATGTCTCTCCCCCAATATTCTTACTGTCTACTGCATATTTTTTGTGAGGAAAAAAAAAATCAATAATTATTGTTGCGTGTAAAATTAAACATTGTCTTGACTTCACAATTTCTGAAACCATAAAATAATTAGGAGAACAAAAACAACAGCTACAAGTGGTGCCTTGTATGTTGGCTGATTCTCTATCGGTAGAGACCAATAAGTAGAGCAGTCGTAACTGGTGCTCAAAGTGGGGTCAGTGGACCAAACTTCCCTCTTTGAGATCTGCTTTGGCTCTGACATGCACTTGAAATCATAGGATTGAAAAAAACAGACCTGTGATTGATCTTAAAACAGGTGGTTATTATGAAATTGTTGTTATCACCGGTTCTAGAAGCAACGTTTTAAATGTTAGTGGAGATGTTAGAATGAGTCTTTTGTATTGAAATTAATTAGGTTACGATTTTCTGATGATTTAGTGGCGGTCTTTCCTCGTGGTCTTCTTCTAGTTGAATGACTCATAAACTGTTATATTTTCCAGTGCCACATATTATTCAGCCTGACAATTTTGGCCGCACATTTAACCAGGGGGGAGTTCTGTGTCGCAGCCTCTCACATTCCTTCACACTCTTTCTTATGTTTTTTCCTTTGGTGTGAGTGTTTCCTTGGTAAATATGACAGAAACTGCATGTCCTTGACAGCAGCTGGCCCTTGTCACCATTCACATGCTAATCTCCACTGCTCAGCTCACTCACAGGCAGCACATCTCGAATCCAACATAGGCAGCATTAGGCAAAGTGCTTTTCACTTTTCAAAACCTCTGATTCCATATTATGCACGACATCTTACACTAGTATATAATCCATCAAAGCCCTTAGAATTTTCAAGCACCTTTTAACAATGTTCCCTGCGCCATTAGTTTCATTAGCCTGTACATTTACAGTGCATCAATATAAGTGGCTGCCTAATATCACCTACTCGTCAACAGGTCCCACAATGGATTTGCAGTAGCTCAGTGTTTGAGAAAATCATCCAAAAATCCAACAATAATGATTCCTCTCAGTCAGTCTGCAGCAGTTAGCATTCATTCCACTGCCACTGGTCACGGAGATGTCTCTGAGACGTCCCCTGGAGAAAAGGTAGGTCTCCAGGTAGTCTCAGTGAAAACAAACAGGTTCGATTTCAGCTAAGACATAGGTCTCCATGCAGTCTCCATGCAGTCTCAAGCAGTTGTGTCACGAATACTGTTTGTTGTCCTCCATACAACTATGGAGTCTCTGTGAGATCACCTTGGTATCTGACAGGTCTCAGAGACATTGCAGGGACGCCACAGAAACGTCTCACAGGTTGAGGACAACAAATAATGTTCACAACGTTGCCACAACTGCTTGAGACCACGTAGGCCTCTTGGAGACTTCCGAAGACCATGTCGAGACTCCACGGAAATTGAACCCGTTTTTCACCAAGACCACCTGGAGACGCCTTATCTCCATACCAGAGACAGCGGCAACTCGAGTCTCCAACTAGTCTCCAGGCAAGCATTTATTTTATTACAGATATTTTTATTGTTTAAAAATACCTTAAAAAAAAGAACAAATAAACATGTCTTTGCTGTGAGCGGCAGCCAGTGTAAACGCAGCCAAATATGATATTAAATACAAAGGTTAAGTGCTCATCCAAATCTATTTTTTGATTAACCACTGCAAACATTTTCTGTGTCTAGTTGGTCATGAGAGCAACATGTTTTGTATTGATGGAAAATTGTATAATCCAAAATATTACGTGGTGTGTCTCTGAACGATACCTGGTTTTATCAATTCAATCAATTCAACTTTATTACGGACTCGGTGTCTTGAGTACAGTATGATACAGTAACTACTTTTTTCAATACCTTTGCTGCATTAATCACTATCAAAATCCCAAAACACAACAACAATGTTTATAGAGTCTTTAACAGACTGTTTTTTATTTTTTCATTTATTTGTGCAGGAGCAACCGAGTAGTTTTCTATAATAGCACTGTGTTAAAGAGGGGGTATTATGCTTTTTCAATCACATAGCACCAGTCTACACTCACCTAAAGGATTATTAGGAACACCACACTAATACTGTGTTTGACCCCCTTTCGCCTTCAGAACTGCCTTAATTCTACGTGGCATTGATTCAACAAGGTGCTGAAAGCATTCTTTAGAAATGTTGGCCCATATTGATAGGATAGCATCTTGCAGTTGATGGAGATTTGTGGGATGCACATCCAGGGCACGAAGCTCCCGTTCCACCACATCCCAAAGATGCTCTATTGGGTTGAGATCTGGTGACTGTGGGGGCCATTGTAGTACAGTGAACTCATTGTATGAAATGATTCGAGCTTTGTGACATGGTGCATTATCCTGCTGGAAGTAGCCATCAGAGGATGAGTACATGGTGGTCATAAAGGGATGGACATGGTCAGAAACAATGCTCAGGTAGTCCGTGGCATTTAAACGATGCCCAATTGGCACTAAGGGGCCTAAAGTGTGCCAAGAAAACATCCCCCACACCATTACACCACCACCACCAGCCTGCACAGTGGTAACAAGGCATGATGGATCCATGTTCTCATTCTGTTTACACCAAATTCTGACTCTACCATCTGAATGTCTCAACAGAAATCGAGACTCATCAGACCAGACAACATTTTTCCAGTCTTCAACTGGAAAAATGTTGGTGAGCTCGTGTAAATTGTAGCCTCTTTTTCCTATTTGTAGTGGAGATGAGTGGTACCCGGTGGGGTCTTCTGCTGTTGTAGCCCATCCGCCTCAAGGTTGTGCGTGTTGTGGCTTCACAAATGCTTTGCTCCATACCTCGGTTGTAACGAGTGGTTATTTCAGTCAAAGTTGCTCTTCTATCAGCTTGAATCAGTCGGCCCATTCTCCTCTGACCTCTAGCATCAACTTTTCACAACATTCTTTGTAAACCCTAGAAATGGTTGTGCGTGAAAATCCCAGTAACTGAGCAGATTGTGAAATACTCAGACCGGCCCGTCTGGCACCAACAACCATGCCACGCTCAAAATTGCTTAAATCACCTTTCTTTCCCATTCTGACATTCAGTTTGGAGTTCAGGAGATTGTCTTGACCAGGACCACACCCCTAAATGCATTGAAGCAACTGCCATGTGAGTGGTTGTTTAGATAATTGCATTAATGTGAAATTGAACAGGCGTTCCTAATAATCCTTTAGGTGAGTGTATAGCATACTACAATGATGACGTAACCTTCTGTTGGTCTGTATATGCAGTAAATTAAAATAACTGCCTTGAATAAAATTGCTCTCTCAAAATGGCTGTACTGAACGTCTTGAAATAGGCCTCTGTCTCTTTAAGAAGCTTTCCGACACGCCCCCTTCAGCACACTGCTGTGGCATTTAAACAAGAACACTGTGCGGGGAGGGGGCTCTGCTGAGCTGAGGAGCAGTGGTTGGTGGCTTGGCTGGTGACAAAAGGTCCAGAGGCGTCTCCAGGAGGTGGGGGCGTTCCTAGGAGGACTGAGGCATAGCTACACCTAAAATGGCTGCCGTCTAAGTTTTTACTGATTACTCAAAA
The DNA here is from genome assembly GCA_007210695.1 of Neogobius melanostomus. Classification (NCBI taxonomy): domain Eukaryota; kingdom Metazoa; phylum Chordata; class Actinopteri; order Gobiiformes; family Gobiidae; genus Neogobius; species Neogobius melanostomus. The sequence goes on along the minus strand of VHKM01000223.1, from coordinate 5,201,192 downwards.
ATATGTGAATGAGCCAAGGCAACACTCCAGGCATGTGTTTAATGAGGGAATGACCAGTGGCGCCTCCAGAAATTGTTCATAGGGGTGGCCAGATGGGGCCACTTAAAATCTTGGGGTGGCAAACCAAAACTATCAGCCATAATTTCACAATTGCAACAGCCGCAGGGAGAGGGAGGGGGAGGGGGGAGAGCTGGCTACAGCGTACGATCAAAGGTCTAGAGCGGCTTGCCTGGCTGGCTGTGAATTTGGGCTGAAAATATTCCTAACTGATACTACAGTACTACAATTAACACTGGCCAGTGGGGTGGCCAATGGGGTGGCCAGGAGTCGGCCAGGGGTGGCCACGGCCACCCCTGGCCACCCCTGGTGGCGCCACTGGGAATGACATAATAACATGATATAAAGCTTGAAAAAGTCGATTTTACATAATACCCCCCTTTAAGTTATGATCCACCAGGCATCTAAGTAGATGCTGCAACTAACAATTATTTTGCAAATCAATTAATCTGGCTTAATTGTTGTTTTGTTTATTTTACAAAGTTTTTTACCACACAAAGCTTACATTTTGATAGACTGATATTAAATGTTCCTTTGTCATTTTGAGGTAATCGCTGCTCTTTCTGAGGGATAAAACCTTTTTGGCATGTTTTGGAGTGTGTGTATATATAGTACTTGTCCAGATAGTGATTATTTTATTGCCAAATTATTTGACTATTATTTTGTTAGATAGTTGATTGTTGTGTCATCTCTACATCAGGGGCGGAGCTAGACACTCCAATCATCAGGGGCTTAGCCCATAAAGGATTTTGGGTCGTGCAGTGCATATATTTTGTAAACAGGAAAATACTATAAAATTAATAATAATGAGCACTTTTATAATAAGTCCTGAAGGACTGTAGCCTCATAAATAATAATATGGACTAATAATTGTATTTCTTTTTAAAAGTCTATGCAAGCAGAGCCGCAGCCAGGGGTTTAGAAGTAAGAAGGTGAAATTCTATTTATGTTGGGGGGTCTGGGGGTCCTCCCCCAGGAAATTTTGAATTTCACAAATGTAATTTAGTGCAATCTGGTGTATTTTAGATGAGCATATTCTATTTTAATCTCCTATTATACAATGATAACAATTAGAACATAGGCTACATTATTATTACTTTACTCTTAAAATACACCATTTTAAAACACTCCCAATTTTAAGCTGGTAATACTTTTACTAATTTATTATATTTATTTATCTATTGCTTTATTTACTGTAAATCTAAAGTCTTAAGTCTAAAGTCTAAAGGAAAAATAACAGAAATTCATTACAAGGATTTTTTTTTAAAACCAGGACTCACTCAGAACTAAACCAGGACTCACTCAGGACAGTATTAGATCAAGCCAGTTATTAACCAGGGCTAAACCAGGACTCACTCAGGACAGTATTAGATCAAGCCAGTTATAAATCAAGACTAAACCAGGATTAATTCAGAATAGAATCAGAACCATCAATAAAAAAGCAAATGGCAGGACAAATGGCTCATATGAACATGGACTAAGCTAAAGTTGCACATATTTACTCCAAAACTAAGACAGACAAAATAAAGTCTAAAACCAACCAAGACTACACCAGTCAAGTCTAGTCTTGCACCAGATACTTTTACTTCCAATTTATAGACACTTTCCCTTTTCACAATTGAACCCACTTTTGCACTGTTACTGAACAAACTGCAGGGCTATTGAAGTTGCAGGCACTTTTTGCAGTGTACTGTATCATGTTAGCAATCCAAACACTGAACAGGCAGGTCGTGTCTTGACTATTTCTTACCCGTTTCTTGCTCCATTTCTGTACTGTCCTCATTCTGGTCTCTCTCCCTCTTTGTGCTAATGAGCAAACATCATTCAGAATCACATACATATTGTAAAATATTATGTTTCAGTTAAAAAACGTTCTTACAGTTATATTATATACAGTATAAGGATATAGGGCCATACCGCCTTTGCGATGCCCAATCCCGTCAGACCTTGGAAGCTAAGCAGGGTAGGGCCTGGTTAGTACTTGGATGGGAGACCGTTCAGTAACACCAGGAAGCCTAGCGAATGTAGTGAGTGAGTGAGTGGTTGGTGGTGGTGGCTGATGTGCGCAGACTGGTTGCCTCGCTTATCATCACCGAGTATGGAGTGAATGAATAATGCACCAAATTGTAAAGCGACTTTGAGCGTCTGGAAAAGCGCTATATAAGACTAATGCATTATTATTATTATTATTATTAGTATATTGTAATCCTTGTTTTAAAAAATGCCTAATTTCTTCAATAATGCATACGGGTAATATTATTATCACTATCATTCTCAACTATTTTCTTACCTTACCTGAGGACAATTGTTCCATGTCTGTGCTGTCCCTCTCCCTGCCATCTCTCCCTCTCTGTGCTATAAATCCACCAGAGCAATTATTAAAAACCCAAAGTTATGACATATACTGTAGTATTATAAATATATGAAACTGTACTTTGTTGTTCTCTCACCTGGGTTGCCTTCCTGTCATTTTTTGAAAAAGCACCTGATGTCCATGGGGGCAAGTCACTAAAAATATGCATTATGTTATAAAATTAAGCAAGATTGTAATTAATTACAATAGATACGTTTCCACATACTGTCCATAAAACAAGGCTAATTACTTTTCTCAAGAACGAAACACAAGTAGTGGCTCCTTATGATCGCAGCATCAGGAATACTAATGCTAATGCTAGTGAATGTAAACACTAGTCACGAGGGGAAAGTTAGCCTTCGTAGCTTTCGGGGCAGTTATCGTTCGTGACAGGTTTATGATTGATTACACACAAATGACGCGTGGCCACCACTACCTACGATTTCAGAATCTGATGATCGTGAGCATTGTCCAGATCTCCTCTCCTCCGTCTCTCCTCTGCGAGCCCTGCTACCGCTCCAGACATGGCGCGCGCGGCTGGGATCAACACACACGCGTGCGCGCGCGGCTAAGGTCCGACTGACAGACAAACAGGAGAAGTTAAGGGAAGGGTAATAATTACGGCGTTACGTTTCCGCGTTCGCTTCGTTGTTCTCATATTGAACGGATATTAATGTTTTTACAGCGTGAAAAAAAAAAAAAAAAAAAAAAAAAAAAAACTGTCCAAAAAGATCCGGGGCTTTTGAAAAAACATTCGAGGCTTAAGCCCCTAAAGCCACCCCCTAGCTCCGCCACTGCTCTACATCCAAGTTTGAAAAGAAAAGAAGAAGAATGGTTTCCCTCACTGGTGCCATTATTTTAATGTTAACTTTTCTTTGGGACCATTGTATCTTTAAACAAAGCACAACCCTATTTTTATGCGACATATTGCCCACCTCATGAGAGAGAAAGAGCGACGCAAGGCTCTCTGACTGCAGTTAAAATCCTTTATTGATGAGGACCAAAGCAATGTGTTTCGTCCTGTACTGTCTTCATCATCAGGGCTGACAATCAAACCGTGATTATATTTTTCCCACCTCTCACTGATGAGTGCATAAAGACTCTAAAGACCAAGGGAATGTCAAAGTAGGGAGCCGTGTGAGTCTCGTAAAACTTCATAATTATTGCTACTATGAAGAGATAATTTGTGTTTTTCCCTTCACCTGTCACTGGTCATTGTGTGCATCATCTGTTGCTGCTGTCATTGCTGCTCTGCAAACTCATGCTGAAATAACTGTTCATGTTGTGTCTTCTCCTGTTCGTCTTGCTCCTGTCCTTGACTTCCATGTGTTTATACGTCGTCTTCTGTGTGCTCTGCCTCTTGCTTCTTGTCAGTGTGCGGCCGCAGTCTCTCTCGGGGGGGCCGCCCATCTCGGCGCCCTCCACACCTACCTCCTCCTCGGGCAGCGCGGCCCATGCCTCTGTGCTGCCCTCCAGTCAGACAGTGCACAGCTTCGTCAGTCTCCATCAGTACTGCTGTCCCACCACTGACCACGCCCTTCTGCCGGAGCACAGGTAAGGGCCACTCTAGGTTACAGGAGATCCCATCTGCCCCGACTGTCCCCAAGCCCCACTGCCCCAATCCAGTCCCATCCCCAGCAGTCGATCAAGGCAATAATAACTATATAATGGTTAACAATACAGTCAGGACAGTAGAGGCCAGCACTACAAATTAAGCCTTTGGGCCAAACACTGTCACACATATAAATAACTTTTAATGATAGTGTTTATAGTTAAAAGATACACTTACTGGTTAATGTATTTTTTTTTGGAGACACGACTGTGGTTCCTTGTAAATGTAAATGAGGTGATGCCACGGACTCCAAATCAAATTCACTCTATTTATCCGTTAGGAACTTCACTTGCAGAGTAAGTGACAGGACGGGCCCATTAAAACAGTACATCCACAGACATACAACACAATCAACATGTGCAGTAAATACATTTAAAAAAACAATACAGTGGGCCTGTACTCCAGACGATCAATCGTTCAGTGAGCAAGATAGGGATAATCTATGCTTATGATGAAAACAATGTAAATCATGAAAAAACATGGAGCATTTAGTTGTTTATAAAGTCATGTTAAACAAAAGATTAAAACGTGCATATATGTCTTTTAAAATAGTGAAATATAGTTAATTATGTGCAATATATCGATCATTGCAGTATCGGCATTACATATGGTTATAGCTATCGTGAGCCCTGTATCACGTATAACATACCGAATCGTGAGGTACCCGGAGGTTTCCACCCCAAACCACTGATTTGACACAGAAATGAGTTCTTCAAAGTCCAAATTCCACTGCAATGAGCTGTCACTGCCACAGAGGGGTAGACCGGTCGATTAACAAGCGCCATGCCATAAAGATCCATACGCATAGATTTAATTGTATTTTATTAATCACGCCGCCCTAATTTGATGCGATAATGCCCATGGTAAATGTTAGCAACATTTTTACACCGGTGAAATCGACATTTTTTGAAACAATGTCACATAAATAAAGAAATGGAAGCAAGTTAAAAGTATTTGTTATAAAGATTAGGTCACAATTTTTAACAAAATGCTCACCAATGTCAAGTGCAACATTAAAAAGTGCTTAAATCTTCAACTTCTCTCAAAAACAAAACCTTTGCAGACGTCATGAAGGTTGGGGGGGTCACTAAATTCTTGTAAAAGCAGAAGCTAATACTAAAATAACACAAATGTATCTTTAATGCATGTCATTATTTCCTTGGTGGCATTTCCTGGCTGCTTCTCACTGAGTGCTGGTACATCCGTCTCTTAGCACTTGCAGATGTGACAAATAGACAGAGTTAGGCACCTCTTTTCACACAGAGAGACGGAGCGGTCGCCTTCAATAAGCTGAGGGACTGAGTCACACTAGACATGTTCATTCTCAACCCCCTCGCCTCATTTGTACCCATCATCAATGCATGATGCTCCAATACTGCCCCCTAATGGCATGATCTGACTTTGATGTGTACAGTGTATCTCTACATCAGGGTGTCCAGCTATGTGCTACCTTACAAAATTAAAACAGCAGAGCTACTTTGTGGATAAACAACTCAGAGGTGTCCAAACTATGGCTAGCGGGCCTCACACGAATTATTATAGACCCTTTTCCTGCATACATCGTCAATAACATCAGCTTTACCGTTACAAAAAATAAATAAATTATTGTTTCTCATTAGTATGACAACAGGTAGAGTATTATAGCGTTTATGCTGTGTTCCAGGCAACTGATAACTGGTAAATATCTGACCTCCCCTTTGGAAAAATGCTTTGGAACGCCACTAGTAATTACAACATGTAAACTCGGAGATGATCCGAGTGGTCCGAGTTCAGATACGAGATGAAAACAGCAATAGCAGCCTCCAGTGGAGAAGTGGAACTAATGATAAAACTTTAACAAAACCCCTGTATCACTGAAGTGAACGTTACATTGGTCACAGCCTTCAGTATAATGTTAAGTAGCATGCATCTAGTGTGGAGAAACATTCATATGAAGTTGGCATCTTAATCTCATTAGTTCACTCTTGTAGCGTAAGTCGGACTTTTCAAGTGGAAAACCCTAGATACCAGTCGCCTGGAACACAGCAGCTTCCTGTTTCCGGCTAAACTCCACCCACCAACTTCACTGCTTACAATGAAAGGATCTATTGGCCCCCAGACCTTCTGCTTCATAAGACCAACTTTCCGTAGTTGTTGGTACTTTTTACTGCCAAAAACATTTTGGTGTGAGAAGAATTTGGCATTGAGGGTTAAACTGAATAATACCATATTATTTACCTAAGTTCATGTTTGCAAATTGTGTCCAGCGGGTTCATAACTCAGTCATTTGATGCACAAAGTGAAAAGGCAGCCAATCGTCAGCCTAGAAACATTATTGCCCAAGTTTTCTTTTCATTCTGCTGCATCTTATTGTATCATTGGCTCTGTCCTTAACCCCATAAAACACCTTCCATCTAAGTCTTATCTTTATTTCTCTGAATACATTGCAGTACTTAGGGAATAATCCTACGAGGCTAATGAAAAGTGACTTGATACATATTAGTTGTTTTGCCAAGACAATCAAATTTGCCTCAACAAGCTTATGTAGAAATGTAGAAAGCCTTTGATCCCGAGCTGCAGGCTGGACACCCCTGCTCTTCATTCTATGTGCTTTTGATATGTCTTTCTCTGTGTCTCTTTCTCTTGTCTCTGTATTGGTGTTGCGTCCTAAAGAGAGGAGTCTGAGGAGGAGGGAACGCATCAGTTCTGTTGCTCTGCTTCAGGCTGCAGTAGCCCCTCCTCGCGCTGATCTGGGGGCGCGAGTGACCTCCTATCAACCTGCTCATTTACCTGTGAAAAATCTGTCCCTTTGCTGCAGATGAAGTCTTCCTTAAAAACAAGCCTGCATCTATACAAAGCTTTTGTCTTCATTTTCCCATGTAGTTTATGCACCCGCATTCTGTATTTATTTTAAGTCATATCGAGCTGTCACAAAGCGTCACTGTCGTCTGCTCATGACCATTTAGCCTTTTTTTAGACTTGAGACACGTCACTTCCAATGTACGCACTTGTCAGACTCCGCAGACTTGTGGCAAAGTGTTGGCTAACGCTGCATACTCATGTACTGCCTGTTTTTGTTTCCTGTGTTTAATCAAGCAAAAACATTATTAACAAATTCTTATTTACTGGTTCATAGTAGGGCTGGGCGATATGGACCAAAAGTCATATCCCGATATATTTAGGCTGAATATCGATATACGATATATATCCCGATATTTTTTCCACAAAGTGAGAGCTGTGAAATTAAATGTTAAGTCAAAGTCAAAGCCAAATACAAGTAGTTTTAATATTTAATATTTTGATTTCGATTTTATTTACCCCATTTACTGTTAATGACTCTATATTGCATATAACTAAACTATAGCAGAGACAATGAAATAGGACTTATTAAAGTATTACTTACTTTTTAGTCCTTAATAATCATATGAAATATAATTCAAAATAGTCCACATGTAAATTTACATAATTTACAATAAGCTTATACTGATTATTTATTTATTTTTTTGCATATAGCCCAAATAATTTCTTGATATTTGTGATTGATTGAAATTGTGTTTTAATAAGTGGTTGTGAGATAAGTTCCTATCTTTATCCCAAACATAAGCCTCCTAAACTAAGCCACAAACGACTCTTTACTCTTTACAAGCTGCACGGTGAGTCTGTGCAGCTTGTAAAGAGTAAAGAGTCGTTTGTGGAGAAAGAGACGTGTGAATCCGGAGTTGAGGGAGTTTATGATCAGAGCATCAGAGCGGGTAGGAGCGAGGGAATGGACGGATTAGCGCTGCCGCTAACGCGCTGCTAACGGGGAAAAGGCAATAGTCCTTCGCGGTGGCAGCATTACAAACGCTGATATTTTCACAATACATCCACGATCTACCGCAAACCTTAACTAGACTGAGAAGTAAACAAAAGCACATGGTGCAGCGCACACCACATCTCGCCGCTACATTCACTATGGGCTGTGGCCATCAGCTGCATGGGCCAAAATCGCGTGCCTCCCTACATATAGCGTGGTTTTGTTGCTATCTGATCATTTGTATCCGAACCATCTCCAAATGATTGAGCCACTGGTTTTTCTTTTACCAACCACGGGGCTCTCCTCCGCACGCTTCAGACGCTGTTGCTTTCTCCATGTTTGTTGAAGAGTGTCTGAGGAGGGGCGGGGCTCCGATCAGCGGCTTGCCTGAAGCAAGTATTACAGCGCAAATTTGACCTATATCGATATATGCGATATGGTCTAATTCCATATCTCTTTTAAAAATATATCGATATATCTTAAAAATCGACATATCGCCCAGCCCTAAGTTCATAGTTGGAAAAAAAGCCCTTCTTTGTTGTCTCATAGTGATCAGCCAAGAGGAAAAATCTTACATCACTGAATTGTAACAGAATAAAATGTGCAGTGTAATTAAAGTTACTGTATGTATGTATGTAATCTTCTCAGTCCTAAAGGAGCTGTTGTGTTCTTAATTATAAAACACCTTTCGTTTTGTTAAATTACATCTTGTATTGCAGAGATACTGTATCAACATAAGTCTCAGAAAGTGCAGCCCTGGTCTCACTGTTGATCCATTTCGCACCATGCCATGAGTCACCACAAACAGAAGGTCATAAACTACAAGACAATGTTGATCAGAGCTGCACTGTTTAATGCTCTTGTGTAATAATATAGCAATGAAAATACTTTTTCTACTAGTTTATTGAAAATAGCACACTGTTGCTGGGTAAAGTGTCAGGAGGTTTCTGTAGTTCCTGAACGTGTCCTAAATATTCTATGCAATAATAGCTCTCGTACAAGTTGTTTTCCTTAACAGCGTTGCTCTTGATCAGTGATTCTCTTAATCTATTGATACATTTGTTTGATTTGAGTAACTGATAGTAATTTTTGAGTAATTTCAAGAAATCTGTCCATGGGCACACACTCAAAATTAGATCAATATTCTTAATTTACTTGAAAAACGATTGTTATAAATGTTTTATTTTATAATTTAAGTGTAAAAAAAAACAACTTGCACAATAGACCGATTTCTTGAAATTAGTTACATTCAGGACACATTTGTTGCCAAAAAGAATAAATAACATTTATTTTTTTACATAGTTTTACATGTTACAATCAATGCATGAATCAACAGAACTGCTGTGTTTTGTCATCATAAAGTATAACTTGGAAAAAATGTTTTCGGCCCTTTCCCATAGACTGTAAAATTAAGAATGGGCTGAAGATGCGTGGCGTCCCCAAGGGCGCTCAGCGCGGGCTAACTGCAGCACGTTCATGCTAGCAATTCGGCTGGCTATTTGGATTATATATACACAATAGGGAAAAAACAAGTAAACGGATCAAATTAGCCTGTGTTCAATAATGGCTTAAACAGGGGCAAAACAGTTTCAATGGAAAGTCCATTGTAGCCAGCCGCCATTTCTTTACGGTTTCAGGAAGGAGAAGGCCACAATTAGTCCCTTCTTAATTTATCAGTCTGTGCTTCTGCCTCACAACAAGAAGGTCCTGGGTTTGATTCCCCTGTGGGCTTTTCTGTGTAGACTTTGCATATTCTTTCCGTGTCTGGGTGCTCTTCCTCTGGATGCTCAGGTCTTCCCCATCCAGCCAGGTGATGGATCCCTAGGTGATTTAGTTTGTGACTTGTTAGTTGAAGGTACTGTATGTAAGTCCCGAAGCTCCACCACTGGCAAAAATATGTCTTAGCTTCCTCCCCATGTCTTTAGTTGTATCTTTTAAGTGTTTACAAAATCTCGCAAACTGCACTGAGGCTTTTTTTTTTTTAGGTCTGAAAGATGATGACATGATGACCAACTTCCTTCTGCCTTTCCAATAAATGAGTGAACCTCCATCATCTGTTTTTAATGCGCTGACTTGTGTTTGTTTTCGTTATGTAACAGCAGAAGCGTGCGCGTGTGTCATAGAGATGTGCTGGGGGCTGGAGAGCGAGGCTGGGTGAGGGAAGTTCAGAGCTGTCAAAAGACTGTCAAGAATGTGGCCTGTTCAGCTTAGCAGGGTGACTGTGAGGGAGAGAGAGAGCGAGGCTGCAGAGTGTGTGGGGCCTTGACGGTGACACTAGCACGATGGTAAGAGCTCCTTTTTCAGTTTGATCTTATGTTAATTCTACTAAGTGACGGGGATGAGACGGGAGAGATTATGGTGATGAAGTTACTCTTTCTAAAACCAGGGATTATGATACAGCTCAAACATGTGTAATACTATGACTGTGCCAGTTTGTAACGTTTCAGAGAAAAAAGCTATTCTTAAAATAATTGTCTCGCATCAGAAACAAAGTGGTTAGTGATGGTAGTTGAGGTAATAATCATGGAAAAAGTAGATGTTGCAATAACAATTTGTACCATTGGCTGTTGTATTGCGATAGCAGCAGTAAAGCATTTGTAAACGCTGTAATGGTTACTGTTGGATAATTCATATTAGTAATACTGGTGGTAGCAGTAACTTAACTCTTTTAGATAGGACAGCACAGTCTTAGAAAAAAGTGTGACTGTGTATTGTACATTACGCTACATTCAATTTAAACACAAAATGCAAGAAATGTGTTTATGTCAAAGTAATGTAGTAAATGAGGACCAAAACAAGATTAAAATGGAACCAAATCTGTGGCTAAAATAAATTTTTTCACATTTTTAGTTGTGTTTTTGTTTTAAGCTGTGTTACCAAGAATGGCGTAGATCTCAATCAGAATGATGATTGATGATTTTGCTATTTGTCGTGGCTTCCTGAGATATAGCAGGGATTGGCTTCTTGCGTAATAGCAGTGCGCTGACAGTGACAGTCACTTGTGTACATACTGTACCATTCAGATGACTATTATACCAATCTTATTGAATAATTGTACCTTATCACCTCTGAGGACATCGCAGGACGCTATCAAACAAGACGCAGTATCCTCATCACAAGAAGCTACAATACAGGTGCTCGTCATATAATTAGAATATCATGAAAAAGTTCATATATTTCTGTAATTCAACTTCAAATGTGAAGCTAATATATGATATAGACTCATGGCATGCAAAGTGACATACAGTGCCTCTCGAAAGTACTAACACACCTTTAACTTTTGCACATTTTGTCATGTTTACAGCCATAAACATAAAGATTTTATTTTGATTTTTTTACTGAACGTTCACACACAAGTAACAGACAACTGTGAAGTGAAAGCAAAATGATACATGATTCTGTTATTTTTCAAAAAATAGAAAAGTGGGGCGTGCACAAGTATTCATACAGCATTTTTCTGAGTGCATTAAATTGCCTTTATAACATTCCTAATGACTGCAGAATGTTCACACCTTGCCCTACCCATTAAATAGAGGCCACCTGTGCGTAATCTACTCTCAGTATAATTCCAGCTGTTCGGTGAGGGCCTCAGAGCTATGGTCAGAGTGTATTGGTCACTAAACAACATCATGAAGGCCAAGGAGCACACCAGAGAGGTCAGGGATATAGTTGTGGAGACGTTTAAAGCAGCGTTAAGTTATACAAAGATTTCCCAAGATTTGAACATCTCAAGGAGCACTGTTCAATCCATCATTTGGAAATGGAAAGAGTATAGCACCACTGCGAACTTATCAAGACACGGCCGTCCACCTAAACTAACAGACCGAACAAGGAGAGCACTGGTCAGAAATGCAACCAAGTGCCCCAAGATAACTCTGGAGGAGCTGCGACGTACTGCCGCTGAGCTGGGGGAATCTGTACATGGGACAACTATAAGTCGTTACTACACAAATCTGGCCTTCATGGACGAGTGGCAAGAAGAAAGCCATTATTGAAAGGAGGCCATAAGAAATCCCGTTTGAGGTTTGCTCGAAGTCATATGGAGGACACAGCTCCCATGTGGAAGAAGGTGCTTTGGTCAGATGAGACAAAAATTGAACTTTTTGGCCCAAATGCAAAACGTTATGTATGGCACAAACCTAACACTTCTCATCGTCCTGAGTGCACCATCCCCAGTGTCAAATATGGTGGGGGAGCATCATGCTATGGGGCTGCTTTTCCTCAGCGGAGACTGGGAAGATTGTAAGAATAGTTGGGAAGATGGATGGAGCCAAATACAGAGACATTTTGGAGGAAAACCTGCTGGAGTCAGCAAGAGAATTGAGGCTGGGGTGGAGATTCACCTTCCAGCAGGACAATGACCCTAAACACAAAGCTACATCTACAATGGAATGGTTTAAAAACAACATATTAATGTGTTAGAATGGCCCAGTCAAAGTCCTGACCTAAATCCTATTGAAAATCTGTGGAAAGACCTGAAAACTTCTGTTCACAAACACTCTCCTTCTAATTTGACAGAGCTTGAGTTGTTTTGTAAAGAGGAATGAGCTAAAATGTCAGTCTCTGTGCAAACCTTGTAGAGTCATACCCCAGAAGACTTGCTGCTGTTATTGCAGCAAAAGGGCGTTCCACAAAGTATTAAGTCATGCTGTATGAATACTTGTGCACGCCCGACTTTTCGGTTTTCTATTTTTATAAAATAACAGAATCATGTATCATTTTGCTTTCACTTCACAGTTGTCTGTTACTTGTGTGTGAACTTTCAGTAAAAAATTCAAAATATTGTTTATGGCTGTAAACATGACAAAATGTGCAAAAGTTAAAGGTGTATTAGTACTTTCGAGAGGCACTGTATGTCAAGCCTTTATTTGTTATCATTTTGATGATTATGGCTTACACTTCAAATTTTATGAGATTTTTAATTTGGGGTTTTTACAAGCTGAGCCATAATAATCAAAATGATAACAAATACAGACTATACATATCTCACTTTGCATGTAATGAGTCTATCATATATTAGTTTCACAGTTTAAGTTGAATAATAGAAGTGAATGCGCTTTTTCACGATATTCTAATTATATAACGAGCACCTGTATATTGCAAAGTCACTAAGGTCTTCCATCTGAATGTGATTTACAAAGTGTTTGCCAACACAGCAACAGTACTTTACACAGTAACAGTAAAAAGTCCAGTTTTAGTCATGTTTTTCCTATTTTACTTCCATTTTACCCTTGTTTGGGCTGTATTTTTTTGCTTTTTTTTTACTCAATGTGGTAAAAAAAAGTAATTGCTTAAGATTATTTGATTGAAACTTACTGTGTTGAAATGTGTTTGATAAATCATCTCAATATTCATCCCCTCATATTGTGCAGCCCTGTTTGAAAGCTAGTCTGTTTCCTTATGACTTGTGTTCTTGCATTAAATGTCAGGTGAGGCCACGGCGCTGCACAGAACTGTCTAAACTGCAGCACCTCCTCTATTATGCGCCGCTGACAAAAGATGACAAATAGACCCGAGGTGTAATAGCGTTAGGGCTTTATTGGAAGCGGAAAGTGCACAGTTGTTTGTCTACGGTATAGAAAAGTCCTATCTTCATCTTGATTTCTTTGCTTCGGCGGCGCAGATCAGATTAGGTGACACGTACAAAACGCTGCGCCACTTTTATCTCAAAAACATGTTCCTTTTTTCAAATCTTTTTTCTTTCTTTGTGATGTGATAAACCGCAGGGTCAGAGGGAGAATTCAGCAATGTGTCAGCTCTTTGGACGGCGAAATGGCCACCGAGTTGGCGTTGCAAAAATTCCCAACTATGAATGATTTTATTGTTTGTTTAAAAAAAAAAAAATGTACTGAGAGAGAAGGCTTTGTTCTTGCGCTGGCACTTGTAACGATATCTAATCTTTTCACGGAGCTTAATTGCAGATCACAATATAGGTATTTTGTGAAATTAATCACATTTAAGCTAATTACAGCTCAAGGCCTTTTTTCCTTGTGCATCTAATAATCTTCTGTGTTCCTGTTTCTGGCAATAAAATGAAATGAGTAGGAAGGATGTTAATTAGACTTTTAGATCAGGTTTTTATGACGCAAATGTGATCATTTTTTGGAGGATTTGTGCCTTGTAGTGCTAGACGACATGTGAAAAAACGCTGTTGAGATATTCGATTACTGTCTTGAATATTGCAACTACAATATTAAGATTAACTAAAGATTGAAATGATGAAGCATTATGGCTAAAACCTTTGAACCCTTGTACATTGTTAGTTGCTATGTGTTTTTTATGCTGTGTTACAAATGGGAAGATGGATGACCTCAGTGATTTTGTGATATATTGTTTTTGCATAGCAATAATTTGACACTGTAGTTGTTTGCGCCTTAGAACATAATAAAACTGACCTAGTTTCTGTCACACAAGTTGAAGTGATCCTGTTTGGTGAAGTTGTTGCCTCCAGAGTTTTGCGCAGATGTAAATTCTTTGTTTTTGAACTCTCTGCATAAGCAATAGCATTGAGAAAGTGCTCCTGCGTGTGTTTAAAGCCCATAGACCTGACTCATTCTCATCATATGCAAGTCTAAACTACCTTTACTTGTTACTTAAAGGGGGGGTATTATGTAAAATCGACTTTTTCAAGCTTTATATCATGTTATTATGTCATTCCCTCATTAAACACATGCCTGGAGTGTTGCCTTGGCTCATTCACATATTTTTGAGTAATCAGTAAAAACTTAGACGGCAGCCATTTTAGGTGTAGCTATGCCTCAGTCCTCCTAGGAACGCCCCCACCTCCTGGAGACGCCTCTGGACCTTTCGTCACCAGCCAAGCCACCAACCACTGCTCCTCAGCTCAGCAGAGCCCCCTCCCCGCACAGTGTTGTTGTTTAAATGCCACAGCAGTGTGCTGAAGGGGCGTGTCGGAAAGCTTCTTAAAGAGACAGAGGCCTATTTCAAGACGTTCAGTACAGCCATTTTGAGAGAGCAATTTTATTCAAGGCAGTTATTTTAATTTACTGCATATACAGACCAACAGAAGGTTACGTCATAATTGTAGTATGGAATAGACTGGTGCTATGTGATTGAAAAAAGCATAATACCCCCTCTTTAAGAAAAGCTGCAGGTGTAGTAATGTAGTAGTGAAACAGTGACATTTTTTTGTTTTGGCCCAAACTTGTTTCTAGCTCTCACAGTCTCTCCTGTGTATTCATATTGTTCAAAGAATGTAATTACATGCACATTTCACACCCATATACAGCATTGAATGGTGACAAAGTGAAGCAGGGGCGTCCACCACCAAGATAAATTCCACTAATTTAGACTAGACTTCTATCATCTATTGCTCAATAAAACTTTAGGTGAAAACAATACAACAAGGTCTGTGTTTTGCTGTGTTTACAACATACAGTACACTGAGGTGGCAAAAATAAATGTATTCTACAACACCAAAAAAATCAGGTACCCCAGCTTTAAATAAATATGAGCTTTCTGTGCCCCAAAGATATGAAGTAACCTGTTCAAATCTATTTAAGTCAACCTCATTAGCTACGCAGATAGTACAACAGAGGGAATAAACAGTCCTCCTGACAATGTCTTCCTGAAAAAGATTTTCAGGTAAATCAGATAATGATTCACTGACAGCAGTTGTTCATTCACTTTTACTTCAAATAAAAGTTATCTACAGGATGTTTCTTTGTTTTGGATGTTGATGTTATCGTTATCCTTTGCCCATTGTCCAATCAGAAAACTCATGCTTTGTGCCAGTGGCTAAAAACATAGGCACTAATCTGAAAAGTCTGAGAAATTTAAGCAACCCATCTTCCTTTATTTTTGTAGTTCCGCTGCCATCTTAGTACGAAACTGCGGGTGTTCCTTTAGAATCCATGTGGGCCTATCATGTTGAAAGCACAGGCTCAGGACAAGATGATATCACTGATTATGATATTTTTATTTGCAACAGTTGGAGGTTTTCTCTCTTTCAGGAGTCAAGGCGTAGCTTCACGGAGAAGTACAAGTGCTGCTTAAAGGGGGGGTATTATGTAAAATCGACTTTTTCAAGCTTTATATCATGTTATTATGTCATTCCCTCATTAAACACATGCCTGGAGTGTTGCCTTGGCTCATTCACATATTTTTGAGTAATCAGTAAAAACTTAGACGCAGTGTGCTGAAGGGGGCGTGTCTGAAAGCTTCTTAAAGAGACACAGGCCTATTTCAAGACGTTCAGTACAGCCATTTTGAGAGAGCAATTTTATTCAAGGCAGTTATTTTAATTTACTGCATATACAGACCAACAGAAGGTTACGTCATCATTGTAGTATGCTATAGACTGGTGCTATGTGATTGAAAAAAGCATAATACCCCCTCTTTAAACAATAATCCTGGGGTTGTCTCCCTGCTACAGCAATCACTGGTCTAACGCCGATAAGAACATAAATAAAGTTTAATATGAACGGTCAAGCAAATGTCTGGTACTTTGGCACAATAGATCAGCGCACATACCCTTAACGCGAAAACAGCTAGCCTACTTCATATGTGATAGTACGATGCAAACAAAGCGGCTTATGATGCCAGGTCTGGCTCTGCAAGATCTGAAAGTGCGCTCCTACAAAGCGCAAAAGGTTACGCTATAGTCCGCATTTAGAAACAGAAGATCGGACCTTCTGAATGTTCGGACACAGATGAAATTACACTATCTTGTGTCAAAAAGTGTTATAAAGCCACAATAAAAAGGCTACTTCGCCCTCTGTAATATCCGCGTCAGTCAATGCTCATGAGGAGTGAGTCAACACAGGTCGATGTGATTATGGGCCGGGCCTCGATTTCCTGCTGGTGTTTCAGAGGCACAGTCAGACCCCCGCTGCTCCGCCACACTTCAGCACATCAATATTATATGAGAACAAACCGGGAGGACGCCTCTCTGCACTTTACAACACTCATTCATACCTCCATCTTGTCGATATCTACCCCATTCTGCTCACACTTTGCTGTTTATTGCAATCTTACCATCTGTTAAAGCGCTAATTAAATGTTCTGCGGTAGTGGGCTAGTCTTTACGGTGCAGCCCCCTGAGAGGAGCATTTCTCCCTGGCACTGATACTGTGTCTGTTACATAAGGAATGAGCCGTGAATGCCAGCTGTGATATGGCCAGTCTCATGTTTTATACAACTAACTTTTACCTCGTATATATCACTCTTACCTTGTCTCTCACTCACCGCGCTCACTGCCTCGACAATAGCTCCAGGCAAAAGTGCAAGCTGTAGGAGGCACGAACGTTATGTCATCGGATGATTTATGTTTGTTTGAAATGCAAGTGTTTAAGCCGAACACCTGTTAAAGGCACTGGTGGAAAAAACATGTTAAAAAAAAGACAAAGTACACATTTTAAGTACTTACTTTACTCAAATACATTGTATGTGATACTTCTTACTTTTACTTCACCAGCTGCACCACTGTGAGTGCCGCCCTGGCACAGTGATGCAGCGGCTTATACTGGGTCCAGATCTGGAGATGGGTCCCTGAGCGCTGGCCTACACTGGCTACTCTCTGCTCCTACAGGTTGCCCCAGTGCCATTGAGGGTCAAATGCAGAGACAAATTTCTCTACTCTATGGAAAAACGGTAGCCTATTCCTTTAATGAAGTATAATTTAACTACATTTTAGAGCAAGTATCTGATGACTATCTCTGTCATATAGTTATGAACTGAATTCACTGAAAAGTTAAAGTATTTTGAATTGTGTTTTAAACCAGTGGCTCCCAACCTTTTTTCCCTTAAAGCAATACTAAGTAACTTGTTAACCTTAATAAATCCTTTTCGTAGTTCTGCTGGGGGTAATACAAGTGTTAATGGGATGATTGGGGGTCTTTCATTTCCCCTGGTGTCTCTGGCCAGAAAACCCTACTTGCAGCATTGGTGGCTCCAACCCGGAGCCACCAATACACACAAATGGAATCGCGAAGAAGAAGCTGCATCTGCAGTGGCGCGTATGGCCTCTAGGGTCATGAGTTACTTACTTCTCCTTTAAGCCCCACCTGTGCATGCTGTAGTCAGGCCACGGCCCCAGTCCAAAACTATGGCCCCCACAAATGTATCAAAACATAAAAATTGTGGCCAATGAGCATTTATAACAAAGAAACAAACTGCATCTGTAGCCGTTCTTTCAGTCATATTTGATGATTTTTAAACATTTAATTTACATAAATGGGTCAGACAAAGCTCTGCCCCTCCCCCCTTGCAATCCCAGGCGCCCCAGGTTGGAACCACTGTTTTAAACACATTTACTTCCAAAACGACCTGTTTGTGAGCTTAGTCTATAAATCTAAAGCTATAGTTAAATAGAAATGTAATATTTTAAATTTAAAACGTTTTACGGATGCTTCGAGTTAGTTCTATTTAGTTTTTTTAATTCAATTTTCATTAGATGTTAGTCATTTTTAGTCATCTTAAATACTAGTTTTGTGTTACATATAACCATGACGAAATAAGTTCTCATTGAGTTTAATTCTGCTCTGAATCCCCTGTTTGTTTGTATGGCATGAGCAGCAGGGACTTGTCTGTGGAATCAGACTGATCAGCGTGCGTCACCTGTCTCCACTTTGTGCTTATGCCTTCCTTGAACAACTTTGGATAAATACCGACCACCGCAAGCATTTTCACACTTAGTGTGAAAGTTACATGGTATTGAAGACATCCTGACCCTTTTATTCATTTTGTTCTGCTTCTAACGCACAAGCTTAAAGACAAAATGTTCACTTGCTGCTATTATTACACCCACGAACAGGTGCTAGATTTTTCTCTCCACCATTTAATGGTCATAACAATGTTGCCTGGTTGGTGTATGATTTTGCATATAGCTTGTGTTTTATCATAAATCTCCCAGAAAATTTGTTTAACAACCATCAATTTGGAGTTTTTGGCACAGCTACAGAATCATCCTTTGACATTGGCTAAAAATGAAGGCAGACCTGCGCTTGGTTTGCAGCCGCTTTTTATGGGGCTCAGTCGAATCAAAATACCATCTGCTCCTGTGATGTGAAGTTACTGTCCTGTTGAGTCCGCTGCTTTCTACCTGTTGGCACTGAACAGACAAGTGGCAGCTTCCCACTCCTTAAAAGGGGTAGCACACTTCTTTCTATTTATAACATACAGTTGAGATTTGAGAGTTTTCATTCCTTTTTAAATAATGATATTCTTATTTATATAGTGATGTTAAAATCTAAAAAAATTGAGAAAGTAGGAGAGTCCCTTTATTTCCAAGCTGGTCTTAACAACTGGACCTGGCAACCCTAACAGTGGATATAAACATGGATATAAACAATGCCAAAGGTTTTTGAAATTGTTAATTCATCACCTTTACAATTGTTCTCAGTAAAAAACAATCATTGATTTGTAGGCGTTTACTACTTTATCTGCATACTACTCATGAAGTAGTTCCTTTTAATCGCATTGGTGCTGTTTTTGAACATTTATAACATTTTAGGCCTGTGATCAATTCCATTCATTCCCCAAGAAAGATACAGGGCCCGATCTTCCGCCTGGCGCAACAACAGCGTTCCTCAAGAGGGGTACCTTGGGGCGTCGCTTAGGGATAAAAAGAGGTCAGCTGAGGCGTGTGCTACAAGCAGTGCTGACTGCAACAAGCGCTAACTGCTTTCCCTTCACTCACCTCGCGTGCAGCCTTTCTCATGTTATTACACTTTTGCTGAACAAACCGCAAACTATTTCTCCCACTGTGAGTTAAACACTGTCCATGTCGCAAGAGAGAGAGAGAGAGAGACTATATCGATAGGCCCCGCTCTAGCGCTAGTATTAAAGAGGGCGGGGCAAACTCCGTGCTGCAGAAACATGATCAAAACACCAGCACCAGATTGGGCCCACAGTCTCTTTTGAGCTAGCCTGGTCTTACCATACCCTCGTGCTCATTTCGTACAGAGGGTCTGGATCTTCACAATTGAGCTCCGTTATCAGGTGGGAGGGGTAAACTCCTGTGAAACAATTGGATCTGATTTTCGCTTGCCTTTTGTTGTGACATATGTAATGCACCCGAGTGAGTGAAGCAAGCTATCATAACTCTTGGGAGCATTCCTTGCGCATTCCAAGGCTTCAATTTCAATTTTTGATATTTGGGAGCTGGGCCAGAACAGTTTGAAGAGCTTCCTTTACTTTTGTATCCGCCGCCATTGCAAAAACTACAACCAGCAAATCCAGCGCAAACGCTTGACGTCACCTACAACACCCGCCTCCCCCGCTCGCTGAATGGTAGGTTGAAATTCAACCGATGAAACGCAGCCACTGAGATCAATCCCAGACGTACATCTAGGGAAAAGATAATTGACCAGAGTTTACGGATGGCTAAGGCCAGGCTACTTTTGAGCAAGAGTCGAGAATTTTTAGGAATTAAAATGTATAATCATTTAATTTCCAATGAATTAAAATTATTCTACATTTGAATTCATTGGAATTAAATAGAGGAGCATGAAAACTTTGAAGCCACTGTACAAGTATGAAAGTATTTGTACAGTCGAAAGAGTATGAAAACTTTGAATCCATTGTACAAAATATCAATTAACATTAAGCTTTTGCAGGTTGTTTGAAATCCTTTTTATATAACATATACTGTAATATGCAAATTGCCATTCACAACCTGTGGAGCATATTCAACACCCACCACTATGATGATAACAGTTAATAGATCGTCATAGCAACTACTCGCCCTAACAACCGCCTCCCGCCCACGAGGGTCCCACAGCAACCGTCACCAAGCAACCCCCTCCCTCTTCTCACTCCCTCTATTTAAGGCGCAGAGGAGGAGGAATGAGGAAGGATGCCGCAAAGTGAAAACAATTATAAAAGAATTAGTGCATCATAAATTTAGTGCACGTCTACACAAGTGAAAAAGAAAACAAAATAAACATAAACCTCTGCATTAAATCGAGATTCACAGCTGCCTTGTGTGAATTCCTGTAGATGTTAGAATAATGCCTCATGTCCGTCGACTCCCATGCTGAATAATATAAGTGTTGAGGAGAAAAAAACAGGTCAAGTACAGGATATCCTGTCAACAAACGACATTGTACAAGCACAATTCTGCTCAGTGCAAACATGTCTGATGACAGCGTTAGAACTGCTGCTATTTTGTTTTTCAAATCATAAAGTTCCTTTAGACATACGTAGCTTAGAACTGTAAGTAATTCCATTGGATGCTTTTTGGGAAGTTCACTTCAGGTCAGTGTTATTTTCACATGCCTGTTTATGGAGCGGTCAGCTGGGCACTGCTGACTAAAGGGGTGCGGCTTACACAAGAAGGAAATGTGGGCTGGAGTTTGTGACTTCAGTTGCTCTTACGACCACACACACTTTGATTCTGGTTGGATTGTATCGAAAACGGAACGCATGTTGGAGTTGATGCCAAAAATTGCTGTTTCTTCTCCTACAGTATTTTTGTTTTCGTCATTCCTCTTATTCAGTAACTTTCCAAAGTAAATCTGTGAGTGACAGAGAAGGAGCCAGAATGTGATAATTGCAGTGTTTTGTGATTCTCTCGAGGTTACAGGTGTTTTTACACCTGCTGTTTCCATAACAACCGGGTCTTTCCTGTCAGAACAGTGTTGCTGGTATGTAGCAGAAGTGTATTTCTTCTAAAGCCTTGAGTTACTGTGTTTTACAAGTTGAAAACAAAGGGAAAGTGTTTAAAGCAGACACTCTGAGATAACAAAGGCTCGGTGAAACTAGTAATATATTAACTCATCCTTGGGACTCATCCTTAGGCCAAAGATAGTAAGCAGAGGTGTTTATGTCTGTTGTAGTGAGTTACTTATGTATGATGGGGCTTTAGTTTAAGAAAACATTACTGACTAAATACATTAAAACTGTGGTTATTATGGACTCTACAAAGAAATGGCTAAATCTGCGCCGCTCAAAACTGTACATGTAAGTTTGTACATTTATCTCTATGACACCTTTTACAGTAAACTGCTCTGACAGTGTGTGTTTCTCTCTCAGTGTGGAAGGAGACTCTCAGTGTCCCGACTCCAGCCACAAAGACAGCTCATTTGGCCAGTCTCCATACCTGCGTGGCTCCGAGCGCTACACTGACAGCAGCACTCCTCCAGGCTCCAGGGGACCTACATGTGTGTCCACCTCCAGCTCTGCCAGCTTGGCCTGGGCACTGCGGACACGCCACCAACCAGCCAGCCTCGCCTTACGGAAGCAGGAGGAGGAAGAGAACAAGAGATGCAAGGCTCTGTCTGATAGTTATGAGCTTTCAACAGATCTACAAGACAAAAAGGTATTATCTTTGAGGCACTCATACAAATTATAGACAGTATTTGTAACATGTCACTTTTCAACACGCTGTCACTATTGCAGGTTGAGATGTTGGAAAGAAAGTACGGAGGTTCTTTTGTAAGTCGCAGAGCAGCTCGGACCATTCAGACGGCCTTTAGGCAGTATCGCATGAACAAGAACTTTGAGCGCCTCAGAAGCTCAGCTTCAGAGAGCCGCATGACCCGCCGCATCATCCTGTCCAACATGAGACTGCAGTATTCCTTTGATGAGCGCCAGCCACAGCAACAGGCTCAAACACAGACCAACTTCACCCACAGTGTGGCCATCGGCCCCCCTCACTCCCCAGACGCTGACCGCCCGGGGGACTACACCCATCTGGAGGACTCCTTTTCTAAACAGGTACAATCAACAACTTTCTTCCGTCTGTAAATTTGTATCTGTTGCAATTATAACTTTTTTTCTAACGTCTCTTTATATCTGAGCTATTGGATATGACATACAGTATCTATAATGGAAAGCTATCACATGTGCTATACTGGAAAAGAATGCTGAATGCGATCCTTTCTCCAGGTCAAGTCGTTGGCTGATTCCATTGACGATGCCCTCACCTGCCGCGGAGGTCGTAATGACTCGCAGGAGGGCAGTCGGGAGGGCGGGGGGCTGAGTGAGGACTTTGGGGAGTGTGTTTGGAGCAGCAGCAGTAACCCATCGTCTCAGCGGGGGCTGGCAGAACGAGCCAGGGGTCCTGGTGGAGGA
This sequence comes from Neogobius melanostomus, assembly GCA_007210695.1. Lineage (NCBI taxonomy): Eukaryota > Metazoa > Chordata > Actinopteri > Gobiiformes > Gobiidae > Neogobius > Neogobius melanostomus. The sequence continues at coordinate 5,178,359 of VHKM01000223.1, read as the reverse complement.
CTAAGCATGCATGGAGACAGCACTGCCACCTCCTACAGTGATGTCACTCTCTACATGGATGATGGCATGCCATCCTCTCCCCTGTCTCTAGACCGCGCACCCAGCAGCACAGACACAGAGTACTGGGGTCCTGGGACAGGAGTGGGGGGGCGTGAGGATAGCAGGGACACAGAGGGGGGAGGGAGCAGTAACAGCCGCCGCAGCACCCCCTGCACAGAGTGTCGTGACTACAGGCTAAGGGGAGCACACCTGCCTCTGCTCACCATAGAGCCACCCAGCGACAGCTCTGTGGACATGAGTGACCGCTCCGACCGCGGGTCCCTCAGCAGACAGCTGGTGTACGAACAGGAGTCTGGGGTCGGGGCAGGCTCGCCTCAGGGAACACTCAAACATTCCCCAGCCACAGGAGCTCGCTCCACGTCAACTGCTGCTGCACAGGGGCAGGCCAGGCCCACGGGGCGGCCCATACCCACACACATCCCTCACCAAGTAGTGGCCCTTCACCACCATCACCACCACCCCATCCACCACCACCAGTACGACACGCCCTCCTCTTCTTCCTCCCCTCAGCAGCCCCCCACCACACCACTATCCTCCTCCTCCTCTACTGTACTGCCCCCTGGTGGCTTAGAGCAGCCTTGTTGCTCTGATGGGGACAATGATTCACTCAACTCCACCACAAACTCCAATGAGACGGTCAACTGCAGCTCTGGCTCTTCATCCCAGGACAGCCTTCGAGAACCCCTCCCGCCTCTTGGAAAACAGACCTATCAAAGGGAGAGCCGCCACAGCTGGGACTCGCCTCCTTTTAACAGTGACGTCGTTCAGAGACGGCAGTATCGCATAGGCCTTAATCTTTTTAACAAGTAAGACTGTGAAAATAAGCACAATATTCAAATTACATTAGTGGTACGTATTATATTATATTATTCCAATTGTATTTCTGCAGGAAACCAGAAAAGGAATCCAGTACCTAATAGAAAGGGGGTTTGTATCTGACACTCCAGTTGGGATAGCTCGCTTCATCCTGGAGCGGAAAGGTCTGAGCCGACAAATGATCGGAGAGTTTCTTGGAAATCGACAGAAACAGTTCAACAAAGATGTTTTAGAGTGAGTATTTAAGCAGTAGTATATTTTATAGCACGCTGTTATGCTGTAAAGCCATGTTTAAGGTGCAAATGAAGGCGACCTTATAGCTACCTTGACCTTTACTCGTACACACTATAAATTATTTGTAATGTGTGACATGACTTATGGTCCATATGCTCGCTGAGTGTTGCTGTGTCTCAGGGGGATGCTGTAAGGTGAGTGTGCCCTCTGTCTGTTACAGCTGTGTGGTGGATGAGATGGATTTCTCAGGAATGGACCTCGACGATGCTCTGAGGAAGTTCCAGGCTCAAATCAAAGTCCAAGGAGAAGCTCAGAAAGTGGAGAGACTAATAGAAGCTTTCAGGTGTGTACTTTTTTGGTTATTTGTGGTTATTTTGCAGATTATAGAATGTTGTCACACTCTCAGATGGAAGAAGAGCCAGAATTCCTGTATCAGCTATGGAAAATGCACCAGTATCTAATGTATTTGTAGTACAATGTCAAGCTCTGCAGGCCTGTAGTGTAGAATGTTGTGTTGTTTTTAAAGTAAGTTTAAAACATGCTTTCTGTTTTGCAGTCAGAGGTACTGTGTATGTAACCCAACCCTCGTCCGGCAGTTTCAAAACCCTGATACCATCTTCATCTTGGCCTTTGCCATCATACTCCTCAACACCGACATGTACAGCCCTAACGTCAAACCTGAGAGAAAGATGAAACTAGACGACTTCATCAAGAATCTCAGAGGTGCTTTGTAATTACTGCCCATATGGTTTGCGTTTATGCCTCCCTCTTCTTTATAGAGTTCATCTGTTTCAATGCTTTTTTCCCAAGGTGTAGACAATGGTCAAGATATCCCGAGAGACTTGCTTGTTGGAATCTACCAGCGGATACAGAAATGGGAACTCCGGACAAATGATGACCATGTGTCGCAAGTGCAAGCTGTGGAAAGAGTCATAGTAGGAAAGAAGCCAGTGCGTATCGTAGCTGCCTCAGTATTTTAATGGCAGTGATAGTGATCGTTCTGGTATCCAAATGTAAAAGTGATAGTGGCAGCTGTGGAGGTGTGGACTATTGATTACAATTGCAAAATAAATCTACTTGTACTTTAGGGCTACACAAAAATATCGCCAATTTATTATCACAATATTAGACGACACCATATCCAAAAGCCGCAATATATCGCAAAATCACTGAGGTTTTCCATTTGACTGAGATTCACACTTTTTTGTTTTACTCACACAGCCTAAACAAAAATATATGATAACTTATAAATGTGCAAAAGTGTTTTTTGCACATTAATGAACATCTGCATCGAAACAACAAAACAGATGTGACGGATTTTAGCCACAGGGCTATTTTACATTCTAGTTCAGTTTTAGTTAGGATTTGTACAAATTTAGTCCAATTTTAGCCTTGTTTTGGTGCAAATGTATTATTTTAAGTCTTGTTCTGACATTATTTAAATTAGAAAGATCTGAGTTATTAAATATTGATTTTTTTTTTCATCATATTGTGCCGGGTTAGGAGTAAATGAGAATGATAACAGAGTTTTGACTAAGTGTTACTATTGTGGGATTGCCTGTTAGAATAATGTGTACCACAAATGATTTGGTGTGTCTTTTATGCAAAGGTACTGTCCCTTCCACACCGGCGGCTGGTGTGCTGCTGTCAGCTCTATGAGGTGCCTGACCCAAACCGACCTCAGAGGACAGGGGTGCATCAGCGAGAGGTCTTTCTGTTCAACGACCTTTTAGTGGTGAGGCTTCGTTTAGCGCTGGCCAGCTGCGAAATGAAATAAAACAATATAGAATTTCTTTTCATGACTAATTCCAGATTAACAATAGATGTGTTACTTTCCCTCCCCCATCTTAATTAAACAAAAGATAATGTTGTGAAGTCTTTTAAAACACACCTATATTGTGTGTTTTCTTTTGTTTGTTTGTTTTTTTAATAGGTGACCAAAATCTTCCAGAAGAAGAAAACCTCAGTGACCTATAGTTTCAGACAATCTTTCCCTTTGGTTGAGATGCAAGTGCACATGTTCCAGAGCTCATGTGAGACTTTACTGTTCCTGCGGTGTCTTTTTACTGCCATGTTGGGTAATGATTCAAGGTTTTCTACTATTATTATGCATTTCTCAGACTACCCTCATGGTATTCGACTGACCTCAGCTGTCCTGGGCGGAGAAAGAAAGGTCCTCATTGTCTTTCTGGCACCCAGTCAGCAAGATCGCACACGCTTTGTTAGCGATCTCAGGGAGAGCATCGCTGAAGTGCAGGAGATGGAGAAGTACAGAGTCGAATGTAAGCACCATCTTGATTGTGCCACATTTTGTATTGATTTGTTTATTTATTTTTGATAAGAGACAGTGCATATTAATGAACATCGACAACGTTTGTGATGTAAATTGCCAGATTAAAGCAAAGATGATAGTTTCCATCTGTAGGTGACAAAGATAAAACATGCAACAGCACAACAATGCCACAAGTACAACAATTGACAACGATCAGCGCTAAAAGTGTTCACAGGCCTGGTTTGCAGCTATTACTCTTTTGTGACAAAAAATCCACACATGTTGAACATGATTTTTACACAAACCTGCCAGCTTAGCCCTTTCAACTGACAACAATCACATCCATGTGTTTTAATAATATCTATTAGTGGACTTTGAGCTGAAAACCATTGATTTAATGTAAAGAACATACGTAAACTAGCCACTTTTTGTAAGTTTAATTGTTTGGGTTGGGGAATATATTGATACAATATAAAACTGTAATAAAAGTTGTTAGGTCTTGTGTGTGGTTTCATTTTGATTTAGATACATATAATTAAATCTTTGTTCTTAACAGCTGAGCTGGAGAAACAGAAAGGTGTAATGCGCCCGAGCCTGTTAACTGGAAATGTGGTGGGTGGTGTAGGGCTCAAGAGCGAAGTTGTCAATGGCACTTTGGGAAGAACAAGTTTTGATGACAACTGCTCATTGGGTGAGGGTCTCAAACGCACAGCGCTCAGCTCATCTCTCAGGGACCTATCAGAGACAGGTGAGACAGCTGCATCTAAACACACAAACTGCATGGTTCCTCTCTCCTAATTATGGTTATTAAGTTCTTCTGTGGTCATTAAATTCTTTAAATAGATCCTATACCTCTGTATGAAATCAACTCCCTTTCCACTCCGCAATCTTTCACTTTTTCTTCCTCTTCCTGGTGGGCTACAGGGAAGCGTGGTCGCAGGAACAGTGTTGGTTCTCTGGACAGTACCATGGAAGTAAGTCTTTACGATAAGCTATCGCTTTGTTTCACGATTGGATCTGCATTTCCCTTCAAAGACTAATCTAGCATGTCTTGTTCAAGTTTGGCCGTCCTACCTTCGTGTTGTTTTTTCTGGCACATTTGTTTTGAGATGTTCTTTATTTGTTTCTGTGATGACAGTAATAGAAGTGTTTTTGCCCAGTACATGTTGCTCCTGTGTGTTCCCAGGGCTCTGTCATTAGCAGCCCACAGCCGCACCAGCGTTATGCGGTGCCTGGGGTTGTCTCTGGATGCTATGGATCAGAAGATTTCCGGCCTCACCGCCCCATCCTGAGCCCCGGAACGGGGGTGGGGGGTGGGCCGGGGCAGCAACATACCACTGCTGGGACAGGAGTTGGGGGAGTCTCCAGCAGTGCAGAGAGAGCAGGAGCGGGGAGCGGACCTGGGGGAGCAGCAGCAACAACAGCGTCTCTTTCCTGGGCTCACTATTCGGCAGCAAGCGCGCCAAACCACCTGGGCCCCTTATTCCACCGGGGCCACCGTACCCCGCACCTGTCCCCCACCGACTACAGGGGGCCCCCCTCCTCACTCCCCGTCATCTCTGTGTCCGCTAGAGGGGGGACCTACCAAGATTCAGGCACTGCACGCACAGTACTGTCACGCGAACACCGTGCAGCCACCTCCACCTTACTATCATCACCATCGGTACCACGTACAGCCATTCCCGCCACCTTTACAAGGAGTTTCCCCTCATACTTTACAGAGAGGCCCGCTACCTTGTCGGCCCGCCCTCGGCCCACCGCCGCTTACGCCACACCCGCAGCTGGCCCATCTCTCCCAGCTATCCCAGCATGGGCTTCAGGGTCGCTTCGGCAACATGGTGGTGGGGTGTCCGCCACCCCTTTCTCCTCACTCCCAACATTCCCAGAACCCCCTTGCCCTGTACCACGTGCAGTCCATACACTCAGCCAGAGGGCAGGCGGCCCTGGTACCAAACCACCCTTAACCCTGTCCCACTCCCACCCGCACCCCACGCACACTCCCAAACCCACCCCGGACACGTGCACACACCACACCCAGCCAGCCACTCCAGCCACCAAACACACTTTATATTCGGCACTCTGCCCCACAATCTGCCGTCCGCTACCGTGAATGCGCATCACGCAGCCTCCGGCGGCCCGTATCTGCCCCAGTACCCTCCTCTTTCTTCTATCCCCCTCCCCCACCGCACTCCCCTTTACCCCCCCTTCGTCCCCCTTACCCTCTTACCCCTCTCTCCCCTCACCCCCCCAGCACCCCGGGCAGCCTCCGCAGGCGCCACAGGTGACGGGATCTGGAGCGACAGGTACCGTGGGCAGCTCCAAATCCAAACCTATCAACCGGATAAGTACCGTAGTGTGAACCAAACTTGGTCTCGCAGCCAGCGCACGGACGATCGGTCGGAGCACAGAGTCAGGGGCCGCACCAAAGCGCACCGCTCAGAGAGTAATAGCAGCAGCATGACCGACAAGAGGAAACGCAGCCTTCTCCGGCTCTGCTACTTTCACCTGCGGTTCCCTCACATGTAGATGGAGTTATCAGGATGAATGTTGGAAATGCGCCAACCCACAATCAGAAAAGCCTATAGCCATAAGATATAACTATATATATATTTATATATATATAAATACCGTATCTTCAGTTTGAATTATTTAAAGTCTAGTTATACACGTATACGACTATTTACATGTGCAGTATCATTGTGATATGTGACAACAGATCAATGAAGACCATATTGTACCTTCAGCTGCTCAAAAGACGTCTGCCAGGGTCGGCCAGAAAAACAGATTGCCAAAATGTCTCTTTAACTTTGCAATAATTTTCTTGGCTTTATGATGTCTCTGTCAATTTTTTGAATCTTGCAGGTCCTGCTTTGCTGGTAATGTTTTTCTAAAACAAAAAAAAAGTTAGACCTCAAATGCATTACTTTTAAATGAATGCACGATCACCTAATTGTCTTTTGCTTAAAGTTATATGTTACCAAAGGCCACCTGGCTTTTTAACACATTCCTTGTGGGGTTTGGGACTCAATAATACAATCAATCATATAATTTGAATGTTTCTGAAGCTTTTTGCTGTTTTATTGATATTATGATACCTGCTATGAGTATGATGATTATTGTTCTATAATTGTTTTGATCAGTGAATATATCGGCAGATGTATGTAAGTGGTTATAGAAAGTTTATGCACATATGAAGCTCTACAGTTTGCCATAGCTCCTTGTGGGCAATCTAACATGTGAAGTGTAAGTCCTTTATACAATAACTTGTTTTTAATTTGCCATTTATCTAAATAGTATCAGATACTGATTGTGCTTCTGTCAAATTGATTTCATTGCCCAATTTAAAACTTGTTTTTGAGGTTTGTGCTCTTATTACAAACCTGATCACTATACACATCTTTATCACATTTTAACTCACAATAAATTGTGGAATAGATTGTTTATCCTTTTATTGGTCACTTGTGACTTTTGCCATCAATGATGATAATTTCATTTTATGTTAGTCCATGGTTTAAAGAAGCACGGTTTGACCTGAGGTTTTGTGATTTTGCACATGTGATGTCTGAACTCAGTAATGGCCTTTTTCTAATCCTCCCTTTCTTGCCACTAGAAATATCTTTATACATTTTCAGATGCTTTTGCATCTTGGGGAGGGCTTCTTGTTGAAATGTCAAGAATGTAAAATAGCCTTCAGCTTTTGTGTATTCCCTTTTGCTACTTCTGTATTTGAGACATTGAAACATTAAAACAGGTGAACAAGGGTCATATGTATTCTTAGTAGAGAGGGATACATTATCTACTATAACAAGCTTGAAATGGCAAGAAGAACTAGAAAGCCTAATATTGTTTGAGGAGACTAAAGAATGTGAGATAAAGAAATGTTTTAACTTATGTTGCGTTTCTTTTATGGTATCTGTTGAACTCCTGCATGAATTTGTCCACATTTATTGAATAGATTATATTGTATAAATTTGAATGTACATAATATATTATATATAAGCTTCTCATAACCAGGGGATATACTGCCATTATGTTTTGGGGTACATGCATGTGAGTACCGCTCAGTTTGTACATAAAAGATGGATAAATGAAGGCCAAAAGAAATATTGATTTATTTTATTTGTTATTATTTAGACTGAAGATGAGAGAATGTGGTAATGTGGTTAAAGTGCAAAGACTAAAGCCTAACTCTGTACATTTGGTGCACCTAATATTATTTTAAACAAATATTTCAGATTTTTTATTTGTGTATGTAAAAGCCTATTATGTGTATTGGAAGAAAAGAGAATTGAGATGTGAATATTTATTGCTACTGATAAAATTAAAGTGTCCTTGAAGTGACGTCTATGTTGTCTTTACTTATAAAACATACTACATGACGTTTTAGCGCCCTCCAACGAATTTCGACCGCAACAGCACGCAGGCTCACACGCACACGCGCACACTTCCAATAAGTGATGCGCATGGAAAAAGCAAATAGCTTTGTCAATATTTCACAAAGTTTGAAATTATGAAAATTAGTTTAAAGCCTAATTCTAGCTCAATCAGCCTAGTGGTCTTCTGAAAAATAGTAAGAAGTATTTGATCTAAGTAAGGAGATATATTAACAAATAACCCGGCGCCTTTTGCTGTGGATGAAAGTTTAGCAGTAGTGATATGTCTATGCCCTTATGAACAATGATAACTAAGGTGTTTGGGTTGTCAATGCAACTCACGTATTCTACATGTATCGGTCAAATGAAGACACGTGACCAAAAAGTACGCTGGAGGTCGCCATTTCGGCTGCGTGTCATATGACACCTGTCAATCCTTGTGTTGACTGGTTTACAGCAGGGGGAGAAGGAAATCATTGAGCCCCAGGCCGATTGGCGTCCTCTTCTAATTTGCTCAACCCGCCCTCCAGGGCATCTTTTCCACCTAGGAAACCTATAGAAACGTATGTTTTGGTGTAATTTTTTGTCCGAATTGCTACAGCAATTTTTCACGCAACAATTGCATAATTTTCGTACTGCAAACGCTTCTGTTTAGCGGTAGCTAACGTAAATAATCACTCAACCTCCACAATGGCGTGCTCCTGTGGGCCGAAAGCGACGTCACAATTTTTTTGACCGATTTGGTGCACAGCATTGACCTACATCAGCGTCCGGAACATCGCGGCCCCCTTGTCGATCCGAAATCCTCCCCCAATAGAAAATAATGTATCCTATTCATTGGAATTTTCTTATTGTTTTACAGCTAAAATTACATAAAAAGCAACATCTAGCAATGAGTGGAGTTTAAAACTGGTTTCAAGTAATACATGTACGTTAGCGAATAAATGTATTTTTCCTTTTAAAATATATATTTTTTCACTGTACTTCTTTTCTAGACAAGCTTTTTGGGGCCTGTTGGCTATTTCTATATCTGTTTTTGTTATAATAGGCTTTAATGGTGGTGTCTCCAAGCCCCCCAGGGGCCCCGGGCCCCACTTTGGGAACCACTGACCTACATTATTATCTTATTATACATAAATAACAGGCGCTTTAAACAAAAGCACGGTTTCTATTTTATTTCGACTACTCTATCTCGTGTGTATGCACTGATATGAAGATGAAAGCCATTACTGCACAGGCACGTTCACCAGTGCACGTACATCCTCTGACAAATGAGAAGGAGACGTGAGAAAAATTGAGACGCTTCGGTCGTGAGAAAAAAAAAAAAACTAAGATGGCGTCTCGTAAAGAAAGATAGGATGGCCTGAAAGGAGTGTCGGTCTTGGTCGAAAAAATGGTTGATAACGACATATTAGATAAAGTGTGAAGCTTTTGACTACTTTAAAACAATCGTTGCTATCTGTGCTCCGCTCTTCGCTGCTTTGGTAGAAGGGGATACATGGAAATATCAGGCTGAAAAGCGGTGTGTCAACTAGCTAGCGACGGCGGCGGTTAGCATCTTTAGCTAACTCTGGTCCGACACAGCTGGCCAACATTAGCTAAGCCATCAGGCATCAACAGAGAGCGGAGAAAGAAACGCAGCCACCACCAGCACTGAACTATCCCAGGACAGCGAAGTGTCAGTGGGGTCAGTCTTCAAAACACATTACTTGTTGTGATTCCGACAGCTTTAATCAGTATTAAGCTAATATTATGGTGTTCAATCAGTGCTAGCCTGCGCTGGATCCTGATCATTCGGGCTGTAAAGTTGTTAGGTTAGCATGTCTGGGGTGCTGTTTTGAGCCTAATTTCTGGTCTGCTAACTAGCGTTGATATGAGACTGAAGAGGTAATGGGCTGGTGTATAGGGAGCTTGAAGGCCTCACTGGTATGTTTTAGCTCCAATCGCTATGTTAACGAAAGTCATTGAGCTGTTGACATACTTCAACATATTATGCTTATGACTCAAATACAATACACCATTTATATTGTTGATACTGCATTTTTAAGTTGTTTTTGAGGATTAGTGTTTGTCAAGTTTAAATCGCTATAGCTACCAGTTATCAGGTTAGTAATCAGAAGTATAATGGTTACATGTGTACTCGGGTTGATATAAGTGAGATTTTATGTCCATATAGGTTTGCATACGTGTATTCTATTTACTCACTTCAGTCCACCTTCACGTATGGCCTTTGGGTTCATGGCCTCCTCCTCGCCATTGTTTGTTGAAACCTGGTGAACAATCAGGTATAGGGGCTGCATGCTATTTTAATGACTTTGACATACATTTACTTACTGTTATAGCATTTGTTTTTATGAAGTTCTTTGTCTGGTGCAAGACTACCATGGCCTTTGTGAATGTTTTCAAAACAGAAGATCTGTTTGGAGGGGTTTGTCTCTTTGCTGGGTGCTATCAGGCTTTATTTCCTCTGAGGATTAATGATGAGGATTAGAAGACTATTAGTAGACAGTGTTAACATTTTAAGTTATTGATTTGGTTCTTTCTATATGCAAAATGATGTTTGTTTGTTTGATTGATTGGCTCCTTCATACCGATGCATGCAAACATAAATGCTGATTCTTTTGTTCAGGGCAATGGATGTGGATGAGTTTGTCCCTCCACCGGAGTGTCCAGTTTTTGAGCCCTCATGGGAGGAGTTCCTGGATCCCCTTGGCTACATTGCCAAGATACGTCCCATTGCAGAGAAGTCTGGAATCTGCAAAATTCGACCTCCTCAGGTAAATGCTTGCAAAATAATTAAAATACAATTTGAAATACCCCCCCCCCCTCCCTTTCGCTATGTGTGTGTGTGGACGTTTAGATGTTTATACATTTATTTAGATTTTTTTGCGTTTATTTAGCACATGTATGTTATATGTAATGGCCTTTAAATTTGAGTTGATTTTTGTCCATTGTAGGCCTATTGTTTGGGAAGAAAAATAAGAAAATGTTACAAGGAAAACTTTGTAATTTATTGATGTTTATCATTAATGTGTTTCCTCAAACAAATTCATAAAAAAAATAAAAAATTTGAAGTGCACTCTTGCACTTATTCCTATCAATTGTGTAAATGTTAAATAGTTAGCATTTTTGCGAATCCTTTTAAATGCTTTACATGCCATTTGTTAGAGTTAGGGTTTATAAAGACCACTGTACTATTATCCGGTACTCTACTGCAGTATTATTGACATTGGATTTGTTTTTGTTCTAAAACAGGATTGGCAACCACCGTTCTCGGTGGAACTGGATACTTTTCGTTTTACACCTCGTATCCAGAGGCTAAATGAGTTGGAGGTAAGTTATTTATTCTGTATTATACATCAGCTCTGTACTTATACAGTGTTTCACACATTATAAACATGCAAATTAAAATCTATTTTTGAAAAATAACTGTTTACAGATTTGATGTTCAGTGGCAGTTTTTTTTGTTTGTTTTACAAATTGTATTATGAAATATAATAATATATGAAAGTAATGATTCGCCACTGCCCCATAGTCTCAGTAGAAATCTGTGCAAAATACTCAGTATATTGTACATATTATATTGTGCATATTTACCTTTTCTCTCTTTTTTTTCAGGCGGAAACGAGAGTCAAGCTGAATTACTTGGATCGCATTGCAAGATTTTGGGAGTACCAGGGATCCTCACTAAAATTCCACATATTGAAAGGCGCATTGTCGACATCTTTAGTTTGTCCAGGGTCCGTATTAATATCTTTCTCTCGTCAGATGTTTTTGATCTTGATACACTTTGTCCTTCCAAGTAAGTGTCTTGTTTTGTGTTTCAGATTGTGACTGATGAAGGAGGTTTTGAGATGGTCTGTAAAGAACGTCGCTGGGCTCGCGTGGCTCAGAGGCTCGGTTATCCCGTGGGCAAAAATGTTGGCTCTCTTCTGCGTTCCCATTATGAAAGGATTGTCTACCCTTTTGAAATGTTTCAGTCTGGTTCCAGCATGATGGTACGTTATATATGGCCAAAGTGTTCAAATGGAGGGTGAAATTCAAGCTTTCATTGCTTCAGTTTTGAGCATGTTTCTGTTTGTAATGTACGTAGCACTGTAAGCCAAAGCACTATGATGGGGAGGAAGTGGATAAAGAATACAAGCCCCACTCCATCCCTCTGCGACAGTCTGTCCCTCCGTCCAAAATGAGCACCTACGGGCGCCGTGCCAACCGCTGCCAAGCTGATGTGAGTTATCTATATTATACGTATTTAAAGTTATGATCATACTGGAAATGTATGCGGACAGCTTCTATGAACTGCAAAACCACTAACTCCTAACCACTGCTCAACATGTGTATCCCTTTTTTTCCTCAGCCTCATTACACCCGCAAACACCTTGAAAATAAATAATGGCATTTCTATTTGAATTAGTGTCTGAAAATCACAGACAATGTTGTAGCATTATGACTTCACTTTTAACACTCAGTTGAGCAAAACTGCACTCATTTGCGCATCTTGCCTTGCTTCCTCTTTGCCCAGCTGACCATTTTTGTTTCCACTGATGGCTGCTTTCTGTCAGTCTGACTTTTCACTGTTCTTTTTTCTATAAATCATAAAATGCATCTTTATACATTTTAGCACTAAGCTCATCTATTTATATTAGTCTTTAAAAATATTACAATTATCAAACTATGTAACAGCTGTGCATATTACACTGATCGCAAGGGGTGGGCCATATATCGCATATCGTTATAGCAATATCATTTTTTGCTATTGTAATTTTTTATATAGTTGTGGACACGATATAATTTATGTTGCGCTCAGCTCCATCAGAGCAGCATAAACACTGACTGTAAAACACGGACAGGTGCTTAAAAGGTCAAATGAAATGAAGGATATAAACTGCTTGAGTAGGTCATATTTGCGAGGAAGTTAGTATGCCGTTAAAAAAAAAAATGAATAAGATATCACTGAATTCATCTTCCCAATAGGCGTAAGGCAGGGATTTTGCTGTAATTTGTAAGCGATAGTCAGCCCAACTAGTGCCTGATCCAGTTGTACAAACAGGGCTCTTTTTTTGTTTGTGTTTTCTCAGAGATTTGCATGATGCTCCACGCTCAGATGTGTGGTGTGATATGGGCGTATTTTTACAGTAAACCATTGACTAGTCATTCCACTGTCTCCATTGTAGACACTGCAGGTCTGTTTGATGAGATGTAATCTGAAACCAGGCACTTTTTGATAGTAGGGAAGTTCTCCCGGCACCCTCCCTCTGTCGTCTCTGTCCCTCTTGTCTTAGTTTATTGTTGCTGTTGTTGTCTCCCTTTGCAGGGTCCAGAGGATGTGGCCCCTCATCCTCTCAGCACAGGCTCTGAGCTCCACTCTGCGGTACTGCCTCTCGAGTTAGCGGGCCTTCCCCTCTGCTCCCCGCTCTGCTCCCGCTCTCACTTAACCACCTCACACAAGTTTTGGGTGTCCGATGTGTTCGTTATATATTAACACCATCTCCATTAACATACTATCATGCCTATTTTGTAACTCCAGACCTATGGTGGACTGTGTGTGGGGCACATGTCGGTATATATTAGTAAAACTCTTAAGAGTGTGATGTCAGTAAATTTCAGATTTAAACAGAGCCAGAAATGTGTTTTCTTTTAGATTAATAATGAAACAGTTTCTCAGATTTAAAATGACCTCAAATTTAAGTGCAATTCAGTGATGCTCCCTGTGTACCATGTTAACGTTGCCTGGCTACAGCACTGCCTGCAGTTGCTCTCATTAGTTCTGCATGTGCCCCATATTGCACTTAAATTTAATTTACACATTAAGATTAGTATTAGATTCACTGCGGGTGCGTAGATTTTTCCTCAAACAAATTTGCATAATAGTTAGCTTCTAACCTTTTGTGCAATGGGAGTATTCTTTGGTGTATGTTGTATACATCAATCTGCTGATGTATCTGTGTGAGGCTTCTGGTGATTTTTGGTGGTGGGCCCTAACCTTTCTGATGTTCACTTTTCAGTTTCTAGTGAAATGGGTCACTTTTCTTTTCACCTAGTATAATATCCCCTTGTGATGCATTGCTATGCTGTCTTGTTCAAAAACATACTTTTGCATTTGGCCGCTCAGTCCTTGCTTTGCTTTGTGCTCAATGCTAAATAGATTATTCATAGACCCATAAGCATGTGCGTTTCTCCTCAGCCTGAACCCACAGAGGAAGACATCGAGAAGAACCCGGAGCTGAAAAAGCTACAGATTTACGGGGCAGGACCCAAGATGATGGGACTGGGACTAGTAGCCAGAGACAAAGGCATCAAGAAGAAAGGTACAACTACAAACATGTTTGGAATGAACTGATGCTTCTCAAAACAAGCTTCAGAATTGATTACGGTTTGTGTTATGTTCTCTTCTTTAGAAGAGTTGCCTCAAACGGTTAGTATCAAGGAAGTTGCAGCTCCTGACAACAACCCGGTCAAGACTGAGCTGGAAGTGTCTCAAGACAAAACAACTGAAGAGGGCGCTCCTCCGTCGTCGTCGCCCCCTCCCTCCGACCTCACAGTCAAAACGGACATAAAGAAAGAGGAGGCAGAGGATGAGAAAGATTTATTAACCGAGGATCCACGCACCAAAAGGACCACGAGGCTGAGACAAAACCTTAACAACACAAACTCTGTAAGATTTACATTTTTTGATCAGTTAACGTGACTTTAATATGGTGTTTAGTGTTTATTTCAACCAGTATACATTTCTGTTGAAATATTTTAATTTGTTGAAAAAGTGTACAGGTAAAGTATACACAGACATACTGTAGAGAATGTAGCTTCCTGTGTCATGAGCAATGAATGGAATTCACTGTTGTTTAGAAATCCTTTTGTTCCCATTATTTTTTTGTATCGGACTACTAAATAAGAAAATGTGATGAATTGAATAACTCCGTCTGAAGACTTCCTGAACTTGCAGTATTTTAATAAATCTAAACATTTAGGATTTAAGTAATTATAACTAATGTTGCAATTCCTCGTAACTTATGCAGCGGCATTTGACATATTTCTTCACAGGTTGATTCCTTTGTTTGCCGTATGTGCGGTCGTGGAGATGACGACGAGAAACTCCTGCTCTGTGATGGATGTGGTGACAACTACCACACCTTCTGTCTGCTGCCCCCTCTCACGGACCCCCCAAAGGGCCGCTGGCGCTGCCCCAAATGTGTTGCAGAGGTGAAAAAAAAGAAAAACTGCTTCACATACTACTTCTTACTATGTACATTTGGGTATCTTCTATTGGGTATTCTTTAAATTAAAGTATATTTTATTTGCATCCAAACTTTCCAGGCGTGCAAGAAGCCCTCGGAAGCATTCGGCTTTGAACAGGCCACACGAGAATACACTCTGCAAAGTTTTGGCGAAATGGCTGATTCTTTCAAAGCAGATTACTTCAACATGCCTGTTCATGTAAGTGCACCAATTTATCCTAATAGTAAAACAATAAGAGCATGAAATTACATCACTTTACGTTCTCAATTGAAAGCCATACTGCGTAACATTTCACCCTTAAATAGACACTAAACAGAATAAAAACAAGCTTTTTATTTACATTACTGGTGTTTTTATTGTTGAAAAAACATTTTAAAGTGGACATTTTAAAGTGGACTTTTCCGCAATGTGACTTAAATTTTTTATTGCTCATTTTTATTTTTGTCTCTTTTTGTAATTGCATTTGCTTATGTACTGCTGATGATTCCACTATCAATGGCCGTGTATGAGCTGGACAAAGGAACTTGTCTTGTGTAGATGGTGCCCACTGAGCTGGTGGAGAGGGAGTTCTGGAGGTTGGTCGGCAGCATCGAGGAGGACGTAACGGTCGAGTACGGAGCGGACATTCACTCCAAAGAGTTCGGCAGCGGCTTCCCAATGAACAAAGGCCAAAGGAAGCTCACAGAGGAAGAGGAGGTACAAGAATTACTGCTTATGCCCTCTTTATTTATTTATTTATTATTAGTGCATTGTGTAAGTCCTTGGTGAAATTTGACAGCAGATTTTGTGTTCTGGTTGGATCAATAGTATAGCGAGATACTGTTTTTTGTTACCACTGCTGATAATAAATAATACTACCTTCAGAATTGTAAAGATTTAAAAACACTTGGAGGTATTAACATCTGAATGTCTTCGATAGAACTACGCTCGCTCTGGCTGGAACCTGAATGTGATGCCTTTGCTGGAGCAGTCGCTGCTGTGCCACATCAATGGAGACATCTCTGGGATGAAGGTGCCCTGGCTCTACGTGGGAATGGTCTTTTCGGCTTTCTGTTGGCACATTGAGGATCACTGGAGCTACTCCATCAACTACCTCCACTGGTATGCCCACACCGTGCTTAGTGTTCTCCAGACAAATGCGTATCATTTTGGTTGAGCGAGGGCCATTTTACTGTGCTAATGCTGAGGTAACCAATTTATTTTCACATTGTAGAGTAAAAGTGGTAATGAGCCAGAATTTATCGCAATACACCGTTTGAATGTTTTCTCTTTACATTTACCCTTGAGTACGATGAATCACTGTTGGTCATCATGTCACTTTCCTAACCCTGCGCGGTCTTGATTCAGGGGAGAACCCAAAACGTGGTATGGAGTCCCATCGGTGGCGGCAGAGCGTCTGGAGGAGGTGATGAACAAGCTCACCCCGGAGCTCTTCGAGCATCAGCCCGATCTCCTGCATCAGCTGGTCACCATCATGAATCCCAACATCCTCATGGCGCACGGCGTTCCGGTCAGTGCTTGGTCAAATTACGCTGTACGTGTGTGGAATTTGTGTTGAGGATTATTTTTAAAGACTTGCTGATTTTGCAGGTGGTGCGAACGAACCAGTGCGCAGGAGAGTTTGTCATCACTTTTCCCCGAGCTTATCACAGCGGCTTTAATCAGGGTTATAACTTTGCCGAAGCGGTGAACTTTTGTACGGCAGACTGGGTAAGCAGGGCAACTTCAGTTTGATCCAACATGGCTAAGGTTTCAACGGTTGGCATGGCTACACTATAATGTACTGTTATTTGCAAACAACAAACATCCTATGTCTATAGTCTTTAACTTTCTTTCAAACCTGTTAATCCTGTTTAGACCTCTACAAACATGTTCTGAAATGCATGAGAGTTTATGCATGCATGAGTTTATATTTCAGTCTTCTCTCAAATGATAATGCTCATGTTAACACTATACTGAATACTGATATTGAAGCATCACTGTATTGAAAAATTATTGCTGTGCTGAATAAAGTGCATAACTCGCACGTCTATGCACAATATTTACTGCTGTCTTGAGATATTTTTCCAAAATCGTGCAGCACTGATGACCGCCTACACTGTTTCCCAGCTGCCGGCAGGTCGTTCCTGCATTGAGCACTACAGGCGTCTGAGGAGGTACTGTGTGTTCTCACATGAGGAACTGACCTGTAAAATGGCAACATGTCCAGAAAAGCTCGACCTCACCTTGGCTGCAGCTACACACAGGGAGATGTTTATCCTCGTACAAGAAGAAAGGAAGCTAAGGAAGGCTCTGATGGAAAGGGTAGGATCTTCATTCTTTTTACTGTTTTTTTTTTAAATTCTTTATAGAATCGATTAAAAAAAGTTACATGACTTCTTTTATCTATAGGGCATCACTGAGGCAGAGAGGGAGGCGTTCGAGCTCCTGCCTGACGACGAAAGACAGTGCGATAAATGCAAGACCACGTGTTTCCTGTCTGCTCTCGCCTGCTCGAACTGTCCCGAGCGACTAGTGTGTCTCTACCACACTCAGGACCTGTGCAACTGTCCCACGGACAAACTCTACCTCAGGTCTGTGCCGGTCTTGGAGTTTTCCGAAGCAAATTGAGCACCAAACTTACTCTATTTACTTTTTCCGTCCACAGATACAGGTATACTCTGGATGAGTTGTTAGCCATGTTACACAAATTAAAAGTTCGCTCAGAGTCCTTTGATTCGTGGGCGAGCAGAGTTAAGGAGACTCTTGAACAGGAAAAGGGCAACAAGATCGGTAAGAGATTAAACCTCAGTTCCATTTTAGCCTTGCTTTGGTCCTAATTTTCTTAATGTGGTTTTGACACAATTTGATGGAAACATTTTTTTGCATTTGATAAAGTAAAAATGTTGTGTTTAAAGGGTTTTGTAAAATATTGCAATATTCATTAGTTACAGTTGCTGTTTTTTTTTTTCTCATATTGTGCGGCTGTAAACTGTTATCCTCCCGTAGTATAAAAATATATATAAGCCATTATACTATATACAGCTTTAGGATTAGATAAAGGCTATGAGTAACCATTTTACTCAAAAAACAGTGTTTAATCAAATTGCTCTTGCCACCATAGTCTCACCAGAAGTCCGTTGGAAACAATGGATTATGGTGAATAAATAAACAGCTTATGCTTCACTTGTGCCGTATTATACACTTTCAGACCGTGCAGATCTTGATAAACTGAAGATGGAAGCAACAGAGAAAAAGTTTCCCGACAATGAACTGCTTCGCAAACTCAACAAAGTCCTAAATGACATGGAGCTCTGCCAAAAAACAAGCGCTGAACTCTTGAGTAATTCTAACAATGGGTACGTTGACTTTAATGCGATACTTATGGATTTGTCTATTTTCTTTGGATTTAAGTTTTGTTTTTTCCTAACAGTGAAAACAAAATGACACTGGCGGACCTGACTTCGCTGGTGGACACTATGCAGAATCTGCCTTGTGATATGAGCCAGTTGGGAGAAGTCAAGGTATTTTATTCTTGTTGCAGATTTTGTATCTCTGCTTAGATTTTGAAGTGATGAAACCACATTTGGAAACAAATTTGTATTATGTTTATCGCCAATGCTCGGTCAACCAGAGATTTTACACATTGTCTGCCCAAATACTTGTGAACCGGCAAACGGTATATATCCAAACAAAGTGATTTTTATTTTATTTTATTTAGGTGATTTTGCAGACAGTGGAGTCTTTCCAGCACATGGCTCAAGCCTTTATCAACAGTAAGGACTGGAGGAAGGAGTCTCCCCCGGCAGAGCAGCTGCAGGCGCTGCTGGAGGAGGGGGCAGCGCTGCCTGTAATTGCCCCAGAGAGTGCCAAGCTGCGGGGGGCTGAAGGAGCAGGGCCACTGGCTGGCCGATGTCAGGCAGACACTGGGCACAGAGAGCGGGGAGCGGCAGGAGGTCACACTGGCTGTTCTCAGGAGTCTCATGGAGTCTGGCTGTAATGTACCTCAGAGTGTCGGCGTGGAGACGGCGATGGCTGAGCTTCAGGAATTGCTCACTATCGCAGAGCGCTGGGAGGAGAAAGCTCAGATCTGCCTGGAGCAAAGGTAAGTCAAAGCCTGAGGCAGCAGATGTGCTGATATTTCAAACTTGTTCCTCCACTTTTTCCTAAACATGAACATGCTGTTGTCAATAGACAGAAACACCCGCTTTCAACCCTGGAGGCCATAGTCAGTGAAGCTCAGCTTATTCCAGTGAAGCTGCCAAACATCATGGCCCTACAAGGCTGTCTAACACGGGCACAGGCGTGGGTCACTGATCTAGAGGAAATTCAGGTACATTTTATTTAGACTTTTCTAATACATTTTTGTTTGAACTAAATGTACAATTGTTCTCTTGTAGAATGGGGAGCATTATCCGTGTCTGGATGATCTTGAGGGACTTGTGGCTATTGGAAGGGACTTGCCAGTGTTTATGAATGAGCTCCGGCAACTTGAACTACAAGTGACCAGTGCTCACTCCTGGAAAGACAAAACGACCAAGACTTTCCTAAAGAAAAGTAGTCAGCATAGTCTGCTAGAGGCAAGTCATCAGAGGGTCACATCGCAGCTGCATATTTTACAGTTCTATTACAATGTAGTAGCTTCAACTCAATATTTCCACTACAGGTATTATGTCCATGTGTAAAAAGGCGGGAGCGGCGGGACAACACAGAGCCCATGGAGGACCCTTTGGATGATACAGATACCAACACTTTAGGGCTCTCTGCGCAAGACCTGAGAGATCCTGCAGCTATTGTATGTTTGTTAAAATGATAAATATACATTTTTTATTCTATGGATGTTGCATTTCCTGTTTGTCTTTACCAGGTACTGGCTTTCAAAGAAGGAGAGCACCAAGAGAAGGAGGCTCTTCTGAGGTTACAGAAGCTAAACATGTGTAAATCTGGACTTGGTGTATTATGTTACAAAGAAGAAAAGGAGAATGTTGGCTGGGACAGTGCCATTGAAACAGACTCATCTAACCACTCAGAGAACTCTGTAAAGGAGAACGGCAGCAGTGTCCCGCCACAGACAGTCTGTGTTTGTGGAGGGCGGCCTCGGGTCCCGCAGTTACGCTGCCATCTTTGTAAGGACTGGTTTCACGGAGGCTGCGTCTCCTTCCCCTCGCTGCTCCCCTCAGAACAATTGAACCCCCTATGCTGGTGGGACTGGGACACACGGTTTCTGTGCCCACATTGCCAAAGGTCCCGGCGGCCTCGGCTCGAAACCATCCTGGCGTTACTCGTGGCTCTACAGAAGCTGCCAGTACGGCTGCCTGAGGGGGAGGCGCTCCAGTGTCTGACAGAGAGGGCCATCATGTGGCAGGGCAGAGCCAAGGAGGCGCTGGAGAGCTCAGAGATAAAGCAGGCTTTAGACCGGCTGCAGGAACTGAAAACCACTCTCCAGAGCGACACGGAGAAGAACACCGTGAAGAAGGAGCCAGAAGGGAGTTCAGTGATTGTGCTGTCAGATACTGAAGAAGGAGAAGACGATGGAGTCATTGACCTTACAGAAGAGTCGCCAAAGAAAAAGGAAGTCAATGGAGTCCAGGTAAAACTCCGCTCCAAAGGAAATGTTTTGCAAATTTCTGCGCGTGATTCTCATAAGACAGAGTGTGGTGAGCTTGTTCTAAGTATCTATTTTTGTTTTACCACAGGCTGCATGTGAAAATGGCCAGAAGTCTGATGAGACAGGTGACTGTTTTATGATTATCTCATGATATTAAACTGGAGTCGTGCTCCTAACGGTTGAACTAATCTCTTTGAACTCTTTTAGGAGTGGGGTCATTGCTGCCTTTACTTCCATCTCTAAAAGGCCCAGTTGTAGAGCTCTCTCCGGCCACTAGAGGGCAGCTGGAGGAGCTGCTGCTAGAAGGAGACCTGCTGGAAGTGACTTTGGACCAGACGGAGATTCTCCACAGGGTTTTACAGGCTGCCTCTGAGCCTCCCACAGAAACACTGAACACTCTGATTCAGGTTAGACACTGATCTTTGCACAAACTGAAAGCCATGTTTGCTTATTTACTGAAGTTGTAAAAATTGACAAAATCGTGGCATCCCATCGACCTGTCAATACGGCGACAGGCACGCACGTACACAAACACTTCCCCGATGTTACGCTGCAGTCACTCCTCTCCCTCGTGGTTAAATATAGTGAGGCTGTTGTACGAGGAGAAATGCACTTAATCAGCTCATGAAGAGGAAAGCTTTACCGCAGCAGGACGGGGAAGCCTCGTCAGAGCAGTAATCCAAACCTCTTGCAGCACGTGTTCATTCTTTGTTAGCGCAAAAAAAAAGAGGCGTCAAAACGAGAGTAGTTCAGCCAGAGTTCGGCTGCCTTTACACCAGACCCGCTGCGATTGGATTCACACTCAGGTGGAGGAGCCACTTTAGGTCGACCTAACTAGAGCCTGTGTGAAAACGCCCTTAGATTATTATGTTTTGGACAACTTCCTGTTTAGATTTCTTTTTTTTTTTTTAGAAACTACATAGATTTAGTTGTACACAGAATTCATTGCTACCTAAACATTTCGAGTTTCGTCTCCAGACCCTTTGCTCAGTCCATCAACAGCGAACTAAAACAACCACCATTTTACCTGAACCTTTATCTTTATTGAGGCTAATTTCTTCAATACTTGTGAGACTAACCACAGAGATATTTTTACATCCCCACTGGCCATCCTCGTTCATTCATGACTTAAATAGAATTTCCTGTTGTTGTGTGGTGTAGATTGAGCTTGAGGAGCAGAGAAACAGCAGCCGTGGCCGGACCAAGGACAAAAGGAAGCGTAAGGGTCACAGAGGTTCAAACCGGGACGGGACTGACGCCTCGGAGTCCAAGAAACCCTGCCCCCTGAGTCACCGCCCCTCCCTCCAGGCAACAGTCTACATGCATCCGGAGGTAACAGCTTTTATTCCGTACACGAGACTGCAACCTCCTACAGTCTTTTAGTGTCCTATTTAGGGCTGGGCGATATGTCGATATTTAAGATATATCGATATATTTTTATAAGAGATATGGAATTAGACCATATCGCATATATCGATATAGGTCAAATTTGCGCTGTAATACTTGCTTCAGGCAAGCTGATCGGAGCTCTCTGCACTGCTCCCAGCGCCGCGGCCCCGCCCCTCCTCAGACACTCTTCAACAAACATGGAGAAAGCAACAACGTCTGAAGCGTGCGGAGGAGAGCCCCGTGGTTGGTAAAAGAAAAACCAGTGGCTCAATCATTTGGAGATGGTTCGGATACAAATGATCAGATAGCAACAAAACCACGCTATATGTAGGGAGGCACGCGATTGTGGCCCATGTAGCTGATGGCCACAGCCCATAGTGAATGTAGCGGCGAGATATGGTGTGCGCTGCGCCATGTGGTTTTGTTTACTTCTCAGTCTAGTTAAGGTTTG
Organism: Neogobius melanostomus; assembly: GCA_007210695.1. Classification (NCBI taxonomy): domain Eukaryota; kingdom Metazoa; phylum Chordata; class Actinopteri; order Gobiiformes; family Gobiidae; genus Neogobius; species Neogobius melanostomus. Next base: position 5,155,941 of record VHKM01000223.1, on the reverse strand, counting down.
CGGTAGATCGTGGATGTATTGTGAAAATATCAGCGTTTGTAATGCTGTCCCCGCGAAGGACTATTGCTTTTTCCACGTTAGCAGCGCGTTAGCGGCAGCGCTAATCCGTCCATTCCCTCGCTCCTACCCACTCTGATGCTCTGATCATAAACTCCCTCAACTCCGGATTCACACGTCTCTTTCTCCACAAACGACTCTTTACTCTTTACAAGCTGCACAGACTCACCAGTGCAGCTTGTAAAGAGTAAAGAGTTCTTTGTGGCTTAGTTTAGGAGGCTTATGTTTGGGATAAAGATAGGAACTTATCTCACAACCACTTATTAAAACACAATTTCAATCAATCGCAAATATCAAGAAATTATTTGGGCTATATGCAAATAAATAAATAATCAGTATAAGCTTATTGTAAATTATGTATATTTACATGCCCTTTTTTTTAAATTATATTTCATATGATTATTAAGGTCTAAAAAGTAAATAATACTTTAAGTCCGATTTCATTGTCTCTGCTATAGTTTAGTTATATGCAATATAAAGTAAGTGGGGTAAATAAACAGTAACAGTAAATGGGGTAAATAAAATTAATCAAAATATTAAATATTAAAACTACTTGTATTTGGCATTGACTTTGACTTAACATTTAATTTCACAGCTCTCACTTTGTGGAAAAAATATCGGGATATATATCGATATTCAGCCTAAATATATCAGGATATGACTTTTGGTCCATATCGCCCAGCCCTGGTCCTATTGAGATGTGGCTAGGCAAGCACGTTCCTGATGAAAGGTCATTTTGTGATGGGTTTGGTTTAATTGTTGTATAATGGACCTGTCACAAATGTACATGATTTTCTAGAGAATAATGACCGTATCAGTTTTTGCAGCGACTTTTAATCTGTTACATGTCAGTTTAGGGTTAAAGTTTGGGTTAGCAATTATTCATATCCAAATCTCAAAGTGTATTGACTGGAGAGCTCACAGCCTATATGCCAGTATTGGAAAGCCAAGACCTTCTAGTTTCTAAAACTGTGCAAGATCTGTGAGTGAAACACAACTTGCATCACAACTCCCTAACCCTAATCATAAATAGAGATGCACCGATCCAGCTTTTTTGCTGCCGATACTAGGGGTGGGCCATATCATATCGCATATCGTTATCGTGATATATTTTTTGATATCGTTGTAATTTTTGATATCGTTGTTGACACGATATAATTTTATGCTCAGCTCCATCAGAGCAGCATAAACACTGACTGTAGAACACAGGGACAGGTGCTTAAAAAGTAAAATTAAATGAAAGATGTAAGCTTCTTGAGTAGATCATATTTGCAAGGAAATTAGTTTGTCATTTAAAAAAAATATACATCACTGAATTAATCTTCCCAATAGGCGTAAGACTGAGATTTTAAAGAAATTTGTCCATTGTCAATTATATCGTCAAATATATCGTTATCGTGATATTTCTTTTTTATATCATGATATAGATTTTAGGCCATATCGCCCTGCCCTAGCCGATACCGGGTTTTGAGTATCTGCCAATATTTGCCGATACCACTTTCTTAAAGCAGTACTAAGTAACTCTTGCCTCTAGAGGCCATAAGCGCAACTGCAGGTGTCGTAGAAAGTTGCAGTTTTTTACTTATTGTCTGTGAGAGTAAATACTACGCTGATAGAAAAGACAAAGGGAGAGACTGATATTTTACTTCCAATTACACAATGGAAATAATTGTTTTCACTCAAACTTGGCCGTAAACACTATTTAAAGTGGCGCTAGCCCGCTGTTAGCTTTGCCAGTTAGCCTGTTAGCTTCTTCTTCGTGATTCTATTAGTGTGTATTGGTTGCTCTGGTCCGGAGGCAGGCAAGTTGCAATTGTGGTTTTCTGGCCAGAGGCACCGGGGGAGATGAAAGACCCCCCCAATCATCCCATTAACACTTGTATTACCCCCAGAGGGACTACGGGAAGGATTTATTAAGGTAAACAAGTTACTTAGTACTGCTTTAAAAGTGTCTTTCTCTTATCATTACAAATATGTTAGGTCAGTTATTTCTTAAACTGTAGTAGGAGTAGCAGTAGTACTACTCATTATAAACATTGAGAACACACAGTCACATGTTTTTCAAAGATCTTATACATTATACAATAAGAAAAAACGTGTACATTACAAATACAAACACTTGGCTTCAGCAGTGGTTGATTTTGTTTTATTAGGCAACTGTAAGTATTTCTATGTTAGTTTCTGTCCCAGCCTTGATTAGTTTTCCTAGCTTTAGCATACTGATGCTAACTGCGGTGATCAAAAATGTGTTTACGGAGGTTGAAACTAATCGCTGATTGAATTCCTGGTTCTTGGCTTTCCAATAACATGTAGCATGCCCATATTCATTTATATTTAGGTGGTAAAAGTAATGTTTTTAAGGCGTTGAGAGCCAAAACTGGTATCGGTTCAGTATCAGATATTTGTACCCGATACGATACCCGATATCGTATTTTTCAGTATTGGATCCGATGCCAGTATCGGATCGGTGCGTTGGGTTCACATAGGGTGAAATTTTTGTGTCATTGAACAATATTGAATATTCGAGCGCCATTCTTACTCCTGCCCCACGACTAACAACCCATTTAAAAATCAGAAAACAATGACTATTTTTGGAATACAATTTATCATTTTAAAGTGTAGTGCTGAATATTTCTGTTTGCGTCTGTTTTGCAGATTTTGTGATGCACTGGACCTCTCTGTTTATACTGCGGCGACAGAAGACGGCGTCAAGTTTCTAAGCAAAGACTCGGGACATCCCATGTACCCTGCATCCCTCGTCATAACCCCTTTACATTCTCTCGACACTAATGGAGCAAGGTCTCCTAAAATACACTCCATTATTACAAATAATCCCACAAAGCCACCTTTCACACTGTATTACCCCTTCGCCCGCTCCACCGTCCCCCTCTTCCCCCCCCTAATCGCCTCCTCTGTGGACATAATAGGAATCTCGGACAGATGCGGGACTTTCTGTAATAGTGTCTTGAGTTGTTTCTGAGGTCAGTATGCTGTTATCACAACTGTATTAATTGCTAATTCAAGCCTGGCTCAACTCCGACTGTTGCAGTATATCTTCTTACAAAAGCCCACGCGCGAGTTGGACGGGCCGCACGCGTGTGGGCGGGACTCTAGAGCTACGGTTCAGCGATCGTTTTTAGCTGATCTTTAAGAAACAAAACCATGGTCATTCTTTAAGTTATATTGAATATTAGTTGATGGCTTGTTTTATGGATACATATTTTGTTTAAAGTGGGATATAAACTATTTGGGAAGTGTTAAAAAAAACAGGCAGTCTGGTTTTTGGTGCTACTCTCTCAAAAAGTATCTCTGTACCTCTTGGCTTCCCCCATCCCGATCCTTTATGCCCTATATTTTATTTTTTTATGCTTTCATTCTGTTGTATTGCTTTATCTTACCTTTATTTTCTTCTCTCTGAAAGATCATAGCAACTTCACTGTATTTGTCATTTCTGAGTTCAAATTATTATATTAATATTATGGATATTACGGACACACAGTGGTCGTGAATTTGTGTATAAAGTTTTAATTTTAGTGTTTCTTTTCACACTTGTTAGAAAATAAAGGTTTAGAATTGTATAGGAATTTGTCTCGTTTCTGCTTTAAATACTGCTGAAGTTTGTATAAAAGGTTCATGAACATTTTTAGTATGGAATCATAAAATCAAATTAAAAATCGAGATTGTTTTTCTCCTATTGATCAATCAACCTATTATATTATATCGTCCAGCTCTAATAAGTCACTGTTGGTGGAGGTGTCGGCAACTGGCTGCGCTCCGTCGTTTTTGGAAATCTTGGAAGTAGTGTTTGTCGTGAGTCGCCCTCCTTCCCCTGGGACAGCGACGATACAGCGAGAGAGCTTAAGGAGACACACCAATCCTCCTCCTGGACCAGTCGGAGCAAAGGTTCAACCAGCTATCCATGGAGGAATTCTCTCGCTCCTTTTAATAAAGATTTAATCATGAGTTGTGACTGTAGGCGAATCTAACTTCTTGGATTTGCGTACAGGCTACAGCCAACCCGACAATGTTTTACTGACCAACGAACCACTTATCGTAGGTGTTGGACCCACAAGGCTTTTTGTCAGTGTATATAAACTTACATTCATTTATGTTTTACATTGACTCCAGAAGGCAAAAACTCAAAGATGTTGCTGCCTTGTGTGCTGTCAACACAATGAGTCATTAAAAAAAAAAAAAACAGAAGAATGGCAGTATTATTATTATTGCCGCCTTCATGTGCTCTGGACTGGAAATTACGAGCGCTTTGTGGTTACAGCAAACATTAAACAGACAAGAATACACTAAAGGAATGTGAGAAGGAACCAACTAAAAGCACCTACATGAAATGAATTATTGATTTTTTTTGTACAGCTTTATACAGATATATTCAGATTTTTATTCAGCTATAAACTACAGCAGGACTATTTTGTGGAGGCAAATCTAGCGCTGAAACGATCAAAATAAGCTTGGTGAAGCTGTCTAATCTTTAACGAGGCATATTTGAACTGTGTTATAACGTCCCTCATCTCAAACATCTGGAGTGGTTTTTCCCTTCACGTAGTTTTGAGCAATCCTTCACTTCACTCCTGTATTTCCTGGATCTTGTAATGTCATACATACAAAAAAGCAAAATTCAACCATTGGACTGGTCAAAATGTGTTCATCACTGTGCCATGGATGTCCTAGCATGCCATTTGCTAAAAGTGAAAGCTTGTATTCACTCTTCTGCTGTATGTAATTCCCACCAGTGCCTGCAGAGGACGCTCAAGGCCAATTTGAAATCAAGACGAGCTCAGTTTCTCATGCCTTAATGCCGTTTCTGTTACATTGACATTATTTCTCATTTTAAAATGTAAAATATCTTTTCCGAGGTTCCCAAAGGAATGTGTTTAAGCCTCAATTATACAGAATCATGACGTCACTAACTGGGGGTCAAGTATTTTGAGCCTGAAAGATAAACACAGTATTGCAGTATTGCTCAAACGCGCACAAATGAAAGAAAACACAATACCAAAAAACAAAAACTATGTTCGGGATAAAAACACCATTCGCTTTTATTACCACAGTATTTTTTATTTAGAGTGTATTTGCAATAGAAAAGTTTCCCATGTTCAATAGCAGACACTGGACACCACAACATTCAACAGTCAAGTTCACTACATTGTTCTACACTATAAGCATGTTTATAGAAAGTCACATCCACATTAAAACATGTAAAAAGCTTTTGGCCCAATATCAAACATGCAGAAAACTCAGAACTGCCTAAGCCATGTTCCCAAATGGGACTCATTTTGTTTTGCTAATGCAGCATATTGTCTTCCTGAAAAATATCATGAATGACAAAAAAGGCAAATAAATACATAAACAGTGTTTCTTCGTATAGATGTACATGTGCTTTTAATTAACAGCCACAAAGTATCTGTGCTTTGTTTAATTGTAGCTAATTTATTTATAGCCAGACAGTAACGAAGTACTAAGTTCTCTTTTTTTTGTACTTTTACATACAGTAATTAAATTTTACGATGAATACTTTCTTCTTTACTACATTAGAGCCATGAACTGATTTTTTCCTCCACTATATTTTTGAACTGGGTTAAAAGTAAAAGTATTTCAACTTTATATTCAAACATATTTGCTTTTTCTTTGTGACATCCAACCTACATTTTAAAGTGGATACTTTTTTGTGGAATTTTCATCAGATATTTTGACTTATTTAAGTTCTTTGCTCCGGTATCTGTGCTTTTACTAAGTGAGTATGTCTACCACTACTGTCTCTATAGCTATGTTTTTGGCCCATTTTCTTGCTCTTGTGACATAATCACTCACTGAATTGTGCTCTAGACGCGTCAAATTATGACAAAAACCTGATCACATAACGTTTGTAAATTGGCACATTCATTGCGTTGATACATAGTTCACTGATCTGATAGCACTTAGGGGAAATGGCACAGCAATTGTTTCACAGTTGTATTTTGGCTCAAAGCATTGTGCTCTACTAATATTGTGTGATTTGTAATGTTGTCCAGCAGATGGCGCTGCTGCTTTTGCATTTCCCTTTATTTGTTTCCATTCAGATACAGATAAAGCTACTACAATATGAATGTAACATAATTTATGTGATTCTACCTCAAATTTTATGGTATTATATATGTGTAATATATTCTATAACTGAAGGATGAAAACTTTTGTGAGTCCGCTATCTTAGTTCTTTGCATTACAATTAAGCATTTTGGATGTGCAGTGGTCACAATGTTTAAATATGTTGCATCTAAAACATCAACCTTAAGCAGCTTCAATTACAATGTTTGCCAACAAAACAAAGTCCCATCATCTGGGTGAAATGCTACTTGTACGGCAAATTCTGTGCCTTTAAGTCTGTTTTTAAAGTTCAACTTCAAAATAGACAGAACAACATCAGATGGAAAACATCTGTGAGACAAACTCTGATTGTAATGCGAGCCCTGCTTCAGTGATGGCTTCATTGTGACGGCCTCATGTTTGAACGTCTGATGATCCTCTCTTGCTGGTGCTGTGTTTGAGGCTACACTGTGGTGACGGACAGCAGAGGGTTGTACACTTTTGTCCCATCTGCAGAGCGGGTCCCATGAGTCAGCAGCTCCTGGATGGTGATCCAGTTGTCCAGAATCTTGCGGCTGCGTTTCTTCATGCTCCTCCGATGGCAAAGCTCCAGGATGGAGGAGGGCACCTGTGGTAGTGGTGCCCCCTGCTGTCCAGAGCTCTGCTCCCTCTCCCTCTCTTTCAGACACTCCAGGCGGCTCTGCATCATGTACTCCCTGCGTCTGCGCTGCTCTCGCGCCTTAAGCAGGTGCTGTTTGCGCTCCTCTTTGCTCCAGTAGCGGCCCATCTTCATTTCACTCACAGCATCATCGTCTGTGGTCATGCCGCTGCGCTCCTCGCTGATCTTCATGGCTCGAGCTTTCAGCAGTCGGTCCCTCACCGGCCGTTTGGCCACATACCGGGTCCCATCGCTGCGGATCTTCACCTTCCACTCCATGCGTGGCGACAAGGGTAAGGGCAGAGTGCCTGCTGTGTGTGGGACCTCCTTACACGTGCTGCCCAGGCTCATGGGGCTGGCATCTCCACTGCCCACACCCTCCTCTCGGGACAGGTCATTGAATCCGAGCTGTGGAGAGGTGGAGGGAGACCCCAGCTGCATACAGCTCAAAAAGCGCTGAGGAGACAGAGGCTCAGTCTGACGGCGGGACAGGTAGGGGCTGTTCTCGGCACTGCGCCCGCCGGCTCTTTCAAAAGACCCATTGGTTTTTATGGACCGCTTAACTGCTCCATCTGAGCCCCTCCTGGTTCCTCCATCTCTGGACAAAGAGCGGACTTTGAATGCTGGGCTGGAGGACTTGGTCTCTGCTCCTCTTCTTTGAAACTGTGGTGAGTACAGATTGTTCTCTCTGTCCGCTCTCTGCCAGCTGAGTGAGGGCAGCTGTGCTCCAGGAGACACAGGGGCCTCCCCGCCCCCTGCAGGCTCTGGGTGGAGTTGGCGGGGTACTGCTCACTGACCAGGGGTGTGCTGCGGCAGCTCTCTCCTCCGGTGTTGTAGGCACTTGTACTGTCCTTGTCGGAACGGTCCCTCTCCGGGATCTCGTTGATGTCAGACAGAGTAGCACTAGTGTCCAGGCGCGCGGCCCCCAGTCCCCCCCTAACCCCGGAGACTTGTCCTCCAGGGGCCAGGCCTTCATGCAGCGCTCCCTCAGCTGCTGCATCTTCTGCGCCCTCAGGATGTTGCGGCACTTGAACTCGAGATGCCGCAGCTCCTCCTCCAGCAGAGCCAGCTCGTGCTGCGAGAGAGACTCATTTCTGTTGACGTCCAGGGGCACACCCCCCTCCTCCTGCGTGTCCCCCTCCCCAGAGTTCCTCTCATAGTAGCACTTGATCTCCAGCAGCTCCTTGTACCTCTCACACTCCTCCTCAGTCAGCCCTGGCATCATCATTGTTCGAATCATGGGGTCTGCTCCGTAGCCCCGGTCCAGCTGCTCTGTCCACCCTCCGCTCACCCCCTCCAGCCCCAGGAGAGAGTCTGTGCTGAACTGCAGGTCCTGGGAGTTCAGCAGAGGAGGGGTGTCTGAGAGCGGGGTGAAGAACTTGCGCATACTTCCCGGAGTGTTGGTAGTGTTCGTGTTCGGGGCGCTCGTGTGGTCGTCCCCCAAAAGGTCGTGCTCTGAGGACTCTTCGTATCGGGTGCTCTCGTCTGTGCGCCCCACCCCACTGTCCAGCTCCTGACTGTTGCTCAGCACAGTCTGCATCAGGGCTGGGGACTCTCTGCTTCGTGCCCCTCCATCGGTGCCCAATGCTCCACTTGCCGGCTTGCTGCAGTTGCTCCTGACATTTTGGTCACCGAGCAAATGAGCTGCATTGTCCAAAGGTTCTAAATCCAGCTCGTCTTGGTCCAATGAGTTGTCATTCTGATAGGGACATAACAAGAGAAATAATACACAATTAATAAATCAGAATCATGATGAGTACAATGTCACACTGTGAGGTAATGTTTATACTGTGGTAACACTGAGACATACAGAAAATATGCTTCAGGCCTTTGCTTTACACACCTTAGCCTTAGCTATAGCTTAAAGAATTGTGTCTAAAAAAGACCCAAATTGATACAAATGGAGTTATATGCAGTTATACATGACGCCAACAGAGGGCCCACCTCTTCCTCTGTTGCTCCAGTGATCAGAGCTGCATTGCAAACATTAAAAAGAGACTTTGCCCACAGACAAGATCAGAACAAATTGGGTGAATGTGTCAGGACGTTTGAGAACCTTCATATAAATCTCTGAGTGACGTACACCAGAGTGTGGGCTGGCTTTTTGGGAGCAAACCAGAAAGACAGGCAGGATAACAGAAACAAAAGTAAATGTTTCATTGTAGCCCATTAAATCAGAGAAGCCATTCAGATACATTCAGATACATAAGATTTTTATTTGGGATTAAATCGATTATTAGCACTGGTGCGTTTTTATCAATACAACAACACAACTGATCCTGTGACAGTAACAGCGTGTGGCCTGGGGTTTGGACATTGGCAAGTAAAATTTAACCTATTTTGTGGTAAAATGGCGCCGGAGTAGAAAGCATTAATTTACTGTTTAAGCGGAGATTTATTTTATAACCTTTCATCAATCACGTAACAGCCGTATTTATTGTCCTTTACGATAAAAATGTCTGTCAATGAGGGGGAAAAAATAATAATAATAATAATAATAATAATGCATTAGTCTTATATAGCGCTTTTCCAGACGCTCAAAGTCGCTTTACAATATGGTGCATTATTCATTCACTCCATACTCGGTGATGATAAGCGAGGCAACCAGTCAGCGCACATCAGCCACCACCACCAACCACTCACTCACTCACTACATTCGCTAGGCTTCCTGGTGTTACTGAACGGTCTCCCATCCAAGTACTAACCAGGCCCTACCCTGCTTAGCTTCCAAGGTCTGACGGGATTGGGCATCGCAAAGGCGGTATGGCCAAATCTCACATAATACTGCCCAAATCTAATCACGGTCTGAGCTTTAAAGGGGGGTATTATGTAAAATCGACTTTTTCAAGCTTTATATCATGTTATTATGTCATTCCCTCATTAAACACATGCCTGGAGTGTTGCCTTGGCTCATTCACATATTTTTGAGTAATCAGTAAAAACTTAGACGGCAGCCATTTTAGGTGTAGCTATGCCTCAGTCCTCCTAGGAACGCCCCCACCTCCTGGAGACGCTTCTGGACCTTTTGTCACCAGCCAAGCCACCAACCACTGCTCCTCAGCTCAGCAGAGCCCCCTCCCCACACAGTGTTGTTGTTTAGATGCCACAGCAGTGTCCTGAAGGGGGCGTGTCGGAAAGAGACAGAGGCCTATTTCAAGACGTTCAGTACAGCCATTTTGAGAGAGCAATTTTATTCAAGGCAGTTATTTTAATTTACTGCATATACAGACCAACAGAAGGTTACGTCATCATTGTAGTATGCTATAGACTGGTGCTATGTGACTGAAAAAAGCATAATACCCCCTCTTTAACACTGATCACTATTCTGTGCTTATGAATGATAAATAAACGGAGAGAAATGCTTTGTAACTGCTTTAAATAGACTGTAACGCAAGTATTTACAAATTCCTAACGGTGTTTATTTAATATAAACCAGGAGTGTTTATTTACTGACACGTTTTCCAGTAAATCTATGCGTAAACCTCTTCAGTGAGCAGAAACCCTCGTCTAATTAGCCTGGTGGTTCTGGTGGAAAACTGTGCTCAGACTGTGTTACAACATATCGATTATTCCTTTCTTCACTCATTGACGTCCTTTTTAGTTGCCTCGCTCTCCCTCGACAGCTCCAGCCTTTAATCTCAGCGTGTGTGTGTGTGTGTGTGTGTTTCCCTGTGACGCTTCCACAGCCCTCTCCCCTCTCTGTCTGGTTCAGTCTTTCTAGAAGCCACTGCCTTAGTAATACATTATGTCAGGCCTCGCGATGTTTGATTTGTTCAAGCCTCGGCAAGACTGAACGGGGGATGTTGATGTTTACATGGCGGCTTGTTCAAAATTACAAAACAAACCGCACGGCGATCCAACAGGCTTTTAATGTTGGTCTTAAGTCGATCTTTCTGCATTCCTCCTTCATGCCAATTCTTATGTGCTTGTGTGTTAGATTGTTAATGAGGTGGTTTCCAAATGTGCCCTCTAGCTCCATCTGTACTTGTGGTCTGAATACAGATGGTCTCACTCCACTCCCCACAGCCACTAGCTTTGATTGAAAATCCATTTCACTCGCCCCATATTTTAGCTCATGTATTTAAAAGGGTACGTGCCAGTGCCGCCGAAACAGTAAAGCGTTTGTTGTTTGAAACTGAAGCAGCAGCTTCTAAATGTTTTGAGTTTCAGACCAAGCAAAGGGACCCTCTAAGTTTGATTAGCAGGGGCGGTTCCAGTGAGGATCAGGGTTGTGGAGCAGCAAGAGGGTCCCGGGTTCAATTCCCGGAGCGTGCGGGCCTTTGGATTGGATTGGATTTATTTGAGTGATTTTTAACAACAATTATTACAGTGCAGAAAACGAACAAAGCAAAAAAGAAACAAAAAAAACTCAAAAGGACTAGGCCAAAGCAAGAAAGCTTATAAGTGCCTACCTCCATATTCAAGATTAAATTTACATTCCGGATACAGTAATACAACATCTCATGTTATACTTTACATACAAATTCCTGAGTTACTTATTTTTATTTACAATTTGTACTTTTTCTTTTTCTTATTCCTCATTCCCGTTCACATAATAACCATTTCCAATCATTACTTATGAGCACCAGTCACCATTCTATTAATTGACTGGTAATTTAGTTATAATAAATAGAACATAGTCAACACGACCCATTATTATTGTAATTCCCATTTCCACTGTAAAATATTGATTGTGATTGTTTAATTATTTTTGTTGTTTGCCTTGTTTAGTGAGGTGCCTTAAAAAGCCAGGGTGTAATATGGCCAGTAGGTTGAGGGCAGTAGCCCCCACCAGCAAGCCCTCACCCTGCTGCCCTAACTAGTTGTTGTTGTGAGGCAGTTCTGAGCCATATACTGGGTGGTGCATTAAAAGACAAGATTTATGAACCCATTGAAAAGGGGGGGCCGTCCAACAGGTCCATCACTCGCCTGCCCTCGCTCTATTATGTTTAATAGTGACCAGTGGAAACAGGCTATTACAGCATTGTGGTTAGCTTTTGCTGTGTGGAGTTTGCATGTTTCTCTCCCCGTGTCTGGATGGGTTTCCTCCGGGTGCTCCGGGTTCCCCCATCAACCAAAAACATACAACATTCTAACCATTAGCCTGGATCCAAATCTGGAGATTGGTCCCCAGACGCTGGCACTGCAGTCGCACACTGCTCCTTACAGATTGCCCCAGTAGCATCGACGGATGGGTCAAACACAGAGGACAAATGTTCTTATGGAGACAATAAAGTACACCTTAACCTTAACAGGGCACTTCAAGAATTTTGGAACACCCCATATGATTCTTGACAGAGATGCGTTTACAAGCACATCTCGCAATATTTGGTATATGTGTGATAAGGTGCATTCATTTAGTGTGAATGTGTTTTTGTAATTTGTACCGTTTGTGTATATTTGTACTGTATGTCATGTCGTACATGTTTTGTAGTACTCGTGTTCTGTGTTGGTGTTATTTTTACCTCATGGGACTGTGGATGGAAAGTATGTTTGAGCCAAAACCGGCATATTTACAGCACTAGATCATTAATTTGCATCGTTCCAATCTGATAAATTAATACATGAAATTTAAAGTGGCAAAGCATTTAATGTTTCAAACAACAACCCAGCATCAGGTATTTATTTTCACTCTGGATTTTCTCATAAATGCTGCAGGCGGCGCACACTAGTCTCTCTTTTTCCAAAATACAGTATACCGAAAGGCGCAAAATGGATTTCACTCTGAGTTAAACAACAGTCTCTTTAAGGCTGGATAAAATCTACAGTATGGAAGAATTTGCTGTTAAAATGTCACCAGATTTATCTCTGTAATTACTTGGCCTATCCTCATGAAACAAAAACGTGCACAAAGGTCCATGTCAAAAATGGACAAAGGAGAAACATATTCAGCACTATAGACCCTTTAACTGCTGACATCATCAGTGACATCAGCTGGAGGCAGGAAGTGATCAAGATAAATAAGATTAAACTAAAACCAGCGATTTTAAATGTAAAACTACAACTGAAAAATGTGGTCCTGTTGTGGCTTAAGGTGCAAGAACAAGAGGAATGACATTTGAGACGATAAAATAAGATTTATCTGATATTCCCAAAAACAGTTAGACGTTTGTTTATCGTTACTATGACAACAGTTACAAAGGAAATAGATAGGAATCGAGCTTCCCGCCTCCAGCTAAGCCCGAAGTGTTTACAAACAATTAAAGGGTCTATAGTAAAAGATATTTCAGTATTCAGTCACCAGATGTGACTTTATGAGTTGACAGATTCTTGAGCCATTAGACTAACATGGCATGTTTATGGACCCAGTTCATAACAAACAATTATAAAAGGTTATATTTGTGGATTTACTGTTTGCATATTTCTTTCGATGATACTTACAGAATTTGTGGACCTAAGTATACACTTCACCATTTCCTGTTTCAACAATAGACCCATATTGGCCCTTGTCCTTCATCGAGAATTTTGCCTTCGCTTAATTCAAGTACATAATTGTAATTTGAAAGTATGTCGTTATGGGAAGGTTGTGAAGCCTCTGCTCCAGTGCCCCCCCTATCTGCTAGAGGAGGAGTGACCTTGAGATGAACAAAAGCGGGGCCATGTTAGCTCAGGCAGGGAGAGGGAGCTCTATTTGTCTTCCTCTGCTCATATCTGTGCCCTCATCGTGTTTGCGCTCCTCTTATCTCTCCATCCGCACTAACACCAGTGACTTTGCAGCAAATATCAGATAAAACAGGGAACCACCGTCCTCTCTTTGTGGGTTATGGGGTTTGCAAATATTGATTTCCAGGTGTTAAGATCACGGGAAAATCTTTCTTGCTAGACCTTCCCAGATAGTGGAAAAAGACACTAGTTAAGCTATTTTGTGAGATGAATTTGAGAAAAGTAAAGCTTTAAATATCTAATTATTGAGTTTTTGGAGGTTTTTTTTTGCCTATGGACCAGTGTTAATTTAGACTAAAATTAGACCACAACTAAATTAGAAGTTGTTTATGAGACTAAAACTATGACTAAAATGCCCAGATATTTTCGTCGACCAAAATATGACTAAAACAAAATGAAAAGAGGAGACTAAAAACATCAAAACTTCCAATGAGTTTGAAAGAGCCTCAAATCATTCAAATTCACTGCCAAAGGAACAGCTCTGTGCTTTATTCATGTGGGAGAAGCTCCACGAAGCAGAGGACCTTGATTAGATAAGATAAACTAAAAATAAAGACTGAAACTATATTCAAATATGTCAAAATTAACACTGCCATGGACAGGTCAGCACAGAGTGAAGAGCAGGGAGAGACGTTCAGCACATTTTTGTGAGCTGGGACTAGGAACTCACAGCGCTGCGGCCAAACAGTGCTCTGCCATATGTGCAGCGAGACTCTCAGCTGCACACGACTAATGCCAATTTGATTTTTCTACCAAATGGAACCACTGGTGAAGTGGGACATCTCCTAAATACATGGGGCTGGGGGAGGCCTAAATGGCTGGCAAGGAACAGGTGGTCACCCTTGTTACCTTATTTTGATTTTTATTACTATGGTACACCTTGCCTCCTGTCTGGCTGTAAAAAAAGAAAAGAAAAGCTATTATTGTTTTAGTAACACCCAAAAGGTTTGATCGAATTTGATCACTTTCTCCACAAAATATATCAAGTCAAGTATCAAGTCACAATAATGGATGCATCAACCTTTGTTCACCAAATGATTGAATTAGAAATAGTGATGTGACATTTATGACCGACTGGCTCTCTATTTTACCCAGAACACAAGAATCAGCCCAACAATGAAACAGGCAACAAGGTAACTCTATTGATTTTCTTTCGTCAATGTACTGTAGCTCACATGGTCGAAAAGGTTGTTCCAAAATCCTTTTATCCTTATTCCTACGACACACATGCCCTCCTCTTCATTCGCACACACTCTTTCCTCACCTCAGTCTCGGGCCGAGCGAGAAGCAGGGAGAAATTAATGCTGTCCTCTCTGGTGAGAATAGCCACAGCCTCCTCTCGATCCTGGATGTCCACTCCATTTATCTGCAAGAGGGGAAAATTCAGCTAGTGCCAGATAACAGGGGACCTCAGAGCCCCCGTGCACCAAGGGCAGGGTTTCAATTAAATTACTCGATTCATGAAAAGGTTGCCGTTTTAAAATGCAATTCCACGGTTATTAATGTCTAATCTCTCGTCAAAATGTCACACTTAAGAATAGGCGAAGATTTTGTAATGAAACGGGTAGGATTAGCCAGGATTTTGAACAGTGTTGAAGTTAAAGTTATAAAGGCGTGTTGCATTACTAATCTAAATAAAGAGATTATCTACTGCTGTTATTTGGTATTGAACAGTCAATAATATGCTATAATAATATGCCTTTTCATCAAGTTTAAGCATAAATTGTCAGACTGTGTCCATTGTTGCTGTTGCCTCTGAACTTACTCTCACAATGAATTCATACATAAACTCTCTTTCTGCCTCTCTTGATGCTGCAAGTCCACCTCTTCATCCACTCAGTCTCCTCCAATTCTCCATCATCAGCGTCTAGTGTGAGATATGTTCCCGCACAAACCCATTTAATAAACCCACTCCTTGTCTCTTTGTGTCTCTCCTGGTTGAAATTATTTTGAGATGGTAAAGATGTACATTATGTTGTTTATTATGTTGAAATCCAAAGAATGTTTTAATAATATGAAAATCCTTGGCTGTTTCCCACGGGAGAAATGTGTCTTGGGGAAAGAGAACACGTGCACTCGGACAGCATTTGAAGAGACCTGGAGTACTAGATTTCTTCAAATGATAGTACTCATGATCGGTTTATCAGTCCCAAAGTCCTGAAATGTACAGACTTAGTTGATTATAAAATTGGCAATAAATAAAAACAATACATAGTTCCAGATTGAGTCCAGAAATGGTTTGAAATAAAAATGACTCAGTATGAAATTAGGGGATCATTTATATTTCCTAAACCTAAAGCGCGAACAGATGTAAAATTACAAAGTCTGTTGTTTAGAGCAGTGGTTCTCAACTGGGATGCCGTGAGGACTCAGCATATGTCTAGGGTTTCAACCCGTGACCCAAATAAGAATTGAATTTCTTCTGATACTGTATATCATAAAAAATACTATATTTGAATCTACTATATTTGAATGTATACGTACGAGTTACTGTATTGTATAAAATGTGAAACTAATATATGATATAGACTCATTACATGCAAAGTGACATACAGTATGTCAAGCCTTTATTATTATTTTGAGGTCCATTTTCAAAATATTGTAATTTTATGGGATTTTTAAGCCAACAAATAAAGGCTTTACATATCTCACTTTGCATGTAATGAGTCTATATCATATATTAGTTTCACAGTTTAAGTCGAATAACAGAAAAGAATGCACTTTTTAACGATATTCTTATTTTCCGAGTTTCACCTGTATAAGAGATGTGCTCTGGAAAAGGCTCTGCCACGTTTGGGTCCCGATCCACCAGTTGAGAACCACTGGTTTAGAGGATGAGTTTAAGTTCTGTTTAGTTTAGTTTAGTTTATTTGAGCAGCAAACACTCTGCTCAAAAGGAGTGGGCCGAAGCAAGAGCTTATAATCGCCCAAAATCAATACAATTAAAATCATCAACAGAAAAGAAGCACAATTACAACAACGGTCTTGTTTCATGTACGAAATCTAGTACAAAGCAAGTAACAAAAGGCGGTCATTACATTTCTTTCAGATGGTTACCATGCCTAACATTGTCAGCATCACCAAATGTCACTAGTTTTATGTTAAAAAAACACATTAATATACATATTATACTCCGTGAATATTATTATGTACATTTTACAACTACAACAACGCTCTCATTTCATGTACAATGTCTGGTACAAACCAAGTGATAAAAGGCGATCATTACTTAGTTACAGATGGTTATCAATGGCAAACACAGTTAACATTACCGAAAGTCACTAGTTTTGTGTTAAAAAGAACATTAAATACATAGTGTCCGTGATCTTGCTACTTCCCAGTTGTCATTTCCATCCTTGATATGGTATTGATTAGTGTACAATTTTGCTTGGTTGCTTCTTTTTTATTTATTTATGAATGAATTATGTAATATGTAATAGTGTAGTGCGTTAAAAAGCCAGGGTGTAGAGCGGGTCCATTGAAGAGGACAGTAGCTCTGTTTATCATTATTTGTTTTTAAAAGAAAGATTAAAGCTAAAATAATGAACTTTTATATAGAAAAGAAATAGTTAAAATATCCTTTTGAATTTGTATTATTCTTGTTTCGTGGGGAATGCGATTTTTTATTGATCTTATTGAACTCACTTGGTTGTCTCAGTGTGCAAATTAAAGGTTTAAAAGGGGTAGGCAAAATAAGCTAAGCTTCAGCCTCTGCCTTTTCGGACTTGTTTTACTGAATAGCAAACCAATGATTTTAATGTGTAAAATGTTTAAGTTTGTGTTTTTCTTCTCTACATGTTGCCAATAATGTTAGTTTGACAAATCCTTACCAGTACTTTTCTGTATATATTACTGTATGTACCTGCAGTATCCTGTCTCCTTTGCGAATACGTCCGTCCATTGCAGCGATACTATTGGGGTTGACCTTGAGGAAAGACAGTTTTAACAGTTTTAAATTACAGCTATTTCAATCAATTTTTGTAAAGATGCGCTTGTTTTATTTTACCTCTCCCACGTAAATCCCCAGGTCCTCCTCCTCGTCGGTCCGGTAACACACGGTCAGACCAAGCTTGTCCTGCTGTCGAGACTTGTACAGCTCCACTTCCTGTAAACAATGACCGATACAGGAAACACGATGAGCTCGAGGGACAAAGCAATCAAAACGATCACAAGACACGATTTGAGTGAGGCACCTCATACTCCAGCTCGTCCTGCCGGTCCACGTCATGCTGCGTGATGTCCAGGTAGTCAGTCGGGTCATAGTACTCTGGCTCGATGAATCTATGCATCAAAGACAAACACAGTCCTCAGGTTATTGATTTACCGTATACATTTTCACTTCTAGTGCTGTTTGATTGTTATTCTTAACTTTATAACATGCCTTGGTAGCAAACAAGCATAAGCCAGTTATTATATAGTACAGACTCTTAACTGACCAAGTTAAATAAGAGGAAATGTGTTTAACGGATTGATTTGAAATTATATATTTTTATTTGGACCATTGGCTTTAATTCCTACATTATTTAGAAAAGGTGCATGGCTTGAAATTAAGTTATTTATATCAGTGTTCATGGACCCATTCTGTGCACTATTTCAAAGGTTTTTTTACAATTCTTTTATGA
Organism: Neogobius melanostomus; assembly: GCA_007210695.1. NCBI lineage: Eukaryota > Metazoa > Chordata > Actinopteri > Gobiiformes > Gobiidae > Neogobius > Neogobius melanostomus. The sequence continues at coordinate 5,137,863 of VHKM01000223.1, read as the reverse complement.
GCAAAAATATCTTACACGTTTCCATTTAGTTCTATGAGTCAAACTTTAATCCTAAATATCTCAGCCATCAGAACCAGTGTTAATTTTGACAACATATTTTAATTTAGTTTTAGTCTTAGTCAATTTAGTCGACTCATTTTGAGACAAATTTAGTTGACTTTGCATTTATAATATTCATTATAATCATATTTAATCAGCTCCTCTGCTTCATGGAGCTGCTCCCACATGAACAAAGCTCAGAGCTGTTCCTTTGGCAGTAAATTTACATGATATGAGGCTCTTTCAGACTGTCAATAGAAGTTTGGATGATTTTAGTCTCTCCTTCTCATTTTTATTTAGTCTTATTTTAGTAAAATATCTGGACATTTTAGTCATAGTTTTAGTCTCGTGAAAAACTTTTAATTTAGTTTTAGTCCAATTTTAGTCGTCAAAAATATCACTTTAACTAAAATTAAGAAATATTTTAGTCGACGAAATTAACACTGATCAGAACGCAGATATAACTTCATAATTCGAAGGGGACAACTATCCAAGTAGCTAAACAATGGTAGAGTTATGTTTTAGCAACAATTGACCAGCTGAGTTTAGTAATACAGTTTAATAATACTGAGTTCTAATTTTGTGAACAAAATCTAACATTTTACACCAGGAATTGCTTAGGTGTTGTTGTCCTGTATAGATGAATCTACATATGACTGAACTGTGGTTTAGTAAACATCAATTGTAGCAAAACGTTAACGTGAGGCCCTGGAGAGAACAGTAAAGAGTGAAAGGGGTCGGGACGCTAAGCCGCAAAACTGAAAAGGCAAAGGCATCTACAGCGAGGGAAAAAAAACAACAACATAAAAATAAACATGTAAACCACAGTCTGTCCCACTCACAGGTCATTGAGCAGATAAGGGTCCAGCAGAGGAGGGAGAGGCGGAGACGGAGGGGGGTCAGGAGGGGGCGGGGCTCCACAGGGGTGCTGGCTGCCCCGCCCCAGAGTCATCATATGTTGGAAGCTGATGTCCGTCTGGGTGCAGCTGTCCACGCAGTCGGCCATGCCCATGGTCACCGGGCCCAGGACCCGTGCGGCGGGTGCCAGACCGGCCCGTCTGCGAGGGCCCCTCCTCAGGATGTGCGCCAGGGTAGGGTCCCTCAACTCCAGGGTGGGGTCTCTGGACAGACGGGCCAGCTCCTTACCCCGCACCTGACAAAGATAATGATACCAATTAGATATCCATCCATGTATCCATCTATCCATCTATCTATCTATCCATCTATCCATCTATCCATCTATCCATCTATCCATCTATCTATCTATCTATCTATCTATCTATCTATCTACTGTATCTATCTCTCTATCTATCTATCTATCTACTGTATCTATCTATCTATCTATCTATCTATCTATCTATCTATCTATCTATCTATAAAGCGAATAGTCAGAGAGAATACACTGTGAGGCAAAGTCCACAAGCTACATAAAACAAACACAGACGGAAACTGAGAAAGTGTCCATCAGTGTCAAGGAAACATTCAGCGGATCCTGATGCGTTAAATCTGTTTCTGAGCTGAAGAGGCGTTGAAGGTTTGAACAGGGAGTAACAGAGCAGAAAGTGTTAAACCTTGAATCGACCGTCCGCCTCAGAGCGCAGAGAGTGTCTAATGGGACGCTTCTGTGGAGAGAGAACTCTGTCGATATGAGGACCTTACAGCCACACCGCGTAACATTTCACCAGCATTTATTTTATTACAGATATTTTTATCCTTGAAAAATGACCAGACAAACATGTGTAGTTGCTGTGACCTCCTAAGACCTGACTGTAACTTCACTGGGAGCATTTTCTAACTAGCTGGTGGATTTTGCAACAGCGAGAATAAAGTCTTAACTCATCCAGTCTTAGTTCAACAAACAAAAAACCTATGCTATTCACTAAGGCGTACATACTAAGGAATAAATATGAAGGTATAATGGAGTAAAAATATGTGGAATGAATAAAAGGCAAAAGGAACAAAAGTCATGAAAAAATGGCTGCACAATATATTGCTAATAATGTTACCTTAAGATTCGAAGCCACAATATCTTCATCACAAGAAGCCACAAAATATCACAAAACCACACAGCCTTAAACAGGTGTAGGCATTTTGCTTTGTGATGGACTGATATTTTTGTTCCTCGTCAGGCTGAAACTTCAGATCGTGGCCCAAAGTAAAGCACCACTTCCTCCAAATCCTACTGGTATACATCATACTTGACCTAACAGATACTTACAAGAATACAATTAATCCTCTGATCATATTACAGAAAAGAGCAATGCGGATCATTCACAAGGTTGGTTTTCTAGACCATACTCATAATCTGTTTATGCAGTCAAAGTTGTTCAAATGTGATGATCTTGTAAATACAGCAATAGTCTTATACAAAGCATTCAACAAATTATTACCGCCTAACCTACAATGTTTTTTTATAACTCCAGTGCGAGCTTATAACATGAGAGGTTTGGGATATTTTTCATTGCCGAGAGCTCAAAACACTCGTAAACGTTTTTGTGTGTCTGTATGTGGAGTGAAACTCTGGAACAAACTGGACTTACAACACAAGCAATGCCAAACTGTCCATCGATTCAAACTGTTATATAAACATCGGGTCTGGTCAAAATATAGAGATGAGGGTCTTTAATTTAAATTGCTGTTGTCTCATAGTGTTAACAAGAGCTCAATGTTTCCTTACAATCGTTGGTATAATTTGTCTTTTACCATTATTGGTATATTGTCCATTACCATTGTTGGTATTGTTCATTCTCCTTGTATTGTTTGGTATACTTTTTGTTACGATGTAATAATTATTGTTACCTGTGGAAATCCTTAGCAAAGTAACAGTGAAGCTGAATGTGTTACATTTTGAATGGGGAACTGGGGGTGGGATTAAATACGTTATCTTCTTCCCACTCCCTTTCAGGTAGAAATGGGTCATCTTGTTTACATATTGTATATTCTTTTTTTTGTTTTTTGTTTGTTGCCCATTGCCTGAAATAAATGAATAAATGAATGAAAAATGAAAATTGGTTGATTAGAAAGCTGCAATCACAGACACAGAATATTCAATATTCAAGACAATAACAAATAGCAATCTAAAAGCTGGATAAGGCATGAAAGAGAAACAATCCTTGAATCCCTCTGAATGGTACTGCCATATCAGACAGTGTATGTGCGCGACCTTCACAGACACAGACTGCATCAGCTCGAGGAGTCACTGACCCCGCCTGTCTGCGCGCCTCTCCATGTCTTCACTGCTCTTTCATTCTGCCTCTGCTGTGAAGAGCGGCCCCTCATACCCCTCCAGTAATTGCATGTCAAATCAATGTTCCTCTGTGCAGCCAAGCACAAAAACTTACCCGCAGTCACACTTAGCTCTTTCTGTGTGTCTGCGCCGTCCCTTTCCCTCCACACTTGCCCATTACCTCTCCACTATCTCCACTCTTCTCCACATTCACGCTCCCTCCTCCTTTGTATTTGTTCATATGGCACGCTGGCTCAGCACTTGTGTCTGGGCGGTCCTCTCCCGGGAGATGGCAGAACGCGCCTCTCTGTTTCCAGCACATCTATCTAACTCTATATGTGTCCTTCCCGGGCGCTAATGCCGCTCCATAAATCGCACAGCCTCCTTTAATGAGGTCTTCACTCGGATACAAATAAGATCGCTGCAGGAAGAGAGGAAGACACTATAGGCAAATGTGCGGATGGGAACAAATAGCTCGGTTTCAGGCCCTCTATACAGACCAGTGTTTAATTCAGATGAGAGCAGTTCCTATGGTGAATAGTAAACAAAGCCCATTGATTCAAAACATCTGGATAATTACTTGGTTTTGACGGCCTACGGTTTTGCACCTGTGGTTTTGTTGGATAAATAAGCCTTTGTCACTAACACAAATGGTTAGGTTCAACATTTGTAGTGGATTTTATTTATGTGACGCTTTGTCAGATCAGATGAGTAAGAGCCAGTGTATTGATTTTATTAGGATTGAGCAATTCCCCCAAACTACATTTCAGTTCTGTTTCATTCATTTATCTGTTTTTCCACGAACAAGTATGTGCATCTCTATTTTGAGTTTTTATGAATTGAGAAAAATTAAAACAAACATTTGTTTTTCATGAGAAATTCCCAATAACTGTCCTGAATGATGAGCTAATGTACTCTACAGTAAAGTTAAACATAGTACCATATCAACAGGGCCAAAACACTGCTGCATCTTTAGGTATCACTGACTACGCCCTTAGTCAATCAAAAGACTCACTGCAACCAGAAGAGTCATCGATATGAGGATTCTTAAGTTTCCCCCCCAAAAAAACCCAAATAATCACTTAGGCACTATATGAACATTTCAAACAGTGCTTTGTAAGTTTGGTCTTTGTTAATAAGCTGCTTTGAAGTGTAACAGGTTCTCTTTTGCCAATGAGGAAAATGAAAAATATGATGCTGCTAATTGTGTGATTGATAATGTAATTATAATAGGATAAAGTTAATTCATAAACGGGTACGTTGTGTGTATGTGTTGATGTTGGGGGTGTTGTGCATGCGACTGATACGGTTCTTTGTGTAGCGTTATAATTGTTTCGTAATTAGTATTACTCCTTTTGGGGAATGTATACAGTACATGAGTTCAGTCATAATGTATTAATGTAAATGCCATCTTGAAAATGGACATTTCTACCATGATCAGACACTGCAGGTGTATAAATTACAATCCATTTATTTTGTTTGTTTGCTGTTGTTTTATTCCTTTTGCACTATGTTCCTTTGTACTATTGTGAAATGAGATTTTTTATTGTATTGACTTTGGGGGTGGGCGCTCATAAGCTTTTTGCCTCGGCCCACTCCTTTTGAGCAGAATGTTTACTCCGCAAATGAACGAATAAACAAGTTTTTAAGTCTCGTCTTAAATAGTTTTCTCTTTGTCCTTTCATTTATTTCAGTGATTTTTATTATTTTGCTACTATTATTCTTAAGTATAGCATTGTTTTAATAATTTATTGTTTTCAATTTAATTTGAATTTACTGTTTAATGTAGCTCTTATATCAGTGCAGTGATTTTGTGTGCTATGTTTTTTGTTGTTTAAATGTGCCACATAAATAAAGTGGAATGGATTGGATTTCGTCTGCCCCCATCTCATTTAAACACGAGGTCTACACGGGTGTCCCCTTTAAAGCGCAGCCGTACAGCGGTGCAGTGTGGCGTGGAGCCTAACGGCAAACAGCTTGTGGTGGTGAGTGACAGGTATGAATGCTAAGAGAGAGCAGAGAGGAGGCCAGCTCATTCATTATCGATGAGAGGTGCAGAGATTGCTTTGAAGATGACTTTATGGCGCCCGTTGCGTGGTGGTGTGTCGGGCAGTTCTCGTGGCGGGGTTGATGGACTGCCCCATTACACCCTCAGCATTAGCACTTCCCCATTATCCCAGGGCCAAAGGTCTTCGAGGCATGTACGGTACAGTATGCAAATCTCTCTGTTATCCGCACTCATCATCATCATAGGGTTAGAATAATGTAGTCAAAGTCTGTTTAATTCACTGGTTTGGTTCAAAGTGAATATGATTTTAAAGATGTTGAGACAGTAGAGATTCCAAGCTTTGTTTGTTATGCAACTGTGGTTTTGTGCCTGTAGTGAGAAAATTGCAAATCATTTTAGCAAAAACGGTAATTCAGCCGCTTTGTGTGAGTTCCAAGCAAATAGAGGGGAATGCATCAGAAAGGCATTTCGATGTAGAAACCAATGCTAAGTATATTTTGCAAATTATGAGACAGATACAGTATTTCTGTGCAATTTAAATACATTCAAAAGTAATACGTATAATAATGATTAGGGTTTGACCAGTATGGCATATTGGGGGCCTTACCGATATGAAAGGCTCTATCACAGAAAAGCAATTAATCTGCTGGTATGATTAGTGATTTAACTTCATGTAAACATCCTTCCTCTGATCTCTTAAATTGGCGACAGTTCAAGCATTAATATCACACACATGGCCAATGTGCATCATCGCACTAACACACTATATAGTCAGGAACAAGTTTAAGTACTTATGTATTAATGCTACAAACCCGGTATAAGGGTTTGATACCGGCAAACATTTGGTCGGTAGCTGATATTTCTCCAAGTGCCTTTTTGGGCTGATATTGCAGTGGCTGATTTGTGTTACAATCTGGACCATGATTCAATCACTTCACAGTCACATTCGGTGATGGAAAATCTGCACAAACACATGAACTCTGTCCTGCCCAAAGACACAAAGGGCATACTCGATATGCATTACACAGAGCAGGGTTCAAGCCAGCAACTTTTGGTGTTCGAGGGTGATTGTTTTTGTCGCAGTATCCTAATATTTGCATGCATCTATTGTCAGAAGTCAGATCTACAGCCACACTCCATATTTACAATTCAAATTCATGACCAAAACAAAATAACTCATAACTCCGCGCCTCTCCTCAGCAGGGGGTGGAACAGTGTGGTGCGGAGGTTGAAGATAAAAGAACATGTCAGGAGAGCGTATAGTGAGTCTGACGTTGAAAGAGTGAAGGTAGAGCGAGCAAGGGCGGACGGAAAAGTGGAAAACCCACACTTTTGAGGAATTTATGTGTAAATAGAGTGTGAACTTCAAGGCGCGAGATTCATGTGCAAACAGCGCACACAGTGTAAGGACCCCCGGGAAATAATAAGTGGTGGTGGAGGCATAATTAGTTCTCATCTGAAAGCACTTTAAAAAGCAAATTAATCAACAGAGGCTTAAGGTACACATGGAAATACAATATTGGGATGCCACAGTATGAAATTATTATTTGAAAGGAGAAACACTGTGATTGGAAACTGTTTGCCATTATTCACAAAATACTAGTGAAATAGGATAGTTTTCCATATTTATATTGTGTGACCATTGGGTTATGAGTTTGCATGTTCCCACCCGAGTCGTTCCTCTGGACAATCTGGGTTCCCCCAACAACCCAAAGTATGCACAGTATATGGGCTATCCTCCAGCTACTCCCTGATTAAGATCCTGGCTCAAGATCTAGACATGGCTACATCACTACCCTGCGGTCGCCCGCTGCTCCTGAAAAAAATCCTTTTTCAATACCTATAATAAAATATTTGTCATATAGAACCATAAAGCAGAATAATAATGTTGATTTATTCCATAAAAGGAAAAGAAAAACACAAATTAATTATCATTCATTTGAGGTGGGGCGACAATGGCGCAGATGGTAGAGCGGGTCGTCATGATCGGAAGGTTGGGGGTTCGAATCCCGCCTCCTGAAGGTGCACATTGTCGTTGTGTCCTTGGGCAAGACACTTCACCCACATTGCCTCCAGTGTCTGCATACACTGGTAGCCCCCTAGGAGAGACCAACAGGCCCGGTTTGAACCGTGAGGCCGTCCTTCCGTGGATCCACCACCTGCAGAAGGAGCCATGGGGGCTGGTGCTATGTGATTTGGGCAGCTCCAACGGCTGCCCCCACGACCCGGCAACGGACAAGTGGAAGAAAATGAATGAATGAATGAATTCATTTGAGGTGAAACAACCAAGTAACTTCCTCCAATGCTGTCCCTGAACCCAACAGCATTTTTTTCGGTTTCAATACTTTTATTTTTTTCGATTCCAGTAGTACCTAAACTTTTTTTCCAATACCATAATGGTATCTTTTAACGGTACCAAGTCCTACTCCTGACAGGTTGCTGACGACACTGGTTGAAGGATGGGTCAAATGCAGAGCACACATTTCTCTTACAGCAGTGATCCCCATTCAGTAAGTAAGTTATTTGTCATTGTACAGTTGTACAACGAGATTGCGTTCAGTTGTTGGGCTAGTCCTGAGCCGCTGCGACTGAGCGCGCCACCATTGTGGGCGAATCTAATGAGCATGTTTTTGGAGGTAGGGGAAACCGGAGCATTCGGAGGAAACCAGGCTGAAACAGTGCCTCCTGGGTTTGTCCATGTTTCAGAGTGTGGTATCCCACACTGGTCAGCTCCTCCACCTCGTCCTTCGTCTTCCTCCTGCGCAGCTTCCTACGCTCCACAACAGTCTTTCAGCGTCTTTTGGGAAGAGCATTGCAGACGAATATAATCCATCTTATTCTCCAGTGAAAGAACATTAGTCAGAACTCGTTTGTCTCTTTTTTGTTTCCTGTAGTGCCTTAGAGAAAATTGTTGGGAACCACTGCTATATGGGACGCTAAAACATACAAATGCACTGTTTGAAGCTGCGATTGGACAGTCAACCTTCAGATAAGTGGGTGAATGCTCAATCACTGACCCACTGCCTCGCTAGCATCTCTTTTTAAAGGTTAATTGTAAAACGGATTAATCTCGGCTTTTACACAAAATTCCTAATCTAACATCCCTCGCCCCCAGCTCTCTCCAGGACTCCCGCTGGTCCTCTCCGTGACCGGAACATGCTCTGTACATATTGGATACCTCTTGTTCTGTAATAGATTTTTCTCCAAAAGCTTTGAGGCCAGCGCGGTCACCTTCTCCCCAAAATCAATTACGCTGACCTACTTCTCCCGTGACCCCGTGTTAGTGTTGTTACACATTTGAATAAGCAAGTGGTGGGAACTAAAATAGAGATGAATTGATATTGATTTCAAAAGCCCGGTGTTTGAAAATGGTGCTGATGTTGCTAACAAGGCTCACTGGGAGAAGAGAGAGAGAGAGAGAGAGAGAGAGTTAAAAAAAATACTATCTGGTAATATCATTAGCAAGAACAAAAGGGTCATTATGCAAGTGGATCGTGGACGCAGCGTGTGAGCTAAATCAAATGGAGAGAGATGATACAAGAGCGTCTCAGGGGACCTCGTAAAGCAGATCACTACAGAAGCCTGGCCTCTATGTGTCGATGTCACTCATTATGACAGTATCTAGGGCAGGGGTTTGCAACTCATGATTTCAGAGCCAAATGCGGCTCTTTAGCTCTGCTCTTGCGGCTCTTTGATTATGAAGTAAAAGCTGACCTAGTCGCAACTTAAAGAGATCTTACATGACTCAGAGAGGGCTGCACATGCTGGAAACACTCCAAATTTGACCTATTTGTTTGAAATAAATGCTATTGGGCCAGATTCTTTTGTTTTATTCCATTTGGGAAAGCTGTGGTTTTGGAATGGGGGGCCTAACCCTAACCACTTGTCTAATCTACTGAGTTAGCAGGTTTTATATTGATAAAAATGTTCTAGTTCTAGAACCATCAAACCATCCAAAAGTGGTTGTTAGTAAAATTGCCAAGAATCGATGTATTTGTGGCATAATGACCAAAAGAGGGGGGGTCTATATCACTATTTTACACTCTGCTGGTTAGTAAATGCAATATTGATCTAAAACAGCTGAAACAAAAGATTTAGTAGTTTCACTTCCTAGACCTCTGAGCAAGCTAAAATAATAATATGATGATGCAGTGGTTTTATATGGTGCTTTTCTGGATATTCAAAGACGCTTTACATTATTCACTCACTCCATACTTGGTCCTCTTGCTCCCCATTGCTGCACAGCTGTTTCAAAAACACACTCGAAACACAACTGCAGGTATGTTCTTGATGAGAGCACAACATTGTAACATGGTAAGAAGCTCTAAAAAGTCGATTTTGTAGAATAGCTCCCCTTTAATTCTTTGTATTTGGACTCTTTATTGCGAGTTAAGGCCATTAACGCCACAGTGGAGGTCTTTACTGCCTTCAGCGCTCTGCCCTCATTCATTTTCTATGATGACAGGCCTCTTAATAAACTGTACACACTTCCAGCTAATTTATATTCATTACATTTTTCCTGAGGCGGGCACTCACACACTGACATGTTCTAATATTTAAAAACATGTAGATTTTGAGCTTGATCTGAACGAAGGCTTCAGTTCACATCTGTTCCTTACATCTTCACTCTATAAGATCATTTGTGAATGTAATCGTCTCAATGTGCGGCTGCTCGTTGGTCCGTATCGATCTGGGGGATTTCTATGTTGGCGCCTGTCAGCATGTTTCTCTGATTCACGGCGAAACGAACTAGGATGGGGAAGAAAAAAAACAAACGAAATAAAGGAAGAAATACTGAACGAGGCTTGTTTAATGACTGGGGTTTCCACGGAAACCGCTTCCTAGCGATGGAGCAGACTGAAAGAAAGAGGAGTGGCTGGCTTCGGGGTACGGGTTGTAGCTTATATCGTGGACACACACAAAAAAACACAAAATGCAATGCTTAAAAAGACTCAGGCACTCATTGCTCTGCAGCTAAATCTTCCCATTACCAACTCAAATACAATACGGCTTACTAGAGAGTTAGCTATGGGGGGGTAAACCTGATCACAAGCTCGCCCCATAGGCACAGCACCCACCAGTGAGCAGCGCAGTCTTCATGTATAATGCATAAACATACACTTGTATCCTTTGGCAAAAAAAATCCCCAATGTTTTGAAACAGTGGCATTTACCAGCCTTCTTTAAGCTTTTAATGCACCATTTTAACTGCATCTAATCAGGAAATGTAATTATATTATGTTAAAGAGGGAAAAACGCAAAAAAAAAACAACCTATGGAGAGTGTGTCGTGGGAGAGCCATGAAACGCGATTTTAATTCTGTTTAATAAGGATTTTGTGACGCTTGGACACGGTCTACCACTGTTGATTGTTTGGCATGCATTTGAAAATTAATCAGCCATCTGCACAGCAAGCCAAAATCATTAGGTATAATAACACGTATTAAAGTTTATGGGACAAGCAGAACACAGACTGTATACGCTAAATGAAGACGTATGATCTGGCTCGAATGCAGTCGTAGTTTGGGATGTCTACGGCGTTCCCAATTTATAACGGTTCGCGCTTCATTAATAGGCCTCAGCTTCGGTCGATACGGTCTCATTAGTGAAGAGACCGCTGGACCAATAGGCATCAGCGGCTGTGAAGAAATCCATCTACGGTCTGTGCGCTCGGCTGCTGAGGCCACATCCACAAATGTCTCAACAGGCTCGACGCTGGGGACAGATTCTAACTTGATTAAAGCGACATACTGCACCCACGTTTCCAGTATTTGACAGAAAACAGTCCGGGGGGATATACAATTAATTACAAAGGCCTATTGATTCATCTTGTTTTGAGCTCTTGTTGTTTGTTTAATTGTATTTATGTCAGTTAGTTTCAAAGCCTTTTCTTATATTATGTTGTATTAGACGTAATTGGGCTTCAATCATCGGAGTAAAACTTAACGTAACAAAGTGGAAAAGTGATGGTAATGCTAGTAATATGGGTCTGAGGAGAGGCAACAGAGAAGCATGTTTCTAAAGGTATTTTTCACCAGCAGTTCTCCGGTTAATATGTGGATAATGAGAGGAGTCTTTATATGTTATTCTATTCTCATTCCACTGGTGGCAGAAAAGGCTTTCAATGAAGTACAATTTGATCAGATAGACTATGTTTTGTGTATTGAGAACAGAGTGCACACTGGTGAGGCATCCAGCCAAAATCACAGAATAAACCACCATTTTCCAGCTCATTTAAGGCAAACAGGTGCATGTGACTGAGACTACTGCATGCAGCCCCATCAACGAGGCTTTCACTGCCATTAAACTGTGATTAAAGCAGGAAATGGCTGTTGATGAATGAATTCGTCACACGTTTTGTCATTCTCTTATGTTATCATTAATTATTCCACGTTAAGTACAGATGTTTAGAATAGACACGCGGTTTGCTATAGTGTTTCTACAACTGCACATGTGTCTAAACATCGAGCCTCTTCTTAAGGTTATTCTTTAAACGAGTGGTTCTCAACTGGGACCCACCGTAATCCAACGATGTCAATCCGTGACCCAGTTAAGAAATACATTTCTCATGTAAATAGTGTTTTTCATTTACTATTTATATACTGACATATAGTGAGAGTCAGTAAGATCACACAATGAGGAGAAAGAGAGAGATTTAAAACGATCTAGCTCCTCCCCCTCCCTCCTGATTGGACCTGACAGGCCGGTTCACAGAAGAGCTCGTCTCTTTGGTCAATGTGATGGCACCACCGCAATCTATTAAATTAGTAAAGCCATTTAAACTGACTATCACTTCAGATAAACAAATAAAGCTGAAATTATGACCAAAACAACAGTTACAGATTCAGATGTTTCTATACTTTTATAGAAGATAAATATCGAAAGAAATGTTCCCGGGAAAAGCTTTGCGACCCACTGAAAATGGTTCTATGACCCACCAGTTGAGAACGTCTAAACATTCAAGATGCATTTTCATATCAATGCTTTATTTTAATCAATATATGACTTCTTATCAGATACACACTTTTGCTTTATGAGTTGTACAACCTGCTCTACCATCTGAGATACATCCTTAAGTATATCAGCCTCTACAAAAGAGAGAAACTTTAACCCCTTAATTCCCGCCTGAACTTTACCCAAATCTTAAAGCTTCTTGACTGGAGCCTTTAGGCCAGTGTAAAGCCTCGTTTGAAAGCTAAAGCCTACAAAACTCATCTAAGATTTTTCCTCACGTTCTTATCACTTTTTCGTCATATTTTTGGTGCTTTTTTGTCAGGTTTTCGTTGCTTCCTCATCACATTTTTGTCAGTTTTTTACAACTATTTTGTTTGCTTTTTATGCTGCGTTTTCATCCTCTCTTGCATCTCATTTTCATCACTATTTTGTTGCATTTTATTGCTTTTTTGACACCTCTGTTTATTGCGTTTTTGTCGCTCTTTTTATGCTTTTTTTTTGCTGCGTTTTCATCCTCATTTACGTCTCATTTTTGTCGATATTTGGATACTTTTCAAGAGGGTTTTAGATTTGGGTCAAACTGGAGAAAACGTGCTTGGTTAAAGTGGGGGCTAAGAAGTTAACCAGAGAAGAACCAACATAAGTCCTGACATTGTATATTGCTTTTCAATTATGCTTCACTGTTGATGTGTGTGTGGAATTTCCATGAATAAAATCTTGTTATCATTGAGCCACCTGAATACCTCGGTGTTGAAAGCTTTATGCAGCCAATTTCCTGTCTATTGAATATACTATTGCTTTTTTATCCCTTTGTTTACTTGTCACACTGTTTTAATCCTCTTTCACACATAGGAACCCATCCCATGTCTGCACACATCTGTGACTTCAGCACAGCTCTTGTGTTTGCATTACACAAACGCACATGACACTCACCCACACGTGTTAGAGAAATAACATATTCCCCCTGTCTCCGCTGTCTCCCTGTCTTTTCACACCTGCCTTGTTCCAGCCCTGACTGACAGCTCAGACTCTGCGCAGTGACAGACTCCGAACTCAACCAGCTCTGTCCACCCCTGACCCGAGCGAGTGTCTCTTTTCTGGGAGCCGAATCCATGGGACCCAATCATTTCCAAAGGCAGTTCAAAAGACTGGAGAAGTGAGTCTTACAACGTGTGATAATGAGAACTCATCAACAATGTTTACATTTTGAATACAATAAATGGGGTGATAGACACAGCGATTGAAAACCATTGCTATAGACATTATCCCATCAAACCATGTAAAAATGATACACATGTCTTATGCACTTATAGGTCAAAATAATTACATTTTATGGGGGTTTAAGCCTTTTGAAATCAATAAAACCTTGTGCAGAAATAAAACGAAAAGGCAATGCCAAATTTCAGTCCAAAAGCTGTCAATCATGTTGTCGTCTTTGCTGCCATTCCCTGAGTTCATTCAGTGAATATCTTTCTGAAATTGCATAAAGAAAACCCACAGAGAGAAAATGTGTTTGAACCACCACAAGCTGCGGATAATATCAAATTTGGTCATGTACGGCTCCACATCACACGCCTTAATGGATTTCCACATTCAGAAACCTTCTCCTGCATGTGGCCAGGGTCATTACTGCTGACCTACACTGCTAAGGATCACTGATTCTTGGTTGAAATGATCACTCACAGACAATTTTCACTTCTTCTCTCCTCCCTCATACGTGTACCTTCGCCCTTAAGGGATTTGTAAAGTCGCTCGTGCTTTCTATCCCAGCGGCCACCGAGCAGAAGTGCCGGAAATCAATTAGTTCTCAAGGCGATGAATAAGAAAAGGAAGAGAGAGATAACAAGCCAGAGGCAGGGCGCTGTATAATAAGTTTTATATAGGCGAGCCGAAGCCAATTCAATTGACACTTTTGATTTATTGTGTTTTCAGCCTTAGCACTGAAACTCTCCGCAGCTTAGGAAGTTTGTGTTCAGTGAAGTGACGATGACGATGATGATGATGTGCAAAACTAATAAAGATTCAAGGCCATGTGTATCATTATTATAGCAATTGAAACCAAACACGGTAGCACAGCGGTTAGCGCGAGAAGGTCCCGGGTTTGATTCCCACCTGGACAGGGCCTTTCTCTGTGGAGTTTGCATGTTCTCCCCGTGTCTGAGTGGTTTTCCTCCGGGTACTCTGGTTTCAAACATGTACAATAGGCCAGGATGAGTGAGAGTGTGTTTGAGAGTGCGACTGGGGGACAATGGCAATTTGCCCAAGGCTCTGGTGTGACGTGTTTACATGCATGAGTACCATGTATGTTCATTAACATGCACTGTCCAGACCAAATTAGTCCATCCATCCATCCATTTTCTTCCACTTGTCCATTGCCGGGTCGTGGGGGCAGCTGCCGGAGCTGCCCAAAACACATTGCACCAGCCCCCCACGGCTCCTTCTGCAGGTGGTGGGTCCACGGAAGGACGGCCTCACGGTTTAAACCGGGCCTGTTGGTCTCTCCTAGGGGGCTACCAGTGTAGGCAGACACTGGAGGCAATGTGGGTGAAGTGCCTTGCCCAAGGACACAACGACAATGTGCACTGTCAGGAGGCGGGATTCGAACCCACGACCTTCCAATCATGAGACGACCCGCTCTACCATCTGCGCCACTGTCGCCCCCAGACCAAATTAGCAAATAAATAAACAAACATTATTTTTATTTTACTATTTGCTCATATGTATATGCAGGGTTTTAAGAGAAACGAGAAAAATATATATTTAATTTTCTCTATAATGTATATTCTTTTTCTGCATTTCCTTTTTTTTCTTGTGTTTTGTGTGTATTCGATATGAGGCACTTTGCAAACTGTCTTTTAAAGGTGTTACATGAATAAAGGTGATTACAATAACTTATTGCAGCTGCTATAGGGTGCTATTTTAACTACAGTAGCTCTTGCAGTTTTAGGATAGAAGTACTTTATTTGTGACAATAATGTCAAAGCGAACTAGGACGATTAAGCTTTAGGATTATTGCACATGTGGCATGATGAATAGCCCACTTTTGTTTATGTAGATTCAGTACACACGTCCTATTTAATATGACAAACAACAAAATGGTCTTGTGTTTAGTGGTGTAAAGTCCAAGAGGCTACACACAGGATTCTGAACTGATTCACTTCCTTGGCCAAAATAAATGGATCTCAAATCCCCGCCTTCTAAACCGAGTCGAGAGATCAGTCCCGAGAGTCTGCTGTGGGACGGGCTTTAGCATTTAGCTTTAGCCGTGGGGCATTTCATTAGCGCAGCTGCCACCTGTTTTCTGTTTATCGAGCATCAATTTGTTCAGCTTCTAGAAATTCAAATTAAAAACCAATTAGACTACTCTCTATACTTAAAAGCAGATTAGCTGGCAAGAGTCCTTTGGTTACTCTCATCAAAAACTGCAGCTGAAATAAAAAATTTTAATTACTCTCTCTAAGAACTCTCAAAATAAAAAGTTATCTGCCATTGTTTGTCTTATAGTGTAATCCATATTGAGACTGCGGGCACTGTATCCAACCTTATCCCTAGTAGGACATCCTTTATCTAAATGAAGTGACATAAAATAAAGTTTATTCTCCCTGTCCGATACTGGCGCGTCGAAACACACAAGTCGGGAACCACAGCAAAGTTAAGAAAAAAACAAAACAATCCCCGTCTGAAACGCCACAAAACTTAAATCAAAAATCAAGATGAATATTTTATGCTTACACATCACATTCACAATACTCATATTAAACTCCCATTAAAAACCATTATTCCAAATCTAACTCTCTCTCAACATGGCGCCTCTTTAGCCTCCTCTGTCTTTCTGTTCCCTCCTCGTCTCATTACCTTCTATCCACCCTCAGCCTCCTCCGACAGCGCTCCTTCTGCTGGCTGTGCTTTTGGCACCAGACACACGCCCAGTCAACTGTCCCATCCCAGCTGCGCCTCCCAGGCTGCAAACAGATTCCTCAAGTGTTGCTCCAAAACTATGTAGAGCTGCGCAAAATGTCAAAAATGTTTCACTATATCAGCTAAGAAAATATCCAAATGCATAAAACTAAATAAACCCCACAACAATATCGGATTTGGTATTTTAGATTTGCTTCTGCTGAGCAATTTACCAAAGGCTTGTTTCGGGGTGTTATTATGTCCTCTGTGTACGATACAATAAACTACCCTGTCTCCATGGAGTCGTGTTATACAGGGAAGGGAAGGGGGAAGGGAATTTTATTTGCACAGCACTTTTCCCAGACACCGGTCACACAAAGCGCTTCACATGGGACCATAATTCATTCGAAGCCACAACTGCCATAAGTGCGGCTGTCAATCTGCGCATCAGCGCCTCCAACCGTCACCGAGCGAAGGCAGTGGGCGGGGTGTTTCGCCAAAGGACATGACGACATGTATGGACCGATTAAAGGTGGATTCGAATCACCGATATTTGGATCCATATGCAAATGCACTAAGCCACACCCCAAGCTTAGAATTCCCTGTTAGTTTCCCGTCCTGATATCAACCGGGCCCAACTTTGCTTAATAGTGCTGCCACACACTTACCAAATTGTCGTCGTTGCACTTTTAGGTGATACTATCCAGTAAGTAGAGACAATAAATCACTAAATCACTGGGCAGATTTACTCTTCTTTTTTTTTTATATATAACATAGCCTTAAACAAAAGCGCATTGGAAGTTCAGGAGCACATCTTTGTCATGATTTTCCAATTTCAGATCAATTTTCCCCTCGTTTCTGTGCTGATTTACTACTTTTATGTCTAGTTTTCATCCAAATAGATTTTTGTTTTGCTTTGCTGGAGCGTTTTGTGTCGAAATTGTTAAAAAATATCGGCACAATATCGATATCACGATATTGCAATTTTGTTTCTCATATTATAGAGCCCTAATTGCTTAGCCCTGTTTTCAAAGTCAGATGACATTGGCCATTCCCTAAGCCCCATAACTTAGACTTCCACAAAAATATTATATAGTGTCGATGCTCCAAATTGCTAAAAACCTCCTCTTCTGTAAGATCTCGGCTAATACTTTACCATGCATCATCGCAGTATATCCCTGGACTTTGCCGTTGGCAGCTGCTGAGGCAGTAACCGTGGCAACTCCCTGGTCCTACTTTAGCCCATGGCTCCGTACAAACCCCCCCATTCATCCCACTGTCTGCGTCTCTGTGTGGCTTTACGCCGGTCTGTTCTGCCGCTCGCTCTGATCCTCATCGTTGTAATAGCTGTGAAGTCATTATCGCCATTATCGCTGTTATGATCAAGCGTTGTGAGGGCTGTAATTACAATCACGTACAGGCTGAAAAGGAAGATTATCCAGAGCGGGCACAAGAACACAGGGCGTATTTAGCAGATAACATATAGGTAATTGTTTCCAGTGTAAAGATTTTCAAATACTGGCAATTGGACTGGAATGAGCTGATGATGTTTGACCAAGTCTACCTCAATGGAAAGTTCCTCGACGACTAAGAGCCTGCACAAACGTATTGGCTTCTGTAGCTGCAATGCAACTATTTCCATTAGGGCTGCAACTTAATCGATTAACCTCCTGGCTGTGAAAGGTGCATGGAAATGGTATTTTGTCCAACTTTTACCACATAAATCTAAAGTGACGCCGCTTGAGGACGTGTTGAAGTGAACTTAACATTTGTAGGAGGGTCTCGGTGCTTTAAAAAGTCACTCCAACTGAACTTGGTTTGCTCAAAGCTGCACATGTACAAGTTTCTGTGAACAAGCCGTTCCTCATTTGAAAGCTAAGAACCTCCAGAGTTCAGCCACTGAGCTTTAACGACTGGAAGCTGCACTGGCACTGATTGGGACTTTAAACTACAGGATCTGCCAACGATAAGAGTGGAGCTAATTCTGCTTTCTGATTGGATAATTGTCCTGAGACACAGACAAATAATATTCAATATTCTCCATGGAGACGAGCTGGTGATGTCCCGCTCCCAGCAGAGTCTGACCAAAGAAGATAAAACAACTTAATTTGCTTCAATAATAATCATAATGGCTTACACTTGTATTGCGCTTTACAAGCCTGTATTACCGAGTTTCTCAAAGTGCTACAGTGTAGTCATTATTCATTCACTTCAGCCTCGGTGGTGGGGTAGATTGACGAAAGCGAGGCAACCAGTCTGTGCCATCTTCCCCTCCGAACACCACTACTCACTCATTCACTACATTCATTCTGGCCTATTGTACATTTGGTGGTAGGGATAACCAGAGTACTAACCGCTGCGCCACCGTCACTCTTTGAAAGTCAGGTAATAATGATATTACATGTTCTTGTAACACGCTGAAAGCTTTGCAGGTATGTCTTTTATAGTAAATAGATTGTAATTGATCTTGGTGGAGCAGGAAGGTTGGATGATGAGCAGAGAGATTTTATGCTTTGCCACACCTTGTAAAACTTAATTATATGGAAAGCGGCCACTTGGCTCTGGGAGACTGTAAAAATGTAATTACTGACAAAGAATGAAAAAAAAAGCAGCATTTTCCATTTCCTTCACAGACACAATAGCAGAAAAAAAGTGAAGCCACAGCAAACGGTCACGTCATTATTATTGTGTGAGACCAAAACAAAAACAAAAAACAAGGTGCCGCTTTAATTCCTAATTGAATGAATGAACACAAACCTATATATATTATAGATGGAACACACAAGTCCCCAATGCTGAAACTATATTTAAGAACAAAATTCCAGGAAAAACGGGTCGCAGTACTTCAGCAGCAGAAGAGAAATGACGAAACATAACCGCATGAATCAGGTGAAATACTGCTATATTTCTGATGAGCAAACTATGTTATATACAGTACATGGTTAAAAGTTTTTAAAAAAAGTATCAAGCAGCAAATTATCGTTTATTTTTTATTTCTTATTACAATTCATGGATCGCCTAGACCTCAATGTCTTTTTAAATCGAGCCTTTAAAATGTTATTCACCAACATTAATTAGCCCTGATAAATCCCCCATTTCTCACAATATATAAGCTCCTTTAAATAATCAGGACCACCCCATTGCCCGCCCCAATAACAACACTTTGGAGCGTCCATTGTCTTGAAATGAACTTATTCGTTATGTATAGCCCGACATTACAAATTAAATCACCACATGTGCATAATTTCTCCGTTGTGCTTGGTGCTCTCACCTGAAACATGAACCTGTACTGCTCCTCCGGCTTCTGGACGACACACATGTTGCACCCCATGACGACTGGACTCGGATCTCCTCTCTCTCCCTCCTTTACTCTCTTCTTCTCTCCTCCTTTCTCTCTCTCTCTCTCTCTCTCTCAGGGTCTTTGTCTGTGGCAGTGCAGCCCCACCCTCGAACCGTACAGGGCTGACTGAGGGGATCTCAAAACACTCCCCTTTCAAAGAGTCCACATCGCCACCCGTGTTCTGCTTTCAAATCCAAACTTCTACAAGTCTCAGGCGGGGAATGTTTGCTTCTTGGCTGTGTTTGTGCTGTCCTTGTGCTTTTTCTTTTTTTGCTTGTGGCATCAAATTGTTTCAAAATATTCTGTGCTTTCCAGTAAAAAACACAAAGTCGTAGGTGGCTTGTTTGTTCATTTGCTGTTTCTACAACTCCTCCTCCTACACTTCACTCACTCCAAGCTATTTTCCACCCAAAAAAACAACTCCACTTTCAGACAACTTTGCTATGTGCTACTATGGTAACAGTGCTTTACCGATGACACCAAACCTGGAAACATACTCCACCTTTTCTGCATTCTCATCATGATCAAATATACCAGTCTATCTTGTTAAGCTTTGGTAGTGCAAGGTGGCAACGGCTAAACTTAAGCTCTTGCTGTGCCTCCTAGATAAGCGGTTTCCCCCCCACCCCCCTCAAATACATATATAAAAACACCCCACACCTCGTATCAAAACAGGCAGAGCATCCCTCTATCTTCTCGTCACACTTGGCCCCGACCTGCCACTTTTCTTGCCGCTGTCAGCAACCGCGACATAAACACAGGCGGGCATTTCCAATACACGCAGCCACTAATGCAATATTTTGAATGAAAGCTGCCAGACACTACACCAGCGCGGGGGAAGTTGTAGCAGACAGGAGCGACGATAACAAATCCATGAGGTGTCAGCGACTGTGACAAGTAGCGGCTCTTGCTAAGTGCATACACTGCTGCAGGCGGGATTAGAATGGAATTAGACGGAGTTTAAGATCAGGCACAATCTTAAAATCAATATCGCCGTGTCGAAGATCAATTGGATTGGATCGTCAGAGTATCTCATATTTCTAACATTTTGACAGCTCATCTCGCCCGCTCCGTCCCCTGAAGGGTTCCCAAGCGCCAAAGGAAGTCTCCCATGTCCAATGCCTGCTCTCCCATCCTAACACTTTATCTATAAAGCCCTCCAGTGACATACAGCTAAAAGGTCCTTCCATTCTCCTCTCCTCCTCTCCACAAGGTCTTAAAGATGGTTAATCCCCATTCAAGACACCTGTAATCCCAAGAGCAAGGCAAGCCAAGGAAGCAATATCTGTTAATGGTATATCATCCTGCGACCATTTGGATCCAAAAATTCAAAATTCTTATTCATAAAGAGCCACCATCTATTTTGATTTGTGCATTTACTAAATCATGCCCATACAAGCAATGACTGCAAATTATACAAGGACTAAAGCACGTTCGAAACCAAGACTTTACCAGACCAAAGAGCTGCATGTGGCTCTGAGATTAAAGATGTTTCCTATGCCTGTCCTATAGGAGAAGTCTGGACAATCCCAGCATGTGCATAACTTTGCCACATCTGAGAGTACAAACAAATCTTCTAATTGTTATCGTCGTCATCCAAAAACATGTCCATATTGAAAGTTAGGGCTTCTTCAGTCCAATAAAACAGCCCACAGACAGATGCGGTTATCCGCCAAAGCTGGAGGGAGTTGGGAGCACGCTGTCCCCGTTTCCAGGTGCTCACGGCTGTGGAGTCTTGTGCAGTGCGGTGTGGTGTCCTAGGTCAGTCGTAAATCACCGCTGGCTGCTTCAGGAGACGAGAGGAGCCGCTGTCGCCTGATTGGAGGACACTTTCTTGCCTTCTCCAGCATCCCCCTCTTTTCAGGCGCGTCGCTCACATGTGCTCGCCCTTCCGATGCAGCCTAGAGCAGAAAAGGGAAGCAGAAGAAGAAGAAGGAGGGAAAAAAAGGTTGCTATCACTACTGGAGAAATCCCTGGTCTCTTCCACACCCAGCTCTCTGCAATAACCCCCCAATCATTGCACCCACATGCCGTTTGCGCTCCCTCCCCTCTCTCTCTCTCTCTCTTTCTCTCTCTCTCTCCTCTGCCCCTTTGGTGTCTGCGGGCTCTAGAAAGAAGCACTGCGTCCGCTCAAAGAAGGACACTCCTTTACTACAAAATCTATTCGCACAAGGGTTGTCGAATTCACGCAATCAGCCAAAGTGTATGCCATCTTCGAAAGCGATGATTTGATGCTAGGATTGTTTTCCTAGCAGGTAGTGTGCATCCCAATGAGCTTGGAGAGGGGGGGCAGAGGCAAAACAAGCGGATAACAGGTGAAGGAAATGCAAATGTGACGGAGTGGTGGTGGTGGTGGTGGCTGTGGAGAAGAGATGGCACGTCTCTGGTAATCAGAATGACCTGCCCAGACTTTTTTTTTTTTTTTTTTCCAAATTCCAATTCCAAAGTCTATGTGCCAAAGTAGCCTCGAGGGGGATTTGTGAGTAAAATCACTCTCTTCTCGACTCTACCTCATTGTTCTCCCAGCAGACAGCAATCGAATTTCCAATTTAAAAGAGGTCTTACTGGCACGTTTACCGCCGTGCCACTGCCAAAGTAGCTCAGGGCAAGAAGACACAGTCCGCCGGGGCCAAGGAGGATTACATTGGCTGATATGAACCCCCGAAATGGCAAGGCGTGACGCAGTTTGACCTTTAAGCAGCAATACAGAATTTTCTACCTGTTTCTTTCTTTTTAAATTTCATCTCTCTGAAAGCTATTTATCAGCTGCCATAGAGGAGCGAGGAGAAGTTTTGGCTCATTCATTCTGCACACGCGCCGCTGAGAATCCTCACTGTAAGCCTGTTTGAAACAGGATTTTATGGTGTCAAACAGGCTTGCACATATAAACCTGAATACTGAACACTCGTCCCATGTTGAGAGGGCAATGTAGTACACCAGAGCATGTGTTAATAAAGATCGTTTCTCAGGCAGAAGTAAAAATAAATAAATACAAATAGTTATTTAAAATGTTAGCTATAAAAACTTGTTAATTTGATCCTATTTTATATGGTCTATATGGGCAATACAACAAATTGCCTGTGTGAATGTGAGTGATCGGGGTAAATGGCCAAATTTATATAGCACCTTTCTACCTGCTTTAGGCACTCGAAGCACTTTACAGCAAGGAACCAGTCACCCATTCACACTCTCAATCATACACCAGCCACTGGAGGCAAGGAGGGTGAAGTGTCTTGCCCAAGGACACAACGACAGTGAGCACCAGCAGGATTCGAACCGCTGATCCTCCGATCACAAGACAACCCGCTCTACTCTCGGTGCCACCGTGGCCTTTGGCACAGACTAGCGATATTTCCGTAGCTAGAAGTATAGCTTATTAGCATAAAGTGTAGAGACAGTGGAGGAATACGGGTCCACTGTAGAGCTTTAAGAAGCCTGTCAAGCTTGTCAAGTCCAATACAAATACAAAATATTATCATTATTAATCCGGGACACAAAACACAGACTAATAAATTCATTTGTGTTGTGAGTGAACATTAACCTCTTACCCCCCACTTTAACTGAGTGCATTTTCTCCTGTTCAGTTTTACCCAAATCTAAAAGCTTGACTGGAGCTCACAGCCTATAGGCCAGAGTAAAGCCTCATTTGAAAGCCAAGACCTGCAAAGCTGATCTAGTCCTTTTTATCACGTAATCAATGCCCACATTTTTAAGCCTTTTTGTCGTGTTTTTGTAGTGTCTTTTTGTTGCTGTTTCATCTTTTTTTCCCCGTTGTTGTTTGACGCTTTTTTGTCACATTTTTTGTTGCTCTTTAGCCGTGTTTTTGTTGCCTTTTTGTCGCTATTTTGACGCTTTTTTCCACAAAGCTTTTAGATTTGGGTAAAGCCAAACTGAAGAAAATGTGCTCGGCTTAGGTGGGGGTTAAGAGGTTAAGAAATACTCCTTAAAGAGGGGGTATTATGCTTTTTTCAATCACATAGCACCAGTCTATAGCATACTACAATGATGACGTAACCTTCTGTTGGTCTGTATATGCAGTAAATTAAAATAACTGCCTTGAATAAAATTGAATATTTGAATATTGAATATATGTGCGGGGAGGGGGCTCTGCTGAGCTGAGGAGCAGTGGTTGGTGGCTTGGCTGGTGACGAAAGGTCCAGAGGCGTCTCCAGGAGGTGGGGGCGTTCCTAGGAGGACTGAGGCATAGCTACACCTAAAATGGCTGCCGTCTAAGTTTTTACTGATTACTCAAAAATATGTGAATGAGCCAAGGCAACACTCCAGGCATGTGTTTAATGAGGGAATGACATAATAACATGATATAAAGCTTGAAAAAGTCGATTTTACATAATACCCCCCTTTAAGGTGAGCTCTATTGGCTTTTTGAATTGTTACAATAATACACTTGCATCCTGAATCTGAATCCAGAATCCAAGTAAAACCTTTAAGGAAGTACGCATCTTTTTCTGCTGTGTTAATTTTGATATTTGTCCAAAGAATAAACAAACAATAAAACCACAACTGATATACTGTAACCCAAGTAAAGGTAACTCACTCTGTTCTCAACCTGCTCTTCTGTGTCTTACTGTAAAAGGTTGGATGGTTTTCAAATGCCATCTGCTGCACTGTGTTGAATGTTACCTCTTAGCACCAGTGTTATGAGCATGTCTGTTCAGTGAAAGGGCAAATCTGATGGAGGAGCAGCCATCTGTGCTCCTCCGCTGACCCCAACATTTGAGTTGTTGGACTTCAGAGAGTTAGTGAGCAGCTTCTACCGATACAATCCTACCATTGTTTGTGGTTATGTTATTTCTAAATCGAACACCAGAGTCTGTATAGTCTTATTGTGAAATCATATACCTCAATAAATGTGACTTTACCTCGACTTTCCTGCTTTCTGACACGTTTGAAACATAAGAACTTGAGGTGAAGTGATTTGACTGCTTTCTGTAACAAACCAGACTGGACAAAAGGAAAACAAGCTAGGAATAACGTTGAATTGTGTGCAATGAATAACAGCACTGCAGGTGGATCATTGAGTTTCTGCATGATTTCACTGTTCAGTTGGATTTAATGAACAGTGTTGTCCCCGTGCACCTCGTTAGATACAAAATAAAATTGCTACAGCTAGTGATATGAGAACAACGACAAAATAACAACTTAGAGTCTTTGCAACAATAGGCTACATTGTCTCTGAAGTCTGGAGTGAAGCGCTGCAAAAGAAGAAAACTCCGTATTCCTCTGGCAGATCTTCACATACAAGCGCTTGTCTCTCCAAAAATGTTAATAGAAATATTATTTATACATGAGAAAAAGTGTGCGTGTGAATTGTTTCGGTTTCTTCAACGAGGGTAAAATGAAAGGGGATAAGAACAGACCAGGAGAGAGGCGCGAACAATGGGAAGATCAAAATCTGAAAAATGAGGCATGTTTTTCTTTCTGCTTATTTTTTTCCCAATGAGAGCTGGTGCTGCGAAGCATCCTGGTAGAATTTTAATACATTCTCATTATTTATTTACTGCTACGAGGTGAGGACTGCCACTTTATACACAGCAGGGGGTGCACGGTTTTGCATAAGTGCGCGGGTGTCTGTGATTGTGTTTTTAATGTTATATGGACTTATAGCTGACTTTTGGTCGGGATTGGCCTTGCTCTCGTACTCGCTCAATGTTTAGTTCTTTGTTAATGATGAGAGATTTTTCTTTTTTGCAAATACGTCAAAAAAGGAATATTTTTGTGTGTTTGTGTTTCATCTCAAACTGAAAGTGTGGAAATATTTCTATACATATTTTTGTCATACTAGGCTTAATGATTATATATGAAACTGTGTTGATGTAATCTGTGCTTTAAAGAGCAACTAAACACCAAATCAAGTTTTTTTTACTGATAAACTGTCTCAATGGGTGTCTCATAGTGTTGTCCACTGGTCCCTGACATTATTCTGACATTATAGCGCAAACATGTGTAAAATCCTAACTTTGGCCTGAAAATGAATGGGTTGCGCCCCCTTCAGGGTAAACTCTGCTACTAAATTAGAATTTCCTGATTGACTGGAGACGTGTCCACGGCCTCCACAGAACGTCATAAGCCGCACCAGCTCCACACATCGTCATCAGGTGCTGCCCATTGTCCTGCCCCTGTACCTGTGGTATAACCAAGTCCCTCCCACGTAATCAGTCTGCTGTGATTGTGCCAATGCAAAGGCCCACACACTTGCATGTCACCCCCAAACTTCAGAGACCGCCTCTTTCACAGCAATACCTAAACACGCCCGTTTAGGTACTCTTTAAGGTTCATTTGAAACTGGGGTTTCAATTGTATTATTGTTGTCTTTAATCTTGGATCCACTAGGGGGCAGTGTGTTAGAAGGAGGAGTCAGATTGTGCAGAGGAAGAACATTCCAAGACCACTGATTGGTTCGACAAGGAGACGCCTACTTCCTGTTCCTATAAATTACTCGTGCACAAGAGGTGCGGCCTCTCTCTCCCTCCTTGCTGGATCACTAAGATGTAGCGCTCCGCATAACTTTTGTTTTAGATTGTAATTCAGGGAATAAAACAATGATTTTGATTTTAATAGAACGAGTCTCCGTCTTCTGTCCATAGTAAAGAATATGCCATCAAAGGCGATAACCTTTTCAACAACTCTAAACGAAAACAGCATATCAGCCAGACATCATTCATAAATAACCCAGTTCTTACTACAACAACACAAAAAGTAAAGTGCAGTGTAAAGTTTACTGTGTACTGTAAAGATCCGCAGTCAGGTGATCCAGCAAAAAGGGAAGAAATATGCAGACCTCTCTGGCATTGCGAGTTGCAACATTGGGACATTATTGTGAGCGTGTACAATTAGGGACCTATACATCCATTCGCATAAAAAACAAAAACTAATCTAAATACTTCTGAAATCCAGTTAGATGAAGTCAATTTTCAATTCAATTGTGTATAAACTGTGGACATTATTTTTAGATTTTGCTTTATGTTTAGTTTGTACCAAGTGTTTGAGAGAAATGTAATTTCGATTCTCTGTGTGTGTTCTCTATGGGTGAAATTGACAATAAAGCTGACTCTGACTTTGACCTTAGCTACAACAGGTAACTTTCCTATCTAATATGGACAATTGATTTGGAATAGTAATAGTTTTTCTATGCCCTAGTTTCTGACTCACCCCTGTCTATTTATCCAGGCTTGGAACAGGGACAAAAAGGTAGAATGTGTGCACTTGTGTCTTGAGGCTTATTCTATTCTGTCTAATCCTCCGTAACATGACAGCATTCGCTTCGGTCTCCACAAAATGCAACTCATTACACCTGGGGGTTAACATGCTGTTCTCACGCTTGATGTTAAGGTCACCTCAGTGATATTTTCCCCCCACCTTTTGGGACGTCCCGAGTCCATTTGTGAATGCTTATGATCTGTTCCCCTTATCTCGCCGACAGCTGCGGAGTCCCAGGGCACCGGCCTCATTGCCATTCAGCGCAAGTCGCTGTGTTTGTGCAAGCCATTCCACGGAGGAACACATGAGAGCCAGCTGAGGGAGGTGGCAGAGATCGACACGCCGATCGCTGCTGGAAAGGGAATGAAAAGAGGGCAGTGTGTCTGTGAAATGACTGATGAGAAAGCTATCAATATACTGCAAAAGAGGAATATCTAAAATAAGGAAGCAGTGGCTCAGAGTCACAAACACTCGCTAGGGCTGAAGGATTTTGGAAAGAATAATAATAGCCTTTTTTTCTGATGTTTTGAAAAGGAGGGGCACTATATTTGCATAGTGTTGTTTTGCAGAAATGAGCCACAAAGTGCTTCACAAAGGATCATTGTTCACGCTTCCTTGTTGGTGGCTAACTGTGTATGTAGCCACAGCTGCCCTCTGGTAGACTGACAGAAGCATGGCTACCCATTTGCACCATCACATGCTCCAATCACCACCAAACACTCACCAACACCAAAGCTTACGACACCTGGTATTCCCACATAGACTCCCATCCTGGTACTAAGCAGGCCCAGCCCTCTTTAGCCTGATGAGGTTGGGCTTTCTCAGGGTGGTTTGGCTGCATCAAGATTCAGTTCAGATTCCTCTTAATGCTGGTAATGCTGTGTCCTTGGGCAAGACACGTCAAACACCTTGACAATGTTCGAATGTGTGTATGTGGTGGTTGATTTTGCTGTTTACAGGCAACTTGATTTAACTTGTATTTACTCATTTCATGCATTAGACTTATACTGTATGTGGTGGTAAGCTGTGTTTGTAGGAAGCCAATCTGCGCCATTGGCCCCTTCAGACCACTACCAACCATTCACCCATATCTGGTCTTCCCTACAGTCCCCCCATCCAGGTACTAACCAGGCCCAACCTTGCTTAGCTTCCGAGATCTGACGGGATCAGGCAAAGTAAAGGCAGTCTGGCCCTTATTTTTTTCTCTTTTGTTTTCTTCTGTATTTTTGAATTTCTGACAATGTACTTTTTCTTGTTTAAAGCAAAAACGGCCATGGATCGAGAATGTGGCATTCAATAACAGATCAAGGTCCTTAGTTCCCTTCATGCTTCATGGGGAGAATCGAACATTGTTTACGATGATGCTTTGCTGGATTGCTTAGTTTGTTTTTTAACTAATACAACCAATACAACTCAGTCCCACTATAAGAAAACCATAAAGTGCACAAAAAGGATTTTCCTTTTCACTAATGCACATATCTCTTTTTTCCCCCCAAAGTATTGGTGTCTGAACTGACTGGAAACAGAAGGAACTTGTGTGGAGCGTTTGATTAAAATGCTGTCAGGGCAAGCATGAACTACAGTATGAGGAGAAACGTGGAGAAGAGAATAATTGGCCCTTTCTCCGGGGATTTCTTTATTTACGTTTCAGATGTGGCAGATGATTGACACAACAGTGAGACGTAATGCGTCCTCCTCTCTCGGGCTTTCATCGAGTTGAAATGAAAATGATTGTGCTTTATATTGCTCATGATCGTTCCACTAACTGCTGACGCCAGTGAGATGCTCTTCTGTGAAATCGAGGCTGGTCTTTGCATATTTAGCTTGGCCTCAGAGTTGCATAATGTATTTTTTTTTTGCAAATATAGAGAAACGTGAATTCATTTGCAATGTGACTTTATGATCGACACAAAGCAGTGCAGCGTCGAACATTTCTAACAAGCCTGTGTTTAAATGTCCACTGTGTAAAATAAAGGCAGGAATATAAGAATAAAAAACCCCTGAGCCTCAACAAGCTGGCTGTAAAGTGGGCCCTGTAAAGTCCACTTGTCCAAATGAATGGTTGTTCACGCCGAGTGCAGAGCAGAGCGGCGATGGGGAGGGGCCAGTCTCTCGAGGACGCTTCAGTGTTCTCAGTCCGTGCTCGTTACGTCTCAATCTCCGATACGCACCTACAGTATAGAAGGGCGATATAGGGATGGAGGAGGCAGGCTTGTTTTCTGCCCGTAGAGCTTCATGGATAAGGAGGGACGGATTATAGGTCCAGAAACAAAAGGATTTACGGGGTGAGAGCAGAGGAGACGTGAAGTGGGCGTCGATTTGAGCCGCGCTAAGGGGAAGGTGATTACCTGAGGGGCAGACAGGGCCAGAGAGGGGCTTAGCAGAGCGGCCTAATTAATGGGAGTGATAATGCCCAGGCTAAAACACGGGGTCTTGTTAGAATACAGACAACCAGTAATGTGTTCTATGTGGGCTAGAAATACTGGTTACTCATCAGCATGAACAGGAGGGTGGATTCAAGAGGCCTAGCTACTATTGACTGGCTTTCCAAATATGTCAATATGGTTGAACGATAGGCGAATAATATACAGGATATTGAGGGAGGGGGGGCAACGCTCCACACAGGGAACTGTTAACTGCTGACAGCCATAAAAGACTCTTGGTAGTGAAAATAACTACTTTCACAATTCCCACAGATGACGTCAACAGCTAGATTCCACCTCCTGCTACAAAGCTACAAAAATAACTGTGTGAATATCGGGGCTGCATGATTTTGGAAATGTTTTCTGTTGAGATTGCCCTGATATTCACAAGCGCGTTTATAATATTGTCCAGATGTATTCATTTAGAAGATTGATTAATAAACAGCTACAAGACATTCATGCATTTCAGTACAGAACACACTCGCAGAGGTCTAAACTGCAGGGTTATATGGGTTTTATACATCATAAGACCCCAAGAAGAGGCAACCATTCAATTTGCAATTTTTATTTGATCACAAATATTTGTCCAGAGTGGGGTGTCCAAACTGTTTTCATCGAGGGCCAAATATTGAAGTTTATAGACGTTGAGGGCCACAAACTGCTAGACAATGCAGTGAAACATGGGAGCATTTAAGAGAGGTTTTAACTGTGCCCACACCGTTATTTAGACTTGGAAGCTGAATACAGATCTGTTTCACTGAAAAATGTTCATTTTTGAGGCTATAATCATATAATCATGCAGAATGATTAAAGTACCATCTCTGGTAAATATCTGCAGTCGTTGTGATTTGCAAATTGTGATCATTCAAATTACCAATTATTGTGCAGCGCCACTAAATAAATTAACAAATCTAAATTTAAAAGGGAAAAGTGTTCTACATCTTATAAGGAGACTTGCTGGATATTTCAGCTCGAAGTATGTTCACGTAACGAGGCACAATTCTATATAAAATGACAAATGGTGAAAAGCTTACACTAACAAGAGATTGTATTGTGTTTGGATCAAATTGGGTAACTTTAATCTATCTCAAACCTGTTTTTATGGCATTATAGATCGGATTACAAAACCCTATTGACATCAGAGACCCTTTTTTTTCCTAATAGTTTAACGTATTTTGTAACATCAGAGATTTTTGAAAAAAGACCACTGCGCACTGTTCATGTAAATATAAAGCATTGTTTTATTGATCATTGATCATGCTTGTCGTTAGAAATGCAGTGACAGTAAAGTTTTAAAAATTCTTAATATCGAACATTTTAAAAATTGTGTTGAAATTTAGGAATTTGTTTGGACCACACCAAACCATTTGAACTTTGATAACCTCTTAACCCCTGCCTGAAACGAGCACATTCTCTCCAGTTTGACTTTACACAAATCTAAAAGCTTTTTGGGGAAAAGTGTGAAAATAATGACAAAAGTGAGCCGAAAAAGTGACAAAAAACAGCAACAAAGAAGCAATGAAAAGAAATGTCAAAAAAGGTTGCGACAACACGGCAACAACGCAAGGAAAAAGATCCATTTAGATTAGTTTTTTTAAACCTTTTTTTTACAATTTAATTGATTGCACATTTACCTGTATTTTTTGCACACCCTGAGTGTTTCTTGGGAGCTGATTTAACAAGTGAATTTCTCCATCGTGAGATCAATAAAGGATTATCTTATCTCTTATCTCAAATGCGGCCCTCATACCAATTTACGGTGGCCCTCAAGCCTCTTGTTGAATTCGCACACATTTCCAGAATGCAAATTAAAAACGTACCCGGGCCGCACTTTGGGCTTCACTGCTAGTCCTACACTGACGAATGATTGCAAGACTAAAACTACAAATGCAAAATAGAAACTTTTGCAGCACTTGTGTTTGCCTAATTCTATCATCACAAAATAATTATTACATCCATGGGGCTTTCTTAACACAGTTTGCCATTTGAGAATAATAATGAAAAGCTTCATTAAAACACGCAACAAGAGCCAAATTAATTTTGTGATTCTCATGACTGTATAATTGATGATACAACTTCCCGCTGTGCATCTCCAGATTTATAACAGCGTTGTATCTGCACAGACTTCGAGGATCAATAAACACTATATCATTCAGTGCGGCATGTTTTTAATAATCAATACAAACATGAGTCCGCTGGGACGTGTGCTTTCCCACATATGCACACCTTGATGCACCACCATGAGAGCCAGCTTTGAAATAAATCCCATTAATTCCCCGCCATCTCAGTCTCTCCCTGATCACACCTAATGTGATCCCAGATGACTCTCCCAGGTTTAAACGCCTGCTTTTACAGACAAGGAGCTTTGATATAATTCTGCTTCAAGTCACTCTGAGCCACACGGGTGTCTTCATAACATGAAAACAATTAAAATTCCCTTGTAGTTTTGTTGCGGTGACTTTGAAATGCAAATGATGTGCATGCATCAAAGTGCAGACAATAGTGTAGTAGAGAGTTGAGTTGAGAGATGCATCAGAATTTGTTTTGAAAGAGTTATAATAAGAATGTGCAGCAATATCACCGAACAAAACATGTACAAAAGTGAACTCCAATCCAGCAGTGTTGATTTTGACAACATATTTCTATCTAGTTTTAGTCTTTGTCTACTGATGAAAATGTGATTACGTTTTAGTCAAATAAATCTCTTCAATTTCAGTCTAGTTTTAGTCGTCTTAAATTGCATGTCTGCTTCATGTTTGTTCTCCACATGAACAAAGCACAGAGCTGTTTCTTTGGCAGTGAATAAATAATACGAGGCTCTTTCAAACTGTCATCGGACGTTTTCATGATTTTAGTCTCTTCTTTTCATTTTTATTTAGCCTTTTTTAACCAACAAAAATATCTGGACATTTTAATCATAGTTTTAGTCTCATTTTTGTCATGAAAAATTTTTTTAACAAAAATTATGACGAAATATTTTAGTCAACGAAATGAACACTGCAATCCAGTCAATAAGGCTCAATCCTTTTCTCACCAGTTCTGTTGACATGTCCTTGGGCAAGACACTCACTTTGCATACACAAGACAAATACAACACACAATAATCCTTATAATTTGTGACCGAGGGGTTTAGGCTGAGGCTAGACTTATTTTGCCTAATCCCATGCGCAAGTAAAGTCTCCGCAATTATAGTGACAAAAGCCCTCCCAGAATAATACAAAACCCTAAATTCCAAGTGACTGAGGAATGAGGTAGGGCTGCACTATTTTGGAAACATTTTAAACATGTGTAAGATATTTTTTTGAATGCAAAGGATAATGACTTGATAATGGCTAAACAAGTCGTTTTTTTGATACAGCTCTAGTTTGAGGCCCTTTACATTTCTGTAGACGGATGAAATATAGAAGCATCTGCCTCTTGCAACTGAATTAATTTAACAATTGTAAAAGCCTTAATTGGAATAGTTTAAGTTTTGTGAAAGGAAAAAAATGATGCTTACATTATAAGGCCATAATTGCAGCACAAATGTGATTCAAATCAATGCAGTGGTGTGAACGACGATGAACGATCCTCCACCTCCTTAACAATAAGCACATGCCGCCCAGGTGTTTTGTAAGACAGAGCGACTCTTCCCACACGCTCCTATATATTTGCCCCCAGGCCTAGCCCAATCAATATATCATTAGCTCGTCTCTGTGCTCACCCCCACCCACAAAAATACACTCCCTTCCACCCTTCAATCCAGTCCTGCCTGCATTTCTCTCATGTTTTATGCTCTTTTACCTCCACCCCTCACCTCCATCACCCCATTCAGCACCAGCAGATGGAGAAAAGGGTGAATGCATTTTAAGCCATGGCAGGTATAGATGGAGTGGATTGAAATATGAAAAAGGAGGGGTTCTCAAATGGGGGGATGGGTGACTGTACAGTACATGCACTGGCTGCTTGCTTGGCTTGCTGTGAGGGTGAAGTGTAATTGCCTCGTGTAGCGGTTGGACCCCTCTTACCAGACGGGCGGTGGCAGGGAGGACATCCTTAATGCTTGAGTTGTTCCAGATATAGTACATGGCTGTTGTTTCATTGTGCAGGTAGCAACAAGCCCAAGTGTGTCAAGCAAACTGGAGCAGATGATGTGGAGGCTTGATAGTGGACAGTGGAGGCTACCTGTTTAAAAAGACACACATTTTGGAGTCATTTTAGAGAATTCACTTGCAATTTACTTTATAGCACAGTAATAACATGCACAATACAGAATACAAGCATAACAGCGTGGATATACTGTAGCATAGTAAATGAGAGATAATGTATTTACATGTATGTAAATACATTTAATGTATTATAAAATGCTAAACATGGTTTCCTGGTAATTTACAGTATTTAGACTGGGTTAGGGTAAGGGTTCATGAATCATGATACCATGAAACTAATTAGATATGTGGCTTGTCACCATGTAATTACCCTAATTAACATAAACCTGCATAATACATGATATGTCATTTAATGTTGACATTTTTCTATTTTGTGTTTTGATAGAAAGGTGCTACGGTGTAGTTAAAGTGCTACAGAATTAAACTTTATTGATTAACGGTGGCGCAGCGGTTAGAGTTTGTGCTTCCCAGCTAGAGGTTTCCGGGTTCGATTCCCACCTGGACGGGGCCTTTCTGTGTGGAGTTTGCATGTTATCCTTGTGTCTGCATAAGTTTCCTCTGGGTACTCCGCTTTCCCCTACCACTAAAAACATGTACAATAGGCCAGGATGTTTGAGAATGTGAGTGTGGGACGACAGATGGAAATTAGCCCAAGGCTATAATCCAGTGTGGTGCGTTTACAGGCATGTGTCCCATGTATGTTCATTAACATGCACTGTCCTGACCAAATAAATATATATATTGATTGATTGACCAATATATTAACAAATTATGGTTATTTAATATTAGGCTATTCAATATCTATATCGCAAGAAGCCACAATATATCACAAAATCACCATCTGACTGAGATATAACTATTTTTGCAACACATCCAAAAAAAGGTGCCACCTGAATCGACCAACTATTCTGATCTGTTGCTGCAGTTGGTCAGGTCCAGGTTCAGCAACACGATGCGCCCAAAGAATGGGATCTGCTGAGTACCTGAACATCCTGAATGACCAGGTTATTCCATCAATGGATTTCATCTTCCCTGATGGCGTGGGCATATTCCAAGATTACAATCATAGGGCTCACATTGGTGTAAAGCGTGGTTCATTGTCACACAGGGGCAGGCCCTGTGGTGCATAACAAAGACTTGCTAATTGAGTGATACTGTAAAAAACTTGAATAGGTGGGTTGGCAGTTTTGGTTACGTCGT
This sequence comes from Neogobius melanostomus, assembly GCA_007210695.1. Taxonomy (NCBI): domain Eukaryota; kingdom Metazoa; phylum Chordata; class Actinopteri; order Gobiiformes; family Gobiidae; genus Neogobius; species Neogobius melanostomus. The sequence goes on along the minus strand of VHKM01000223.1, from coordinate 5,103,412 downwards.
TTTTTTAATTTACAGCCTATGTATGCAACAGGGTGGAAAGCCATCATATCTTAGCCAAATACTTAAAATCTGCTTGAATGAAAACCATTTATGATGAGTAATTAATTTACTACATTTTCAGCTTTGTTTTAGTCCTAATTTATATATTTTTTACATCTTGTTTTGGTATTTAATAAAATTCCTTATATTTTACATTTTTATGGCTATATTCAAGACAGCTCTCAATTAACACACTTTTTTCTACTGTTGTGCAGCTGTGATTCCATGGCATTAGTTACCATGCTATTCCCATCCCTTTTACGGTAAAGTAAACAATTTCTTTAGGCTCCTTCATCAGGATTCAGGATCTATTCATTATTTTGTCTCCAAAGGAAGAAATTGGACTTGGAGGAGAGTCAGTTGCAAACCTATTCATCCTATTGGTTTACTGTATATAGCAATTCTCTTCAATCATTTTCACTCCAGTTATGACGCAGGGTGAAGAAAAGGGTAATTAAAATAGGATGTAGAGCGGTGAGACGCATCCACTAGAAAAATTCCATGTATACAAATGAAGAAACGGCATATGCAATACAACTTGATTGCATTTGCGGTTGTCCTATAGCAGAAAATAGACAACTTTGATAACGACACAAAAGCTACCTGCCTCGTCTCTCACACAAATAAGGTACAAAGCAGCACCACAGAGCTTTGACACGAGGAATGGAGATACTGTCAGATCAAAAACCATATCAGATGTGTGTCACTGTATCATAGGACGACTGCAGGGGGAAAGGGACTGGTGGATCAGGGAGGTGCAGATGGAGGAGTCACCTTGAGCGGGAAAGGAGGGAGGGTAGGAACACACTGCCTAGCTATTTCTTTTCAGGTCATACATGTGCATATATGCAGTGGTAATAATAAAACCGCAAACCATGTGGTGTGAGGAAAGTATGTGCAAAGACGTGGCAGATTTGTACTAATACTGAAGATTTTGAACAGTGAAGTGAACACAACTATTACTATGACACGTAGATCCCAGCCCAGAGTACCCAAATGAACCATAAGCTTTGTTTTGTGGTTAACTCCAGCAGGAGAACCTGCCTTGCATACCTCAGCCTATTTATTGTGGATGGTGAGTACACAGGCACCAGCTTCCAGGCTGCTACTCGGGAATGCAAGGCTCGACCCAATCAGGTGACCACACCTTCTAAAAAAACTGTCCGGTACTTTTGAAATGGGCATTGGGATATGCATATAGAAGGCAACCAAGGGACAATAACCGAAGAGCAAGTCACCATGTAAGCATTATCTGGTGCACTGCAGAAGTCGCCAGCTCCTACAGCCAGGGCCCTGTTTATCACCATCTGCAAACTCATGCAAGAAGAGTTAACATCCTGCATGCTTGATGAAGGTTCTTGAGTCATCTTCTGTACTCTGTAGTTGAAGTGTAGGACAAAAGCGTTTGCAAGCTACGCTAAAGTTTCCAGCTCAGACCACGGACTAGATACACACACACAACATCCTGCATGGTTTGACCAAGGAACTATTGGCTTTATATATATAATAATATATATTCATGGGTTTAACAGATTGGCATCCATCTCACCACGAGGAGGTGAGGTTGGTCCCTGCAATACTACTGGCTAGTAGCTATTATGAATGACTTGGATTTGCATTACGTTTTCATGTTCGATATGCTTGTTGTATGCTTGTTGAGGTGTTGGAGCAATAAGAATGGATTAGGAACAAGTATTGTCAAAGTTTGATCTTTATATATTTAACCAGGAAAGTCCAACTGAGATTACAAATTTATTTTTCAGTAGAGTCCTGGTCCCAGAGGGGATCCTACTGTACGCAGACACAGGGAGAACATGCAAGCTCCACACAGAAAGGCCCCACCCGGTGCAGGAATTGAACTCGGGACACCTGCTGTGAGAACCAGGCACTAATTGCTGCACCACTGTGCCGTTGAATATTTGTAGGTGAAGATACAGTGAGACTGTGCTGGTTTGGCCATGTGGGGAGAAAGGGGAGTCGATGGTTAGTGTTATACTTCCTCATGAAGAGTGTTAAATAAGCTTGGTTATACGTAAGCACTAAGAGTCTACGCACAGACAATGTGCCACATTGACTAGGCCACAAGTCATGTAGAAGGTCGGTGCCCAAATGTTCCGATTTGATGGTACGATATGATAAAGGCAATATGTGAAAGCCGCATTAACTCTATAATTCTCCATCAGTTAGATAAAGGAAAAATAAACAGTAGTTTAGGGTTGTTGGTTGTTAATTACAACAGGGGTGCAGATTTATATATTGGTTTATTTGGTGGGGACAGTGCATGTTAATGAACAGACATGGGTCTCATTCATATAAACACGCCACACCGGATTGTAGCCTTGGGCTAATTTCCATTCATCGTCCCCCATGCGCACCCTTATTCATCCTGGCCTATTGCACATGTTTTTAGTGGTAGGGGAAACCAGAGTACCTGGAAGAAACCTGCGCAGACACGGGGAGAACATGCAAACTCCACACGGCCCTGTCCAGGTGGGAATTGAACCCAGGACATTCGAGCTGTGAAGCACGATCTCTAACCGCTGAGCTACCATGCAGCCAAACAAATAGGACAAACTGGTATTTGAATTAGCTCTATATGAAAAGCCTGATGAAGTCAAACACCTGAGTTCAACCAAATACCCTCAAACTGATAATTAAAAAGTAAATCACAGTTTCTGTATTATAGCCACAGATGAGCATTTGTCATCTCTAGCAGACTTTACATTATCCAGCAGTGACATCTATTGGTTAAAAGCCCCAATAGCAACAGAGCAGGAAATTTACACTGAATGAAAGGTCGAGTCTCATATGAAATGAGTAGTGGCAGTGTGCGTGGGTGTGTCAAGGGCACTTAAAGCATTAGCAACCCCTGAGAGAGTAAATTGTAATTGAGGTAATGAAAAACAAAGTGAATCGATGGGGAATGGGGCAGATGGGGGAGTAGGTCAGAGGGAAGAAATCAGTCATTACTAACATAAATGCTCCAAAACAACATGAAGGACACTGAAATACTGTACCTAATAATGGAAGGGAGCTCACAGTCGAGGACACTCCTAACCTTCAGCCAGCTGCAGTCAAAGAAATTACAATTATTTCTGTTCAGAAAAATAATCTGTTGTGCAATCTAAAAATAAACATATTTTCTTGTGTTATGCATTGCAGTAAATTAACCATAACAAAATATATAGCGTGTAGGCCTATGGTCAGATTAGAGTGTCCAGGCAGCTGTACAGAGGAAGTGACCAGGAGAATGAAGAGTCAGTACAGTAAGCATTCACAATTGCCACATTGCATTATTGACAGTATTTCCTCCTTAACCTAATGGCTTGTGGAGGACGGTGTGTGTTTTGGCTCTTTGGATCATACCAAAATAAGGTTAAGATAATAATCATCAAAGAGGCATTTGTTTCCAAGTTCTTTCAATGCAATATTTTATTATATTGTTGCCCAATTTTTTTATTCTTTCTTCCTTCCTTCCTTCCTTTCTTTCTTTTACTAGTCACGGAACGACTTTGTGTGTGTCCTTTTTAAGTATATTGTAAACCTTTAGACATTTGTGGAAAAACTCTGTGTATCTAATTACAAAGAATTGGTATAAATTTCATGAACTTGCAGTCCAGGTTTCTGGCATTCATATAAAGTGACCCTGATAAGTGGTAAAATGTACCTACAATGTCTTCCCTCTGAAGAATAGGGATGCTACAAATATGTTAGGAAAGTTAGGAATGAATTTGGACAACTAGCATTTAAATTGAGTGGTTTCCTTTTTCATTGTTTGCAATAAAATCTTTCATTGTTTGTAATAAAACAGGTATAGGGCCTTTAAGCATGTAGAAGAGATCATTCGCAATCAAATTAATTTCCCTTAAATGGTGCTTGAAAAGGCCTACAATCCAATGTAGTTGCAGCACAAATTACTATATGGCACTAACTCTGATTCTGATTCTAATCAAACCTTCTGAAGGGACGGATTTTCCAGCAGGAGGACCCAGTGAGTCACATTATCAGGATTTTGAGTAACATTTGAATAGGAAATACAACATGATAATGCTTTATCATTAATATCATCCAAGTCTAATGACGAAATCATTGAACTAGAAATGAAACTCACTTCCGTGGGACAGACGGAGAGGTAGGCGCATGCAAAAAGACAACCAATCACAGGCGTCCTGGCGCGCTACGGAAGTTGCCGTGTAGCTGCTGCTAGCATAACATCCACACATGTTTTAAAATGGCTGAATGCTGTATTGTCGGCTGCTCTAATAAAGCTACAAAACGCGGGGAGCTCAAATTTTACACATTACCCACCGCTAAAAGCTCTCGGCCCAATAAAGTGAAGCGTCGTCAGCTCTGGCTGGAAGCGATCGAGAAGGTGAACGGGGACACCGCGGGACTAAAGGAAGATGCTCAGATCTGCAGCACACACTTCGTTTCAGGTAGCCCTGCTTACTGAAAACAAAGCATTAACTCATAGGTTGATCGGGGAAAGTCTGTTAAACCATCTACTTTATGCTGATGACCTGGTCATCATGTCACCCTACTCCAGCAACTGCTCAAAATGTGTACTGAATATGGTGAACAATATGACATCAAGTTTAACCCGAAAAAGAGTGTTGTGATGATTGTGAGGCCTGGAGAGCAGCGTAAGGCTGTATTTCCCATGTTCCACTTGTCAGGAGGGGAACTGGCAGTTGTGGAAAAAGTGAAGTACCTCGGTCACATTATCAGGAGTGACCTCTCTGATAATGATGACATCCAGAGGCAGTACTGTAAATTGTATGCACAAGCTAACATGCTGGCACGAAAATGTGGATGTGTACAGAAAATGTAAAAATAGCCTTGTTTAAAGCCTACTGCCCACCTATGGTGCTGCTACACAAAAGCTACATTTCATAAGATGCTCTTAGGATCAACGATGCTCTTAGGATTCTTTTGAAAGTCCCTCGCTGGACCAGTGCCAGTCAGCTGTTTGTGCAGAATTATGTGACCACACTAAATGCTGTAATAAGAAATGTTGTTTATAAATGTATGATGAGACTCATGGACATAATGAAATTAATATTGTTTTTATATGCCCTGACCAGAGCAGTATCAGGTACAGCTCGGTGATTTGGAGGCACTGGAGAAATTGCTTATATGGACTATAGTAATTCCTTGTTTTATTTGTCTGTCTGTCTCTCTTACATGTTTCTTGTGGACCTTTTTGAGTCTGAAATAATTCAATAATATCATACAAACATTATAATAAGCATTTTCTAACCATTTTTGTCATGTGAAATAAATCCGTAAATAATGGAAAATGTAATAACAACCGTTTGCCTTAGTTTAAGACATTGACAATTTCATTTGTTGAAGAGAGATGCAGATAGGAAGAACACCAAACCAAGATTTTGCTGTGGGATATTAATATAACATGTGTGGCGCCCTGTTGTCCAAACAAAGCAGTACTAAGTATATGCATGAATTTAATTCTATTTCATGGCGAAATCTTGTGCATTATCGCTTTGCTTGCAGACCAAACAACTAAGTTTTATAACTCGCTTGTTACCTAAAATCTGCAATGTACCTTGAAGGAGCATAAAATCTAAAGCAATGTTGGTACCTTCTAAAGGAGCATAAAATATATACCTATAGGCTATAGATATAAAGTATATACATGTACAATCAGTTTAGTTTAGAACATGTTGTGTGTTGTTTCTCCCATATAAACTTGTCTTGCCTTGAACAGCTTTGTTTTGCATTCTACAGGGCAAATGTCCCTTGACGTCTCTAATCAAGATTTTGTCCCATCCGTGTTCCCAAAGCCTCGTGAAAAAACAAGGCAAGTCTTCTCAGTGTTTATCCATTTTTATTCATGCAACCTACATATTATAATATTAATTGATGAGACTACTGTGGCGGTGTCTACGCTTTGACTTACCTGAAAAAATGCAGCCATCCTCTATATTGTAATAGTGACTGAAGTGTATGTAACTTAAGCTTTTTAGATCATACATATTTCTTCTCGTTCATTGTTTCTTGTACCTTGTTTAAATCATTCTCATTTGTTTTTTTTCTGTGTTAGAAGGGAGACGCTGAGACCTCGCTCAGGAGTACTTCCAGAAGCACCCAAAGTGACACCAAAGAGAAAATCAGAACGTAAACGAGCCGAGTTCAACTATGCTGTTGTCCCCGATGTCAGTTATTGTGAACCTTTAGAGGTAATGAACATGGAAACAACTTCACTAACATTGGGCACAAATGGGGTACAAGGTCTGTTAAACAACAATAATTCAAGGATGAGGATGTAATGATACATTTTGAAATATTCTTTTGCATTTCTTTTATTCGGTAAGGGATCCTTGGCCTCAAAAAGTTTGATTGGAGTTACAGTGGTATGCAGTGTCTTGTCTCACAAATTGTGTGACTTCCATGTTATATTTTCAATCTTTTCTAGGATGAAGAGTTATTGGAAGAAGAAAAAGAAGAAGAGACTACTCAGCTGCCCACTGATCAAGTAACAACTCAGCCGCCCATTGAAGTACCACCAGAGTATCCACAGCTCAAAAAACCTAAGCTGGAGTTGAAGTCTATAGTTGCTCGTTTGGGTCTGTTTCGATGTGAGGTGTGCAATGGCAAATTCTCCTCCGGCTCAATGCTCGTTAAACACAAACGACTTCATGATCAAGAATGGTCTGATGATGAAAATGAGTCTGAAAAGTCCGATTTTACGGACATACCTGTCCCAGGGGAAGAGCCTTCATTTAAGTGCAACATGTGTGATCGATCGTTTCCCACAATCCATAACCTTAAGCGCCATAAACTTTTGCACGTTCGAGATGCGAGAAAATGCAAGTTGTGTGGCACGATGTTTTGCAAGAGACACAATCATGTCGTAGCCCAGCCACAGATTTCCACAGGCACAAATATTGAAGATTATACAGCAAAGGAAGACAAAATGAATGTATGTACAGAAATTCAGAGTCCAGACACAAGTAGTGACTATGATAATGTTGATGAAGGCCTCAGTTTGCTGCTAAACTCTGATAGTCTAACACTGGATGCTCTTGCTGCAGCACAGGAGCAACCCGCACAGGACATTGAACAAAAGCCAGCACCAACTATTACCTTTAGCCCACGGAAACCGGGCCTTCTTACAGCGTTTAAGTCCTTTTTAACCAAACATAAAGTCGCACCCATTAAAACAGAACAACTAGAACCCAGTAGTGGCAACAGTACCCAAAATGTTGAGTCTCCACAAGTTACTGTAGTTAATCATGATACAAATGTCACTTCTGCTACTATTACTGCCACTAATCCCATTACTACTACTCAAGCCACTGCTACTACAACTGTGGACACTACAGCCACACATCCAGGGCCAGCAAACAAACCAGTACCTTTGATAACTTCTACCAGAAGTTTAACTCCACAAGCGGGAAAACCTATATTCTTAATATCCAAGCCGCCCCAGCCAGTGCAACCTCTTCAGAACATGGAGCAATCAACTGTCTGTCTGTCCTTTTCCAAACCTATGCCCCCTAACGTAATACAAGAGTTCATGTCATTTTTTAGCCAAAATGAGTGCAGCCAATCCACAGGTCCACGACTGATAACTTTTACTTCAAAACCGGAAGAAGTAGCGCCCAAACAGGACACGCCGGCAAATGAAATATCCTCAATCATCAAACTAGAACCTTCCGCCGTCCCGATTGGGGCCCCTCAGCTATCAAGGGAAGCAACTGCACTCCCAAAAGAGGAGACGACGACATTCATTATCAAAACGCAGCCAAAGTTGCTTCAAAAGATACTGCCCTCACCTCAAAAAGCACCTTCGTTTGTATCACCTCAGAAAGCACCATTGTCTTTTTCTTCAGTCATTTCACCTGTACAGCCTAAGCCTCAACCTAAAGCCAAGCAAACAAGAAAAATCAAGCCTTTTCCTGTAGCGCTTCTAGCACCTCAGAAGCGTTACGTTCATGGCTCAAGTCCACCTACTCCGGAGCCGATCATGGCTAAAATACAGAGAGGCCCCTGGGATTCGCCGTTTCCAAATTACCCCAAAGATTTTATCCAACCGCACCTGCCCCAGACGCCTGCACTGCCGCCCTCACTGCAGATGTTTTCACCCCAGTTCTTAACATCAGCCTTTCTGGATGTGAAAAGAGATTATGATTATATTTTAAGCAAGTGACACTTTTTAACAAGGCAATACTGTAAAGCCAGTTCTGTGATGCAATAATGTTTTATTAGACTGCACCTTATTTAACATTGTTTTACAGTAAAGTTTTAGTCTCACAGGTCATTGATAATTATCAATGAAATGCGAAATGCGAAGACACTGATTGGTTTACAATTATAATTGTAAACCAATCAGTGTCTTCGCATTTCCATCTTGTCAATTGGTATTTGCTACATCGCAAGTGTTGAGATGTTACAAATGTTCACAACAAGTGAGTTTTATACTTTATTATACAGTTCCCTGGCTTTGTGAATATTTTATTTGTTTTGTAATAATAAAAAATATACGAATGAGAGTGTATTGGTTTGCTTTCAGATGCCAAATTTATAAGAGATTAAATTATGAATATAAATTGATCGATAAGGCTGCATATGCCGGCAGAACAGAATCTGCTCCGTATGGACCAGACTTCGATGCACTCCGTCCAGCGGCACGCTGTACACGTCCTATTGGTCCTACGGTACTGAAAACCAACGCTTTGATTGGTCAGTTTATGTGTCAGTCACAGCTTCTGTCACGGTGCCGAAGAAGCTGATTGGATGTTACATTTACGCATGGTCCTGTAGACATGACTGGTGCTGATGCTGTGACAATGGGAGGCATCGAGATAAGCATCATCTGGATCGAGTGCGTGTGAAGCCCGACGATCCGAAACAGAAGAAGGTTATTAGAGAACAGGAACTGCGCCAAGAAGAGCCCAGACCCGCGGCTCTGACGGTACGTCTTTCTCTAAAAACAAAGTAGCACGCTCGAGGCGTTCAGTCCTGTCTGTGGCATGGGGGGCTGGGTAGAGTTTGCATTCGCCAAATCCTATTGGCGGTGTTAAGGTTATTGCAAAGATTTCGAGGTTTACTGTTTACCTGGTTAAATTGATGTTTTTCCAGCTTTTACTTTCTACTATTGCCCAGTCAAGTACTGTCCGTCTGCACTGCAGAGCAAAGGCTATTGCTTATTAGTATGATCCACCATGCGTTACTGTAACTGTCAATATGTAGGCTTTATTTTGAATGATATTTCATCACAGTATGTTTGTATTTTCCAGAAAACTGTGGTATATAAAACCTTACAGCATAGCATATTTTATGCCTATGTAGTATATTGTAACAGATTGTACTGAAGTTGTGTAATGCCATGGGAATAGCATGAAGGATATTTGCTGAGGCTTTCTTTTTCTGTGTATCACCTGCTGTGTCATCCTCAGCACATTTGCAGAAGCAAGCAGCTGCCTTTGGTATATTCGCTATAACGTGGGCTTTCTCCCGCTTGACTCCAGAGATGGGGGTGTTTAGTCGACAGAAGTTCTTTGAGGAGCTCGCTCAGGGCTGCCTGCTGCCCACAGCTCAGCAGGGCCTGGAGCAGGTATGGCAGCTGCTGCTGATGTGCTTGCTGTGCCGCCTCCTCTGGATGTTGGGTACGGAAATATAATATATTTGTGTCCTTTATTCATCAGTGTCTCTCCTAAATTTTTCTTCTACTCTGTGTTGGCCAGGCCTCCCGTCCTTTGTCAAACACCTGAGTACAGTGGCAGCAGGCTTCTACATTCTGTACCTCTTCTTTGAGCTCCATATGATCTGGGTGGTGCTCCTCAGCCTCCTGTGCTACCTCTTCCTTTTCCTGTGCCGACACTCCACTATGAGGGGCACATTTCTCTCCATAACGGTGCTTATCTACCTTCTACTGGGGTAAGAAACCAAGGGCTGAAGGGGAATGTTCAACTGAACAGCTAAGCACCCATGATAATGTTTTTCTATTGTTATGCTTTCCTTAGGGAACTACACATGATGGATGCCACCAATTGGCACAAAATGAGAGGTTAGCCAAGAATCCATTTTTACATTACTTGATAACAATAGTTGATCAAACTACATTCAGTGCACATATCTGCCATGCTTTCTCTTTAGGATCACAGATGGTGGTTGCCATGAAAGCTATCTCTCTTGCCTTCGATTTGGACAGAGGTGTCGTTGCCAGTGTCCCTTCACCCATCGAGTTCATGGGTTACATTTATTTTGTTGGCACTATTGTCTTTGGTCCCTGGATCAGCTTCAATAGCTACAAAGAAAGTTTAGAAGGCCGTAAGCTGGTGAGTGCAGTTTAGCGCCGTAACTCAAAATCTTGTCACTGGAGACTGATGATTTGTGCATTTTCATGTTCTTCCATCAGAGTTTATCTTGGCTTTTAAAAGTATCTTTTAGCTGGGTAAAGAGCCAAATATGCCTTTGTGTTTCCAATTGTGTTGCTCCCTACCTCTTCCCATACTTTATTCCTGTTTATGGAGACAAGCTTCTGCGCAGGTAAGATACATGCTTAAGCAGGCAAATTCCTGTCTTTAAAGTAACCTAAACCTTCTCCGATGGTTTATTTACAGCAAAAGAGAAGAAAGATCAGGTAAGTAGTAAACATCAACAGTTTATTTGTTGTTATTTGTGTAACTAACATTGACATTTGTTTATTTTTTATTATATCTGCTTCAAGAGGGACAGTGACCAAGTAAGTTAAGCCTTTACATCCTGACTACTGTGTCTACTCAGTACTGTGACTGTTTCATTGAATTTGGACTCTTCTTTAGGTGGCTGCTAGCTTATGAGAATACGCTGTCCTTTCACTTCAGCAACTATTTTGTGGGTTACTTGAGTGAGACTACTGCCACTCTTGCAGGGGCGGGCTTTACAGAAGAAAAGGAGAATTTGAAATGGTCTGTAAATTCATGAATCTTCTTAAAACTGTGTCGCTGATTTTCATTCCAAACTAAGTTTCCTGTAACATTTCTACAAAGGGACCTGGCAGTGTCAAAGCCTTTGAACATTGAGTTTCCTCGGTCGATGGGAGAAGTGGTCACATTATGGAACACACCGATGTCTAGCTTCCTACACACCTGTGAGTAATTTTATACATTTATAGTATGAGATGTCAACATTTAGAATGGGATTTATTGGTAGGTTTTCTTCTAACCTTGATTTACTCAGACATCCCAAATCTGCTGATTCTCCATTAACAGATGTCTTCAAGAGTGCTCTGAAATTTGGCACCTTTACTGCCGTCATGATAACGTATACTGCCTGTGCGTTATTGCATGTAAGTACTATCTAAATCCATCAACGTTTATTTATATAGCACTTTACAGGTACACATGGCAGACCAAAAACAAGACAAAAAAATATTTAAAAACATGTTAAATCTTTTGCACTGTTGTGTATCAATAACCCATTCAATTTCAGGGTCTAAGCTTTCATCTTGGTGCAGTGCTGATATCTTTGGGTTTCATCACGTATGTTGAACATGGTGAGTGTCGCACATTGCAATTATTCCATTTACAGAAGATGCTTCACTGAATATCTGTAGTACTTTATATCCAGCAGGGACGTCATTTATATGTATGTCCAATCATGGCAATATTGCATTAATAAACGTCTCCATATGAAACATTTGACAGTATTTCTATTTATTGTCTAAATGAATGGATTTCTGCAGAGGAGTGGCAAAAATCATCAAATACTTAATCTTAACATTAAGATTTTGTATGTTCTTTTGAGGAAGTAGAATATTCCTCACAGTTCTGCTATAGATAATCACGCCATGAGGTTGATATAACATTTCATCTTGTAATTGTTGTTATAAATACACATGATGTTTTCTAGTATTGCGGAAAAGACTTGCAGACGTGCTCAATGCCTGTATATTACCAAGGAAGTGCCTACCAACCTGCACTCACAAGAACAAGAAGGTCAGTGCCACTCATGTATATGTACACAATGGCACAGTTGTATTAGGAGCTACTCCAGGTGATGTTGCTTCGATGATGTTTTCCTTAATAAATTGTCTTGTTCATATTTCATTTATTAGGATTCAGCACTTAGTTTTTATCAGATTAAGCTGATATATGCACAAACTACAGGCAGACCAGCATGCACCTTGGTGGGAAGCCACAACAACATCATCAACAAAATTAGCCCACAGAAGCAGAATTTGTAGTTTTCACAGTAAATCTGTGCCGCATCAACACATTTCATTGTTCGTGGTGATTATTTCAGTGATTACATTTCTTTTGGTTGTTTGTTTTCTTTGGCAATCGTTTACTATTAGGATTAATATTTACTAAAATGTACATTTTTATTTAGGGGTAAAAAGGTTTTACACAAAATGGCAATAATTCTAACTTTGTTTCTGCAGAGTCTCTGGGTGCATATGATAAACCTAATATTTAGTGCTTTAGCCGTACTGCACATGACGTACCTGGGCTCAGTATTCAACTCCAGTGTGGACTTCATGGAGGAGGATGAGGTAAGCTTTTAACTTGCTTGGTGTGTCAAAGCCAGTATGTCAAGGAAAGATAGGGCTGGGCACCCACGTTTTTTACCTGGTAGCAATGATTTATGATAAAACAAAATTGTAATGTTCATAAATTCCATAAGAATATATAGTGTTCATATATTGTTACATATTTATTGAAGGGAAGCCCCTTGAGATGTAGCATTTTGTTTACAAGGAGGTCCTTGGCAGATACAACTTACATGATAAAAAACCCATCAGATCAGATGTACTGGTGCTGTGATGTCCAAGTAACTACAGGCTGCGTGTTTTGCTAATTTACACAATTAAGTCCTTGGCTGTTGTATACCGAATTGTGTCCCAAGCAGCGGTACGTGGGCACTTTGCAGAAATAATTACGCGGTACTACTTCAAATGAAAAGGAAAAACTGAAAACTATTTGAATATAGATTTTTCTTTGTAATGAATTTCATGATTTTATTGTTCTTTGCTTGTGAACATAGCATACATTTTATTAAAAGAAAATACTGACCAGGTAATGATGATTGTCTCTATACTAATTCAAATCACTCCTTAATGTGAATGACATTAAAGGACCACTCCAGACAGAAAATGTAGGAAACAATCTAGAACTGTCGATTAGCAGTTCAGTGCGGGCTAATGAAAGCTCATTAATGCTAGCCGTTTGACTGGGTTTTTGGAGTCCGCTCATGTATTCAGTATATTAAAAAATAGCAAAAGGGAAAAGCACGGACTATGTAGCATGTGTTAAGACAAACACAATGGTGGTAATAATGAGAAGCCGGTGTCCAATGACATAAAGATGAAAAATAAGGTTTCTATGGAAAGTCAAGGAACTTTCATTGCCTGCTCACACTTCCTTAGGGCTTCCGGAAGAAGTAGGCCTCAATTTGCAGTTTAATTTACAGTCTATGGGAACAACTAGTATTCTGGGTTTACAAAGTGTTGTTTTTACTGCCCTCTACAGGATGATATCACCCATCACACCATTCAGCGGTGGTCAGGACTCAGCTGGACCAGCCACTGGCTAACATTTGGATGCTGGATTTTGTATCGCCTCCTTCTTTAAAGGTGGACAATTATGTAAAAAGCAATAATGTTACAGCTACACCTCTCCATAGCTACCCAGTACGAGAGAGCATCAACACAACCGTGACACTGGACTTTAGCTGTGGACAATAATTTTTTATTTTTTAAATAAAATCCACTCCTCCCCTCTTTCATACACCCTTTTGTATCCGAGTCACAGTTGCCCTCGTGTCATGACAGCAGTTGCTAATGTCTCACTGTGAGTCATAATCAATAACTATCAGCATGGAGGTGATCAGCTATTCATGGGTTTCACTCACACGACTTTTTGTTATGGACTTTTGACTATTAAGACACACTACCGCTCAAAAGTTTGGGGTAACGTAAAATGTCCTTGTTTTTGAAAGAAAAGCACCGATTTTTTTAATGAGGATAACATTAAATTAATCAGAAATACAGACATTGTTAATGTTGTAAATCCCTACTCAAACTGGAAACAGATGATTTTTAATGGAATACCTACATAGGTTTGCAGAGGCGCATTTCAAGCAACCATCGCTCCAGTGTTCTAATGGTACATTGTGTTCGCTAATCAGAGGGTAATTGATGATTAGAAAACCCTCGTGCAATTATGCTAGCACTGCTGAAAACTGTTGTGCTAATGAGAAAAGCTATAGAAGTGGATTGGGTGACCCCAGACCTTTGAGCCGTAGAGTATATAGAACAAATAGTTTTTAATTGTTAATGGCTTGGCAACAGCCCCTTATTTTTCATGCCTTGAGACCCATGGATAGGTTTCAGTCTGTGGCCAATTTTCAATCATTTGCTTTTAGAAATTACAGTCTTAGCCTTTAGTTTGAGCATGAGAAATGTTTACACTGGGGAGGATATAGCACAATGAACACAAGAGTATTTTATGCCATTAAAGTAATGAAAAAAGAACTAATAGAAGTAGTTGTATTGTTTCCTGATTTTGAAAGAAATGGTTTAAGCCGAAAAGAAGCGACTGAAACTTCATATATTTACATTTTTATATCATAATGATGTTTGATCTATCTACTGTATACTGTATATACCATTATTATTATTATTATTATATGTAAGAAAATAATGGTTATTAGGACTAGCCTACTTCACAGAGTATCTCTAAATCTATTTTCAATCCTCTTCTGATATTTATGTCATTTCCCGTAAATGTGAATGCACTGACACACTTGTGATATTTTTATAAAATTTTACAACAAGTAATTATTCTGCTTTTGACATTATTGCCATGGATTTCTTGTAAAAATAATAATTTCAAAGACTCTTGCAGTAATAAATAGTTTATTAAAGTATTTACATGAGTGCGATAAAGTCACACAGTTATTCAGGGAAGGACTGCATTTGGATAACAGACTAATTAATGATGGTAAATATGGAGTCTGCTTCAAAGCATCAGCCAGAGGGTCCTGGGACAGAGGAGACGACAGATGATGATGGATATCAGGTTACTTCATGTCTCTGAGAGCTGAGCACATGCTGTAATGGAGGCCTGGCAAAATGCCCGTCTACAGGTGGCTGGCAAAGACGCATGTGGGGAAAGATGCACTCAGCCCTGTCGGCCCCGAGGGCCTCGGTTTTGACGGCGGCAGGACCCCAGCAGTGTCTCCAAAGCCATTTTCACAAATGCCTGGAAGTTATTGCTTCTCTCCCTTCGGCTGTCCTGCTATGGGATTACACACAGACAGATAGTTTTACTGGGGACACAGCAACTACAGTACCCCCACACACAAAGTGTCAAACTGACATGTTTGAGCTGGAGACCTCTGGATGAAAGACAACTTTAAACTTTACACTTAAGTTCACATAAATGATTACCTCCTTGCTTCTTGCTATCATCTCCTTTCTGATCAGCTTTCTTCGGCTGCTCTTTAGGACTCTGAGGTGGCTGTGAATAGAATAATTTTGAGTAAACAGTGACCACAAAATGTGAGCAAAGGATTTTTGTTTCAGGAAATGAGAGCATTCCATACCTTGGTAGTTGACTTCTTGTCCGACTTATTACCTGCAAAAGGTGAATTTACT
This sequence comes from Neogobius melanostomus, assembly GCA_007210695.1. Taxonomy (NCBI): domain Eukaryota; kingdom Metazoa; phylum Chordata; class Actinopteri; order Gobiiformes; family Gobiidae; genus Neogobius; species Neogobius melanostomus. The sequence continues at coordinate 5,087,766 of VHKM01000223.1, read as the reverse complement.
TTACTGTTAGATCTCTTTTGTAATATTTCAAATATTGTTAACATATTAAACATATAATAACATATATTTTTTCCCAGACTAACCTTTTGTTCCAGGCATCTTGGCTGGGCTCCAGAGTCTGTGCTCTTTTTCAAATGCAGTGTTATGGTGGTGTTCACCTCGGTCATTTATGGCCCATGATTCTGAATGGGTCTGTCACAGGGGCCCCTTCGAGAATGGGCAATATGAACAAGCAAAGAGCCCCGTCAGCCTCACAACACGCTTCACAGCCCTGCAGATCATTGCTGAGCCAGGGGAAAGCTCCCAGCTGACCTGGTCATACTGCCATTGTGAGCCCTCTGAGGCTATGTGTACACCTATTGTCTCGAACAAGAAAGGAATTTCATCATGTTCAGATTTAAAGTAAGCAATATAATTTTTTCCCTTTAGATTATGAGTAATTTAGGACAAACATATGTAGGCTGTTACTAGTTTGTTATTGTTATTATTATTATTATTGTTATTATTATTATTATTATTGTTGTTGTTGTTGTTGTAATAGGTTTTGTTATCATTATTATTATCATTATTATTATTATTGTTATCATCATTATTATTATTATTCAGGGGTGGGTCACTTCCTGGTCATCATAGTCATGTGACTTGTCAACAGAAGCAGCGATGGAGAAAAGCTAAGGAAGGTGAGCTACAATTTGATTAACGATCTGACAATTGGCTGTTTCTTTGTAACAATAGCAACTAAGTAAATCTTAAAAAAGGTCCTATAGCGTGGCATATTCGTGTGCACGAAGAATCAATGCAGAAGATGCACAGATAGCATTACAGCTAAAAACAATTTGCTAGCTAACAGACAGACTGCAGTTAGCGTAGCTAAACCTTCACGGTGTTTTCATATCACGACTAGTAACTTCAAAAACACTGACAATGGTTTATCTTTAATATGACTGTATAATATAGCCAGTTGTTATTTTTTATGTCTTAAACAATTTAAACATGAATAACCAGAGTTGGACCTGTAAACATGTAGCCTCATTCATGATGTGCGATTCTGGTTATTTGAATACATGACGGAATGGACTGAAATGCAAAGTGGTTAGTTACGTTTGTTTAGCTATAGTGCATATTATATTGATTTAAAAAAAATAAAAAAAACTTACTTAAAACAAATTCTTGTTTCACAAGTTGATTTGAATATTGATTCATTTGACAGAAATCCCTGAATTCTTGTGGAATGGCAGCAGTTTGGCAGCAGGTTTTGGCAGTCGATGCAAGGTGAGGGTCCGTCAATTACAGGATTTAACAATGAATAATCTGGATTATTATGTATCTCATTTTTTTTATTTTGTAAATTGTGTGTTCTCACATTTTGCAGGTACAATGCATATCGCACACCGACTTTCCCTCAGTTTCGTACTCAGTACATCCGCAGACGCAGCCAGCTGCTCAGAGAGAATGCAAAGTGTGGCTTTGAGCCCGGTCTGCGCAGACAGTACCTGAGGCTGCGCAGTCAGCTATTAGCCCTGCGCTATGGGCCCCTGTCTGAGCAGAGCAGCTTTAGAGCCAGCAGTGTGCGCAGCTCCCGCACCACTCTGGATCGCATGGAGGTCAGAGCCTGTAACACAAAACAACAGATGGTGTTGGGAAAATACTACTGTTACTTTGCACAAAAATATGAATACTCTTTTAAAGCCACATTGAACGGGTAGGATGATTTCTCTTTTGCCAACACACGGAGCTGAGCTGCAAAGATAAATCATAATTGATCACAGGGATCTTTTGATTAGGTAGACACGATAGCACTATATGTGTATTTTAAATCCTATTCCCCACCCTTTTTACCTCTTCTAGGACTTTGAAGAAGATCCTCGAGCCCAAGGGGCCCGTGGTCATCGCCGATCTGTCAGCAGAGGCTCGTACCAGCTCCAAGCCCAGATGAACCGAGCAGTCTACGATGAGAGGTACACAAGTGACAAAGGAGTGTTTTATGTTGATCTAAATGAACAGAACCATGTGTTCGATGGCTTGCTACATTAGCCTCCTACTACAGTTGTAGCATTTTTATTGGGTATTATATTCTATTGTTATTTCAGGTTTATAATTTTTTTCTTTTGTAGGCCCCCAGGGAGTTTGGTACCCACCTCAGTGGCTGAGGCTAGCAGGGCCATGGCAGGAGATACAACTTTGAGTGAAAACTATGCATTTGCTGGGATGCATCATATATTTGACCAACATGTGGACTCTGCAGGTAAGTGATGAACTGAGACATGAATTAATGATGAAGATTAATAATTAAGATTAAAACCATGTCAAATTATATCTTTCAGTTCCTCGTATACAGTTTGCCAATGATGATAAGCGCCTCCTTGCTTGCTGCTCACTGGATGGCAGCTTGTCTATTATGACTCTGTCTCCGGCTCCTCCCAGCGTCAAGGTGACTCTGAAAGGTCATGGAGGTCCTGTCACAGACTTTGCATGGTCTCTAAGCAATGATATCATCGTTTCCACGTCCCTCGATGGCACTCTGCGCATTTGGAACACGGAGGATGGGCGGTGCATCCGAGAAGTCAGAGATCCTGAATCCAGTGAGCTGCTCTGCTGCACCTTCCAGCCCATGAATAACAACCTCACAGTGGTATGTCAAACATCTCTGTCAGTCAGAGTTTTCTTTAGAATAGTTTTACCTACATACGTAAAATCTATTGCTTGATGCCTGTGCAAAATCTCCCATTATTGGCCATGACTGCACCGAAAAGTTTTACTGTGTTCTTAATTTTCCTAAAGTCTGTGATGGGGTTTTTATACAGTAAACCTTGTTTGTATGCAAACATGTTTTTTCGTACATGAAAGCCTTACAGATCGTTGTGCATTGCAGGTGGGAAACGGCAAGCACCACCTGCAGGTGGTGAACATCTCGACTGGGAAGAAGGTGAAGGGGGGCAGCAGTAAGCTGACGGGCCGTGTGCTGTCGGTCTCCTTTGATGCTCCAGGGAAAATCTTGTGGGCTGGCGACGACAGAGGAAGCATCTTCTCTTTCCTCTTTGACATGGCTACAGGTTGAGTCACTGTTTTTATTTGGCAGCAGGTGCAGTGCACTGCAGCAGAATATAAAAATAAAAGTGAAATGACTGTCTCTGCTGGAGGGGCAAAACAGTGAATGTGTGTGGGCCTGTTTGTGGCTGTCCCCCACAGGGAAGCTGACCAAAGCCAAGCGTCTGGTGGTGAGTGAGGGCAGCTCCATCTGCAGTATCTCTGCTCGCTCTTGGATTAGCCGTGAGGCCAGAGACCCCTCCCTGCTGGTCAATGCCTGTGTTAATAAGCTTCTGCTTTACAGGTCAGCCTCGAGTGCCCTGTTTTGCAATTACTGCTACAAAATGTTTTTACATTAGTAACAAAAACGTCTGTATTTGTCTTTGCAGGGTTGTGGACAATGAAGGTACACTGCAGCTGAAAAGAAGCTTCCCAATTCAGCACGGCTCACAGCTTGTTCATAGCATTTTCTGCCCCCTAATGTCATTCAGACAGGGGGCCTGTGTGGGTAAGAAGTCCTTTGGTGCTCATGCTTTGAGTTGCTACTGAAAAATGTAACCACAGTTTATTAAAAGCTGTAGGTCATCAAATAATTTTATTAGGGCTACTCAAGTGAAAAAATAAGTGTGTGTGTGTGTGTGTGTGTGTGTGTGTGTGTGTGTGTGTGTGTGTGTGTGTGTGTGTGTGTGTGTGTGTGTGTGTGTGTGTGTGTGTGTGTGTATATAACTACAGTAAACTGAAAGAGAAATCTCTAGTAGGTGTATTCAATTTTGTAAAGGAACAAAATACTTGTTTTATTGGCTATTTTTAATTAGGATATTTTCTTATTTAAATTAGCACCTTACGGAGCTTTGTTATGCAGTGTTTACATTTTATAGTGAGTTTTGGCTTTGACGTTGACTTAACATTTCATTTCACAACTCTCACTTTGTGGAAAAAATATTGGGATATATATATCGATATTCAACCTAAATATATCGGGATATAACTTTTGGTCCATATCTCCCAGCCCTTGGCACGACACGGCCATTAATTCTTCAAATTAACCTACGTGACTTTTCTAAGCACTGGTGCTCCCTGTAGAGATATGCACACCCTGTGCCAGTATGTTATGTCATGTTATACGTGGTAAACACGGCTGCCATCTATAAAATATGTACAGAGATGCACGGAAGAGAGAATCAAGCTGTGGTTGTTTTGACTAATATTTTAATATTTAATTTTCATTTGTTTTTTTTGTGGTTGGCTTGATGGAAAATGTACCATCCACAAACTGGTCCAGGTGACTGCTTTTTGGCATATGGAAATTTAAAGAGACAGACCTTGTTGCTAATCAGCTGTAGCATATTGTGGATTGTCCTTTTCGATATTTCTTATGAAAATTCCATATAATCTATTCAGAAATTTGGTTTCTACCCTCAGCTGAGATATTGACATCATATGATTCGAACATCTGAAAACAACAAACAGGCCCATGTAAATCTATGGATGATTCACAGTTCTCCAAAAAGAGGAAGAACAAATGTGGAACCTGATCATTATTTGTTATTGGTTTGGCCTACAATCCTTTTTATCTTCTTTCTTGAATTCTTTTTAACTGAATAACAATTGGCCTTGTATTATTGAATAATGCCAAAACCAATTAAGAGCAAGATTTACAAAAGCAAAAACAAAACAAAAAAAGTAGTTTTTCTATTAATTTTGTGCTGACAGACAAGACATTAATTATCATATTTGTTAAGATAAGATAAGATAACCCTGTATTGATCTCAAAATGATCTCTCAAGAAACACTCAGGAAGTGCAAAATAGACAGGAAATGTACAGTTAAATAGTAAATAGAGGTATTTTATGTACAATGAATAATAACAAAAAGCTTAACGGGCAAAAATATAAACAATAAGAAATTAAAAATAAAATAAAAATGAGTACAGACTATAAAAAGTAGAAAATTAAAGTCTGCATTGGCAGTGCGAAGTTTACAGTCCTAGTGCAGTTTGTCAATAGAGTGACGTTGATATAGGGAATATTGCACGTAGTTTTGCAAAGGGGTTTTTGCGCATGTTACTTCACAGTAGTGTTGTACAGTCTGTCAGCAGTGGGGATGAAGGACTTGCGGTAGCGCTCCTTCTTGCACTTATTTTGGACCCAACCCAAATCCATGTCCCGCTAAAGGCAACCATTTATTTATTCACTTAAACTATATATCCTTTTTTTCCCACCCTTTAATAACTCTCTGGTTTGTCCCCCAGTGACTGGCAGCGAGGACGGCTGTGTCTACTTCTTCGACGTAGAGCGCAACACTAAAGCGATCGTGAACAAGTTACAGGGCCATGGGGGACCGGTGCTGGACGTCAGCTTCAACTGTGATGAGAGTTTACTGGCGTCCGCCGACTCCACTGGCATGGTCATCATCTGGAGACGGGAGCAGAAGTAACCAACTCTTCAATATAAACTCACCGCTGCTAGGTAACTGCCCAGTAAGCTGCTTCCAAGTTTATTCACCACATTCGATATTTTATTATTTAGATGGGGGGGCAGGCTGGTAGAATGTATCTTATAAAGAGCCTATAATCTGCAACATCGACTTTTTAAGCTTTTAACGTTATAATGTTATATCCTCATCAAAAACATACCTGTTGTGGTTTATTGTTTCATTTGCAAAGGTTTTTGTAAACAAGTGTATTTGGTCAGTTTCCCTCATCAGCCCACTCTCTGATAAATATGAAAAAATCCATTAGGCTCCTGCGTGTATTAAGGTCAAAACTTGCGCTGATATTGTTTGTGACCAAACTCTCTTCCCCTCACTGATCATTATTTTGCCCGAACATATATTTAAGTTTAAGGCTTTGTTTTGTTGCAAATTATACTACATTTTATAATATCTTAGAACTTATTCATATAATGGGAGACGCTTTATTTTATGTTGAACTTGAATAAAGCATAATATCGGATCATATTGCTGATGATATGACCGGTTCATGGAGAATTTACCTGTTGTTGCTGCGCCTTTTACACGTAAAATAAAAACTGGCACAAAGTTTAAGGTCTCCCCTTGTGAGCGTAAATCAACTAAGGTCAAAATAATTTCACATGGGCATGATAGCCGTCAGTTTTGCCATGTGATTAATGACAGATTTGTGGACCTAATCCACAAAAAATAACGACCAGCATCAAGATTTTGAGATTTCTTTCTTTCAAAAACAGTGAGTCACATTAGTTCCTGCCCTTCATCTTTTTTTGGTCATGTTTTTGTCACCTGAGCGCAGCCAATGGCAAATCACTGGAACGTTAAAATGGCTGCTTTTATGTGTAATGCCATGATAATAAGTGCAATCAGGTAGCTTCATGTCTTTGGTGGGTAGGTGGGAAGTTCTTTTTTTTGTGAGAGCCTATGCATGGCGTTTGACTGAATCTAATTGAAGATGAAATTACTATAAAATCTTTTAAATAGTCTGTATTTCTAACTCTAATGCACACTTGGCTTGGATCTCCGTCACTATTTATGTAACTGTTATTTATGCGTGTAATGAATTTTGTGATGGCCTTATTTTACTTTGTCCTGTTTGCGTGTTTGTACCAAACCCATGTGCATGACCAACTATGTCAATGGGGAAATCGGGCTGGTCATGAATAATACAGGCTTGTAAAGAGTTTTAACTCTATTATGTGTGTTTTGTTCCTGTTGTTGCTAAATCATAATTTATTCAATGCACATTGAAAATAAACTACTGTAACTGTCTGTTTGAGTCCCTCTTTTAAGTGACACAATGGTGTAGTTGGTAACTGACAAATTTAAAAAAATAAAAAATTATAAGGAAGGGCCAGCAAAGGGAAAAAAATTCATCCATCTTCATTCAGGACACCCAGGATCAAAAATCCTCCTAAGAAAAGGGTGCACTAGACACAAACCACATTTAGTAGGTAATTTACAGGTAATTTCTGCAATGCAATGGAACGGAAACGTTATAATCCACTTCCTTTCTGCTCGAAAGAAAGTGGGTCTGGACACGAATGACTGGTTTCTGTTTGATGGCTGTGGCATAGCCGAACCAATCACAGCAGTCGCACGGAATTCACAAGAGAACGTCACTCACTGCGCGGCGCTGTTGTATTCCTAACCACATAACAATCAATAAAGTTTTTGTTCAAAACAAACCAGGGACAGAGCCAGCAATGGCGGAAATATTTGCTGTAGCACTCTGTGCAGTTGCTCGCATCGATGCCGCTGTCGTCATGGATGCGGTTTGCTGATTGGCTTAAATCTTTTTAGGCCGGCCCTTTCTAAAGGCTTCAGCTGTTGTGTCCAGACTACTTCTCTGTGTAGAAAAGAGAATAGTCTGGCAAGGAACTTTTTTCAGGAATAGTATTGCACAGACCTGCCTCCTTGTATTATGACAAAGGTTTACTAAACGGGCGCTGAAAGATGAATTCCCGTGAGATTTGTCTAATCTCCAACCATCGGCTCGAATACCCTGGTGTTTTGGAACACAGCAAACACTTTCATGGATACTAAAGGACATACCACCTTTGCTATGCCCGATATTGGAAGCTAAGCAGGGTAGGGCCTGGTTCGCACTCAAATGGGAAACCATTAAGAAACACCAGAAAGCCTGGGTGAATGTAGTGTGTGAGCATTGTTGGGGAGTAACTGAATACATGTATTTAGAATACTCAGTCTGAGTAACTGTATTCTGCTAAAGTTACTCTCTCATTTCAACTCAACTTTATTATCCCAGAGGGAAATTTGGTTTGATGTTGTGGTACAAACAGTAATGACAAAACAATTATAAATTCAGGGTATTTAGAATACAGTTACTTTCCTAGTATCAAAGGGATACATTGCAGTTAATTAATAATTAAATTTCAGTTTCATATTCATAAGTACATTCAAAGCTCTATGTTATTTGGGGCTGTGGGCATTTACAAAGTGCTTTCATGCATTCTGAATTAGTGGCAAATACGTTCGTAATAATTGTAGCTGCATGTTTTTAATCATACGCCACTTTTATGCATGAATATTATGCAAATCAATGTGAAAGTATTCTAAGTATTCAGAATACAGTACTCTGATTGGATAAAGTAATGGAATACATTACAAAATACATTATTATTTTATTATTATTATGAACATCAGAGCAACTGAAAAAGAAGAGATATGCTGCTACAGACTTACAAAAAAAAAATCAAATTTTTAAACTAAATGTTTTAATTCCTCAAGTGATTGTTGTTGTGTGTTTTGTTTAGCTGTGGTTTGAAACTTGACTGGTTAATACAGTGCTTGCTTGATCCATCAGCAGCAGATGTCCTCCCAAAGGTATTTAAAAGGGATTTAAACGGGAGCTTTTCCAGATTGGTTACAGTGCTAATGAAATTTGCACTTTTATATCAAAATGCCTTTTGCCAGGTTAATGGTTTACACCCAGTTTTGACATTTAGGTCTATGTTAGACCTGGTTACATCCTGATTTGATCTGGATCTAGGCCTGGTGGTGCTGGAAGGTCAAATGTTTTATTAGGTGGTTTTTGGTGGGAAAGATTTCAGAATGATTGACTTAAATGTCGAATGAAGATCTTATCTGGGAGATATATATCAGACGTGTCTGATAATAACACAAAATCATGTTTAAAATGCTCTGATAACTCTGGAGATAGTTTAAGAGTCTAAACACTTAGACAAAAAGAATTATCTTGAGTATGTTCATTTTAAATGGGCTTATTGTTTATGCAGATAATGTACAATCATACGCGGAGCATTTCATGCCTGATGTGTATTCGTAACACATTAGCTGTTGTTGTTCAGTGTTAGAGGCATAATTATGTTTTATAGATTTCAACATAGCAGACAGAGAGGCAATGTACTTTGTGTTTTATTCATGATGCACATAATGTGCTCTGTCATTTTAGGGAGTAAATGAGAACCATTAAAAATGCTCTACATGAAGAGAATATGGTGAAATTACTCTAATTTGTTTCTCAGAGAAATAAAAAGCCTTAACTCTCCTACTTTGGATAGGGGCTCAGTTGGTATTCAAAGTACAAAATGGTGATAAATATCTCTTTTTTTTTTTTTTTCATACACTAAGCTTTCTTGTAGAAATACCACTGCAGTAGCTCCTGGGAACATGGTTCTCACTTTCCACCGAAAATGAGTTGTTTATGTCCCTCCATCCAAAAACATTTCAGTTCTCATTATGTGCTCTACTCTCAAGCTAAATAGGACCTTGAGACCCGACACTTGAGTTCACAAACACACAAGAATGTTCAGTGGAAATATTGTTGACTGTTGATGATTTTCCTGTTGGTATGGCAGACGTTTCACTCTTGATTGCTAAAATACAGGTTGTTTTTCTTTCTTCAATGCGGAAAGTTAGTAAAAACCTTTAGGCACACCAATTACAGTCTATCAATGGTAGTAGATTCGGAACTGCAGATTTAAAAACATGAATGCATCAAAAGTAGAGTCTTTATTGATGAGTGGGTAAAAGAACCACCTCTGTTAAACTGTACAGTTACAGAATATCATCTTGCAAAGAAATGCCAGATGTAAAAATGATCGCAGTTCACGTTTCACTTCACCTGCCCGTGTCCACATCTGTACAAACTGTAACCTCCGGCTCCTCTGTCTATGAAATGCTGTGGAATGCATGCTTTTACAGTATTCTCTGTGCCTGTGTCCACAATTAGGAAAACCACTGCACAAAGATGTTTGATATGTTGGAGGCATTGTAATTTGGACGTCTTTTGGGGTTGAACTGATTTGGGATTTGAGTTGTACTGTGAGGCAAAAATTGGTTTATAAATGTTGCTGGCAATTATCAGAGGGCCTGGTAACATTCAAGTTTCCTTCTCATTAGGTATTCAGTTAAGAGCATAGCGTTACTTACAACATTCTTCAAAAAAATTTCATTTAATTAACATGGTACTCTAAAAACACATTTGCATCGTCCCCTAAGTCTTTAAATCCTATGGCCTGTTTGTAAAGTATTGTTTTCTAATGATCCTGTCTCCTTTATTCAGTATGCAGTCGCTTGCTTATACAGTACATTAAAAATCGTTTTCATTTCACCAATATCCGTTTTCCATATGATGACTGCACTTTTGTTCGATTTGGAGACTTCACGCTTCTTTCATATTAACTTACTCTTATTGAAACTATCCTATTATCATTTTTCTCTCCCAGCATTTCCCCTCACACGCACACTTACACACGAATGATATATAAAAACACACAAGCAGGAATATAGCTATCCCCGTACAGTCTATACAATATGAAATCAATCATATTTCAAAATAGTGTCATCTGCTTAACATGTATAGTTTACAAATAAAGAAAAAACAGGCATTTTTTTTATGATACAAAGAAACCTGACACGCCCTAAAATCAAGTTCGAAAAATCAAGCATGTTCGAGGCTCAGCTATTTCAAACGTTTTTGGTTCATTCAATCATTTTCAGCCTCCTGTGAAACGGATAAAAATGCGTCCAGTGTGGTCAGCCGATCCGCTCCCTTCTTTGAGTTTTTGAAGTTTCAGAGTTTGAGGCAGAGATCGCTTTCTCTCAAAGTCTAGACAGTTCTCATTATGAAGGATTTAAGCTTTCTGGGTTTCTCTTCTGTGCCTGATGTGGCACTAATGGATAGTTGGTGGAAAGCTTCAGGGCATGTCCCTTGGAAATAAGGCAACATTATTTGAAAATGGCATCTGTCACAACTCTAGTGATGATTGTGGTTACTCATATCATCAATCATCATCATCATCATCATCATCATCATCATCATCATCATCATCAGAAATACAAGCCATAGTGTTACCAGGAGGTTTCCGTTGCCCTTTCAAAACCTTTGCACCTGAGGGCAACCTTTTTCAAATACAACATTCTTAATAAAATGGCACATTGCCTGCATTTGTTGGCAAAATTTGATTTTGTTGTGCAAAACAACAAATCAGACACTATCACCAAGGTGTATTACATCTCCCCGTTTCTCTTAAACCTGAACATTCTCCTTGTGTCTGCTCACAGAACCACAGGTGATGTCCTCACATGATGCAGTAGGCCTCATCTTGGGGCAGGTGTTGTTTAGTCCTCCAGTAGGTGGGCAGGTGCGCTCGCAGCACCTTCCGCAGGTCCTCGTTCAGCAGGAGGCAAAAAATGGGGTTGACCCCGGCCTGGGCGAAGCTCATCCACACTGTGATAGACAGGTACTTATGAGGGATGGAGCAGGACTTGACAAAGACCCTCCAGAAGCAGGCGATGATGTAGGGGGCCCAGAGCACCAGGAAGAGCAGGGTGATGGTGTAAAACATCCTGCCCAACCTGCGCTCGGAGCGCACCTCCTCCATGCCCAGCAGCCGCCGGTGCTGATTGTGTAGGTTCTGCCTGATGCCCAGCAGAGTGGGCGGCATAGGGCCGCGGCCAAACCCCGCGATCCAGTTAGCCGCAGCCTGCCCCGTGGCCCCTGGACCATGGAAGGTCCAGTTCTGGCTGATGGCGGGCACCAGCTGAACGGGCTTCATCTTCCGGTGCCTGTACTCGAAAAGGAGCAGCTTCGCGTAGAAGCCGTGTGTGGCCAGGACCACAACAGCCAGCATGAGCATGAAGCCCAGGGTGTCATTGGTCTTCAGGTAGCGGTGTTCGAAAATGCACTGATCTTCATCACGGATGAACTTATATGTCCCCACATCAAAGACAGGCGGGAACGCCATGGCCACAGCCAGAGTCCAAACCATGCAGATAATGGCAGCACATGTCCAGATGGTCATGCGCTTGGCATAAAACCGGTGGTGGGCAATGGCAAGGTAGCGGGTAACAGCCACGCAGAACAGCATGAAGGCAGCATGAAAACAGAACAGCACAGCCATAAAAGCCACAACTTTGCAACTCAAGGCACTGTAAGTCCAGGCCGAGCTGTTGTGGACCGACACAAGCACGAAGGGGAAGCAGGCAGCAGAGCGCACTGCATCGGCCAGGCACAGGTCCAACAGGAAGAAGTACGGGGCCTTATGTAGTGTCCTGTCCCGGAGCACCAGCAGAGACACCAGGAGGTTGCCTACAAGACTGACACAGATTATCAGGCCTAAAAAGACCAACTTAAAGTAGGCAGAAACATTTGTGGCAGAGATCCCTCCAGTGGTGCTGCTGTCACTGCTGCTGCTGCCTCCTCTGGCCATCCCACTCTGAGAGGCCAGCACAGCCAGCAGGCTACCAGGGCCATCAATGGCAAAGCTCTGGTTAGCCATTCTGTTCCTTCCACAGAGCCTGTGAGCCAGGCCCTTCACGAGAACGAGTGATCCTCCCAACGCCGTCTCCCACAACTCCCTGGACTTTACAAGGAGAGGCCCAACTGCTCTGTTCTACACGACACAATCATCTCTCCTCTTTGTCCACATCACCTGTGAACACAGAGACAGACACATTATGAAGACATGTAGAAAACAGGATGTCGGACTTGCATGTTACATATGCAACAGTTAGATGAATGGAGGACCACAGTCAAAGGGTGGATCCAGAAGTGCTGTGTCGGGCAACACAGGAAAATCTCTGCCGTCCTGTTCGTCTAAGGCTGGGATCAGATCAGCAGCTCTACAGCATGCCAGCTCCTTGGCTCTCTCAGTAATTACCTTGCCCGTTGCTAAGATACACCAGCTCACATACTTTGTGCGAGTGTGGGTGTTTGAGTGAATGCATGGGGGTGTACAGGGATGGAGCAGACAGTACCACCACGGCTGGTCGTGTCCAACAAACAGGGAGATAGTAATTGAGAAAAGAACATTTGATGGCTTCCCTGCTCGTCTCTGACTGTGCGGGTGACTGGTACAGAGCAGATGTTATGTGAAATCTTATAACAAATGTGAGAATGCAATGGCAGGGCAGGCAGCCATTTAGATCTGACTCAAGGCCTGACAACGACAGAGCTGGAGAGAGGGAATGGTCTGAAGGATGAAAAGGGAGCGTTTTAAATAATGAGTTATTGCCAAGCATCCTCACATCACCTCATTTATTTAAGACATGGGCACAGCATTTATCTGTTATTTGTATGTGTCTTTTATTCAAAGCTGAATTGATGCAGCCTCACCCAAAACCCATTCTCTGGGACTAGGCAATAATAATAATAGAAGAGCGGAGTGCTGCTCATCAGGGTGGGCCTGGCCTCTATGTAGGCCACGAAACAGAATCATTAGATTTTACTGAGGGCTTTTTGTTCTATACAGCCCTGTGGCACCTTGACAAACATCATCCCAGATTAGATGGCTGCTGTGTCAGCTAGGCCTAAAACACCGAGTGAAGGCAGAAACAGACGAACAGGTGTCAAAATCTCTTTGTCGTGTTTTTGTATGAGGCGATTGACCGGCGGTGATAACATACCTTACATTTATGGAGATTTTCTTTATCTTCTACCTCCGTCAAAAAAACAGCCAAACGCTCCTCTTCGCTTTGTGTCCCCGTTATTTACGCGGAAACCAAAACACATAATAAAGCCGTATGCCGTGGCCGTGCTCTTGAACAACACCTGTTATGCATAAACCCACGGCGAGAGAGCAACATATCATCAGCATAATAGGTTACATGCGATGTGATCATCAACAGCTGATCAAACAGCCGAGGAAGGGGATGCTGTCGTGAAGACACATTAAGATACAGAGGGGAAAAATCCACTGCCACCCTTTTTCTGTTTTACAGGGATGCGTTCATTTGGTCCAGAAAACAGCTTTTTGTTGCATCACGTCGAACAACCGTCTCCATTTCGGGTCTAGGACATAAAATCTCGTTTTCTTCATGTATTCCCAATTCTGTCCGATTTTCAGCGCTTATTATAACCCACCCACAAACGCTGGAGAGGAAAAAAACATCGCGCATTCCATAAATGAATCGTCTTGCCGTGGATATTGGCTAGTGGCATCAGAACAATTAGTCCATGAAGACAGCCTCGGTAAAATCCCCTTTCTCATGTTTCAGTCCAAAAGGGTGATGGATTTGGCCACATCTCTTAATATGCAGGCTTTGTTTTGCTGTCCAACGAAGGTGGACTATATCTTAATAGTCCACGAAAAAAGGGGGGCATTTTGGACAAATCCAGCGATGTCACGAGAGGCATTTACATCGCATACGCCATCGAAAACCAAAACGAATATGCGCAAATGTAGCCAAAGAATAAGGAGGAGGAAAACAAGGCAGATGGGTTAGGCGAATTATTCCTGAATAATCCCAATTATGGCTGCTTGCAAGGAGGCAGCTCGAGCGCCCGTTCGGAAGCGCTCGGTTTCTTTCGGAGAGCGCACGGAGAAGGATGCGGGGAGGGGGAGGAGGATGCAGGAGAGGGAGGAAGGGAGGGAGGGGGAGGCGGCGGTGCAGCGAGACGGACATAACTTCAAAGTGCTGTTTTATGCCAGTTGCTTGCTCTCGTACACAGTACTGAGTTTTATTCAACATCTCGGGCGCAAAGGGACGTACTTTGGTGACACGGGTCCGACTGAACTGTTACTTTAGCGACAGTGCAACATGTACAGGGCTCAAACATCTTGGCTGAACTTTCCATGTCTCATTGTGTATGTAACCTATGTAGCATATCAATACCATTTTATTTAATATTATTTTATTTGTGTCCATGTAGCTATACAAAAATACAACTACTGTAGGCTAAATAAAGCGCTAGCCTATATGAAGCAATTGATGACTTCTTTTGTTTGTTTGAATGTGTTTACAAGAATTTGTAAGGTGTGCATTTTTTGGTGTCATTTAAAAAATAAATTAATAAATCTAAGACTATTTTGCCTCGTCCTAATAATAGAGTAGGCTTTCGGTAATCTAAAGATAGATCAATTGTTGTCACTCATTTCTTCAGTTGCTTCATATATTTCTAATTGTTGGTTTTCTTTGAGTTAATATTTGTGGCCTATGTACAGTGGTGTGCAAAAGTATCTGCCCCCCCTTGAACTTTTTGACATTTTGCCACACTATGGACCACAAACATAAATATATTTAATTGAAATTTGATGTGAAAGACACACACTAAGTGAAGTGAAGGGAAATTCATACATGATTTTTTTTATAAATAAAAAACTGAAAAGTGGGATGTGCATAAGTATTTACCCCCTTTCCTTTTAGTGCAAACAATTGCCTTCAGAAGTTGCCTGATGATTTCTGAATGATCCCATGTTGACCCAGTGACTACATAGAGTCTGCCTGTGTGTAATCTAATGTCAGTTCAAATACAGCTGCTCTGTTATGGTCTCAGAGGTCTGTTAAGAGACTATTGGGGAGCAGACAGCATCATGAAGTCCAAAAACACACCAGACATGTCCGGGATAAAGTTATTGAGAAGTATAAAGCTGGGTTAGATTATAAAAAGATTTCCAAAGCTTTGAACATCTCTTAGTGTAGTTAAATACACCATCCAGAAATGGAAAGAGTGTGGCATCACTGCAAACCTACCAAGACCCGACCGTCCTCCTCAACTTACTGACCGAACAAGGACAGCACTGACCAGAGCTGTTACCAAGACGCCTATGATGACCCTGGATGAACTGCAGAAGCCACATGGTGGCTTCTAACAGCAAACAGGACTTCTTATGGTTTTCTTTTAAAAATGCCAGTCTTCCATACAAGCCAGATTTGTGCAGTGTACGACTAATAGTTGTTCTGTGTACAGTTTCCTCCACCTGAGCTATAGCTCTCTGCAGTTGCAGATGATCCATAAATACTTCTCACTTTTCAGTTTTTTATTTATTAAAAAAATCAAAATCATGTATAAATTTCATTTCACTACACGATCGTGTGTCTCTTAGTGTGTGTCTTTCACATCAAATTTCAATTAAATACATTTATGTTTATGGTCCATAGTGTGGCAAATGTCAAAAGGTTCAAGGAGGGCGGATACTTTTGCACACCACTGTATATTTATCATATGATACAACTGTATGAAAGTTACACGATCTTCTGCCACTCAATGTTTCACATATGGTCACTCTTAAAATTGTTAAATGTTAAGATTTTGTAATACCTCATTATCTTTGTAGGCTATCCGTCACACACATAAAGACAGTTTTGGCCACTGTCACTAGTCTTCAGACATGTAAGTTCTTCTTTGAAGATGTTTCTGAATCATTGCTACACTAAACACTATCTTGCACATTGACATGACACAGCAATATGCAACCTTTGTGTTTCACAATGGCTGAGTTCAGTGCTACTATAGTTTCTGTTGTTCTTGTTTTTGACAATGCAGTTCCTAAAAAAAGACACAGAGAATTAGGTAACTGGTATCAATCTTTCTTATTAATCCATCACTTCATACAGTTTTCAGTCACAAAATGCATTAAGACAGAACCAAGTAGTGAGCTGGTTTGTGGGCAGTGTCGACAAGGAAGACTTCACGCAGGAACTTTACTGACAGAAATGTGGCTTTGTCCCTTATAGTTAATGCATGTGTATGTAAACAAAACACAGTCGAAGATAAAGGGTCATGGAATACACAAGCATGTGTTTCTACCTGACATCACCACAATTAAATATTACTTGAAACTTTTTCTAAAGTACACCACAAATGACATATTACTGTGACCAACATCCTGCTGCAAAGGAAGGAAAAGTGCAATGAGCTACTCTGTTATATTACGTGACTGCTACACAGAACTATGTTATATATAATATATAATCTATGTGCTTTATTCTGGAATCATGGCAAGGCACTTGGATGGAGGAATATGTGATCAAATCACACAAGATGCAAACAGGCTGCTGAGCTCCTGCACAAGAGCACTGGGAAAGGTGACGGATGGTCTCAGACTCCTGTGTACGTCACACTCAGAAGACAGAGCCAGAGAATTGTCTTAGCACAGATGAGCGGAGTGCTGCAGGCCGGGGCAGTGAGTTTTGGCACAGCTCAGTGATGTCCACACGGTCAGAGTCATGCTGCTGAAGAGACGCTCCAGTTTCACCTCATGCTCGAGAGCAAAGTAGGAGGGCTTTGGGCGGACACACACTCCCATCTCTGTAACACGTCTGTTTCTATAGCTCCCTCTTCTTTGGCCTGGGACTTGTCTGGACTCTGCAGGGACACTGGTGACACAGAGGGGCAGGAGGCAGGTGGGCTGATTGCATGTTGCTCAAACTCATTAGTAGGGACCTCTTCCCTGGCCTGGAGCACACAGGGTAAATATGTCTGAAGGGGTATTGAGGAAGATGTATAGAGTGATTGTGCAGTTTCACAGTGAGTAGACTGTGCCTCATCAACAGATGAAAGCTCTCCATTGGGTGGGACAGTGAGAGACGGGTAAACACGAATCTGTCAAAGTAAAAAGATAGTGACAGCCACAGAGCATAAAGAGTACACATAAGGAGAGGTAACCCTTTTACGCCAAATTACAGCCTATCTAGAAAACGGACCCCATGCCGACATCCCAAAATGCAAAAAATCAACAAACATTTCTGGATAATTCATGAAATTGTTTCAAGAATCAAACATTTGAAACTTCCCAAGCCACAGCAAAATGCACTTTGCATTAGAAAGACACTTTGTCCAATGGTCATTCAAACACAGTACTTTCAGTGGTGAATTGTGAATTTCTGTATTTGTTGGTCTTCATGCTGACAGTGACAGAGATGCACATGACTTCAAAATGAAGATAAACTCAAGCATGCATAGGTGTGAGGTGAACAGAGGACAGAAAGTCAGATGTGCTAAAATGACTTACACTGTTATTGTTGAGTGCTATGCTGTCAGACATTACCTAGGTTGTTGCCGAAGCTTCAATGAGCTGTGAATAATACACACAATCAAGCAAAAACCAGGGCAAAGTTGTGCTTTATAATAGACCTGTGTAATAACATAGCACAAAATGTATGTAAACAAGTACTTGGGGACAAGTACTTTACTGTATATGCATATAGGCCCAAACATCACACCAGTTGTCGGTGCTAGTAAGAAGTATTTTTCCTGGGCGCTACATAATAATAATAATAATAATAATAATAATAATAATAATAATGCCTTACACTTGTATTGCGCCTGTATTACCAAGTTTCTCAAAGCGCTACACCATTATTCATTCACGCCATGCTCGGTGGTGGTAAGCTACACAGCTGCCCTGGGGTAGACTGATAGAAGCGAGGCAACTAATCTGTGGCATCAGGCCCTCCGACCACCACCCACCCACTACATTCACCCAGGCTACCTGGTGTTCCCAAATGGTCTCCCATCTAAGTATCAACCAGGCCCTTCCCTGCTTAGCTTCCGAGATCTGACGGGATCAGGCAGAGCAAAGGCAGTATGGCCTACATAACCGTGCAGGTCCTGATTCTACTCTGTGGTAACATTTTTATGCGCGTGCAATGCATTTCATATTTTATTTCCATATTCTAAACAAACAGGGTAGATATGATCGTTACCTCTACATCGAGTTCTGGCTGGAGCATCATGGGGCAGATGGCTGTAGGTCGAACTAGTCCAGATTGAATGGAACCCTCTTGTTCTCCTGAAAGCATGCATCTGCTGTTTACAATTTAAAGCTCGGGTACCTGATTTTTTGGTGTTGAAAAAAATACATTTATTTTTGCCACCTCAGAGTATGTTGTAAACACAGCAAAACACAGACCTTGCTGTATTGTCTTCACCTAAAGTTTTATTGAGCAATGGATGATAGAAGTCTAATCTAACTTAGTGGAATTTATCTTAGGGGTGGCCGCCCCTGCTTCACTTTGTCACCACTCAATGCTGTATATGGGTGTGAAATGTGCATGTAATTACATTCTTTTAACAATTTGAATACACAGGAGGGACTGTGAGAGCTAGAAACAAGTTTGGGCCAAAACAAAACATTTCACTGTTTGAACAGGAAAAATCAGGTACCCCAGCTTTAAGAGCTGAATGTAACAACTAATTTCTCCATTGTGAGATCAATAAAGGCTATCTTATCTTAAATGCAACCTTATGTACTGTATGTAGTTTCCAAAAATGTATCTCAACACAAATTACCTTCTAATGTGTTTTGACCATCCTCCGATTCTAAGTCCATTTCTGTCCTGAAAGAGAGGTGTTTGAGAGTATAGTATAATTTATTTGAGAAACATGACATATTTGCTGTTATTTTTGCTTATTATGTCACTCACCTCAATCACAAACTGTGGCATTAAATATAATGTAAAAACTGCAGACTTTCACAATGTTTACCATTTTCTAATTAAAGATACTTTGATATTTGAGAGGTAGCATATGTGTGTACTGTGCAGGCCAAACGTTTCATTTGAATGGGGCTTAAGGCCAAGCGTGTCGATCCTGTCTGAAAGGTCAGAGGTACATTTTACTGCAGGGAAATGTCACATCTGAAAATGACACCTGCCCTTTACTTATTTTGATCATATACTTACACACGACCTGATGATTGGCACTCTAAGAGGGGTGTGTGCTCTGGTTCATATCTATCACAGCAGTGTCCAAAGGACATAGACATAAATCAGCATTAAACACGACTGAGTCCCTGCCCATGTTCTGTCGTCACACAACAGCTGCTGATTTTTTTCTACTGTGCTTCACTTGTGACTTGGATACTTGTAGTGCTGAAATCAGTCTCCAGGCAAAAGCCCAAACTAAAAGCTAAATGCGCAATACATTGCTTTTAATCAAAGCCACATAAGCTTTTGTTAACCAAATAGCATGTAATGTTCAAACATTGGATATTGTAAAATTGACCAGACTGTTCTCAAAATGTTTCCTAAATAATAACAAACCTACCTGTAGTATTTCGGTGGTTTAAGGATACTTCTGACGTCTTTTGTGTCTTGGTGTGTTTCAGAGGATTTCTCTTTGTAGGACAAGAACAGAGTCACCACATAGTTCATCTGGGAGTTATTGGCCCAGTAGTCACCCTCGGAGGTCTCATAACGAATCACAAACTCTATGCGAGAACCGTGTGTAATATAAGGTGGTGCAAAACACAGCTTAAAGCAGAACTGATCAGTATCCCCGTTGTGAGACCCCTCCACATACTCTGCAGGGTGGTCATAGTAGGAGCCCCAGTTGTCCATGGTGCACCTGATGTATACTGCTTTGTTGAAGGATATGTTCAAAACTCTGATAACTCCACAAAAAGCAAGGGGCTCATTTTCTATTGCTGAGATGTTCTCAACCTCAACTTTGTTTTTATGCACTGCCTGCAGCAGAGCATTGCCAATAGGCGCGATGAACTCTGGGTGCACATGATAATTTGGTACTTGATGTGTTTCTCTATACTTCGCTTCCTCTTCTTCCCATTTTGTACTGTCTTCGTCATCCGAGTCAAATGCGGTGAATTCTTTAACATCTACAAGGTCACCACCTGTGGTGTCTGCAAAGGATACACGTTTACCACCAGACAGGGCCTGCTGGATGCGCATATACTCGGCTGTTTCGTCTGCAATGGATGCGCCTCTCTTGCGGGGCACCGGGGAGCACCGTGGGACGAAGCGCACGTCAGTTTCATCTTCATCATCTTCATCATCTTCATCTGTGTCCACCGGGCGGAATCTCTCTGATCCATCTGCCGATTTTCCTACTTTTACGGCGGTAAATAAGCTTCCTTGACTTGGTATGCTTAAGAAAGACATTACTCGTCCGTTAATACGTATGACGTCTAAAAAAATAATCTGAGCACGCGTACGTTACGCACAGTCTTTGCGCATAACGAGCTTGAATGTCCTTGTCCAAAGTTGATTTACATGCGTACTACTGTGAAATCCTCTAAAATACCGTGTAGATTGACTCTAGTCGAGAAAGAAGCTGCCTAATTTTAGCTGTGACCTACCAGACTCCTGTCCCACATTTGTCTTTGGTATAATCCTGTGACTCCCCCGTGTTCGACTTGGTTCTGGCTGGAAAAGACACTGAGGTCTAGATCACATGCCTGAGTTATCTGCAAAATAGGAATGACAGTCCTAAATAAGACTTCAAACATATGCCTTAATCTGGCTAATTAACTGATAACCTTAATTAAAAACAACAAACAAACATTGGGCTGTATAACCATGTAGTAGGCAGTGGATTCCGATTCTTATATTTTAGAATGTGAAGATTTTATACTCCCAGATGGGAGAGCCTTTCCCCTAATGATTGCATTGTAATTTAATTATAATAAATATTAAACGTTAAAAGAACATGTTGAACCTGATAATTGTAATTGCTGTAGGCTAATTAAAAACAACAACAAACAAACATTGGGCTGTATAACCATGTAGTAGGCAGTGGATTCCGATTCTTATATTTTAGAATGTGAAGATTTTATACTCCCAGGTGGGAGAGCATTTTCCCTAATGATTGCATTGTAATTTAATTATAATAAATATTAAATGTTAAAAGAAAATGTTGAACCTGATAATTGTAATTGCTGTAGGCTAATAGTTTGTAATAGTTCAAGGACCAAAACTTAAAAAAAAGATTTACAGTAACTAATGGCCAGCATTACAGGAGCGTGTGTGCACCTCCATATCGCTGGTTGTTAAACAGGATTATCCTAATGCGCGCACAGTGTAAACACATTCTCGCAACTGATTGGTCAAGAGATTTTTAGCGCGGTGCTCCCAAACCAATCAGATTATTGTTTTTCTTTCACAGCGTTGCACGAATAGTAAGCAGCTTCAGCTACAGCTTCATCAACTACAGCTAAAGCTGATCTGCGAAAAGGAACTATTGCTATCTCACGGCTATGAAGCAGCGAAAGATTTGACCAATACATTTTTCTGGACATTTTTCGAGGGCTACTATGACTGCGTCTGATTTCAGTGACAAACACTCGCTTTGGGATACATGAGCCATAGCTTTTAGCATTTGGTTGCTAGTTTTTGACATTACGCAAGGCCGCGGAGAAATGCAAGCGCTTCTTCCTGGTTAACCTCCATGCCGATTTTTGTCTACGGACATTTTTAATTTGAGTGGGTTTTGCCTGAGTGGGACTGCAAATAAGTCGCCTGCGTTACTGTGACTGGTAATAAAGCTTGCAAGCTACCTAGCTTGTTAGCTGCGCCGCTAGCATGAGTGAAGTGACAGACTGCAAACCGTCCGCTGACTCCGCACCAAGGAAACGTTGTCCATCACCACAGCGAGACGAGGCCGACGCGGTGCCCAGCAAGACGCAAAAAACAAACATCGACAAAGCGGATGAGGCAGAAGTTACATCGTTAAATGGCAAAAACAGTGAGTCGGACAATAAAGATGCAGCGGAAGGCGTATCTAAAGAAACCGCAGCTGCAGAAAGCGAAGCAGACAGCGCTTCCGCCAGGAGTTTATTGACTGTCCCGAACTTAAATACGGACGAGCAGGATGACAAAAAGGCCTATAAACCAGCGGCTTTAGGCGCAGAGGAAGAGCCAGAGAGGTCTACGACTCCTCTGCATCAATCCGAGTCTGCAGCCATTGCCGCCGCCGAGGCACTTGCCAGTCTCACAGGTGGAGATGGGGAAGAGAGTCAAGAGGCAGCTTGCTCTTCTGAAAGGGGCAAACATGTGAAACAGTTAAGTAAGGCTAAACAGCGTGTGAGCTCTAAAACCCAGGCAGCAGCGGCTGACAGCTCGACATCAATGCGCAGCAGCTCCAAAGAGGATGCTAATGATGATAATGAGGAGGAGGAGGAGGAGGCAGATGCAAGAGATGAATCTATATCAGGGTCTTCCTCTACACACAGCTCTTCCTTTGCGTCTGACAATGAGGGAAATGAAGAGAATGACGATGGCGAGTGTGCTATAGTGTCAGTGAAAATGGCCCCAGAGATGAGGCAGTCAGTGACTCTGTTGGCTCAGGTCCAGATGAAGTTGGATGCTTTGGAGAAAAAGAGCGCCCAGCTGCACCAGCGCTTAGACGTCAAGATATACCGCCTGAGACGCCCACATCTCGACCAGCGCAGCTCTATTGCAAAAACCATCCCGGGCTTTTGGGTCACAGCTGTATCCTTTCACTTCACAAATGTTTCCTTCTGTTGATGTTTTAAAGAAAATGCCTTGTTTTCTTTGACAAATGTGTTAGCTGTTGAATCACCCCCATCTGTCTGCCCACATCGATGAAACTGATGAAGATGCGCTGAGCTACATGACTGACCTGGAGGTATGATTCTTCAAATGAGGTGAATTAACTCCCACAATTAATATTTTTGAATATGTTTTCAGGTTGAAACTTTCAAAAACAACAAGTTGGGTTATAGGATTCGATTCCACTTCAGAAGGAATCCATATTTTCAGAACAATATAATCATGAAAGAACTTCATCTGGGAATGGGAGGTAAAGTGTCTTCACTGATGCAATGCACACACTGAGAGAATTTTGTACATTGGCATTAATTACACTAATCTGTGTTTCAGGATCTCCCATGTCGTTCTCTAACCCCATCTTGTGGCATCGTGGTCATAACCTGACCACCCACAGTGAACCCAAGAAAACGGGGCGCGGTGTCTACCAGACGTTTTTTAACTGGTTTAGTGACCATAGCAACCCAGCACAAGACGATGTAGCACAGGTAAGATCAACATCTATATATGATTCTGAACTTACACGATTAAAACAAATATTAATATTTTGTTTTAAGATTCTGAAGGATGACTTGTTCAGAGACCCGCTGAGATACTACCTCACTCCACTGTGGGAGCCCCGTGAAAATGGAAGGTATGACAAGTGTTTTCGAGTTTTAAAGTTCACATGCAGCACTTAAACTCTTTAAAGAGGGGGTATTATGCTTTTTTCAATCACATAGCACCAGTCTATAGCATACTACAATTATGACGTAACCTTCTGTTGGTCTGTATATGCAGTAAATTAAAATAACTGCCTTGAATAAAATTGCTCTCTCAAAATGGCTGTACTGAACGTCTTGAAATAGGCCTCTGTCTCTTTAAGAAGCTTTCCGACACGCCCCCTTCAGCACACTGCTGTGGCATTTAAACAACAACACTGTGCGGGGAGGGGGCTCTGCTGAGCTGAGGAGCAGTGGTTGGTGGCTTCGCTGGTGACAAAAGGTCCAGAGGCGTCTCCAGGAGGTGGGGGCGTTCCTAGGAGGACTGAGGCATAGCTACACCTAAAATGGCTGCCGTCTAAGTTTTTACTGATTACTCAAAAATATGTGAATGAGCCAAGGCAACACTCCAGGCATGTGTTTAATGAGGGAATGACATAATAACATGATATAAAGCTCGATTTTACATAATACCCCCCTTTAAGGAATAGGCCACCGTTTTTACATACTGAGATATGTTCTTACCTTAGCTTAGACGAGTTCATCTGTACCTGTCTGGTCTTCATGTGTGCCTTCCATAACGTAAACACAGCACAGACGGCGTTAGCTTTTAGCCTCTCTCTTCTCCTCTATAGACCCTTTAACTGCTGACATCATCAGTGACATCAGCTGGAGGCAGGAAGTGATCAAGAGAAATGAGATTAAACCAAAACTAGCGATTTTAAGTGTAAAACTACAACTGAAAAATGTGGTCCTGTTGTGGCTTAAGGTGCAAGAACAAGAGGAATGACATTTGAGACGATAAAATAAGATTTATCTGATATTTCCAACAACAGATAGACATTTGTTTATCGTTACTATGACAACAGCTACAATGGAAATGGATAGGAATCTAACTTCCTGCTTCCAGCTAAGCCCAGAATGTTTACAAACAATTAAAGGGTCTATAGTTCCAAACGAGGTGAAGATAGAAGCTACCAAACTCTTCCACGTTTTCCCTATTTTAATATGGTTACGTGAAGTGTTACACCATAAAGTATAATTACACACAATTAAACGATGTGGATTTTCTAAGCGGATAAAAAGGGGAACTATAGTGTAAGGCGTAATAATACCAGGAATACTTCGGCATCCGCACAGTAAAGTGAAGATATCACTGCGCGGATGCCGAATTACTCCTGGTATTATTACGCCTTACAATATATTTAAATTTAAATTGGGAAAACGTGGAAGAGTTTGGTAGCTTCTATCTTCACCTCGTTTGGAGCTATAGAGGAGAAGAGATTCTAAGCGGATAAAAAGGGGTACTATATTGTAAGGCGTAATAACACTTTAGGAGCACTTCGACGTCTGCGCAGTAATATCTTCACTCCGATAGAATTCTTTGCACGGATGTCGAAGTGCTCCTAAGCTGTTATTACAATATAGTACCCTTTTTTATCCACTGACTGAGCGCATGTGTAAAGACCACTCGTCTAAGCTCAGGTAAGAACATATCTCGGTATGGAAAAACGGTGACCTATTCCTTTAACATGTTTTTTTAAATTGTAGAACATGTGCATTTACAGTTGCCTGCTGTTTTTCTCATTGCTGTTTGACTACATGCTCCATACTATTATTAATACAGATGTATGTGTGTTATACAGTAATGCCAGTGGGACCAGAGCCGCAGGCAACGGAGATGATTGTGTGGTCATCTCTGACTCGGACGATGAGCCTGGAGTCGAGGGTAGTGACGCTGAAGGAGACCACAGTAGCCGAGGAGACAACAAAGAGGAAAAAGAGGAGGAAGAGGAGCGAGACAACGTGGAAGAGGAGGAGGAGGAGGAGGAGGAGGAAGATGAAGGAGACACAAATCCAGGCGCAGGTAGGAGAAGGGTGAATCCCATTTAATTTCTCTTGCCTCTTCCAAGCCTCAGCTCATCAATTCTTCAGCTGCGAACCCCACTCACAACCGAGAGGCCTTTAGGAAACAGCATTTACTAAATTCCTCAGTAAAGGAATCAAAATGCTTTGAAGAGGCAAGTTTTCAAAAGTTAAAAGTTGCTCCAAATTGACCTATACCTAAATCTTATGAGTGCTAAACCCTGAGGAAAAAAAAACACATTGCAAAAAGAAATGTAAAGGGTAACACTTCAATATGTTTCTTAAATGACTATCCAGACAAAAATACTCACATTTCTGTTTATTGTTTACAACATGATTTTCATTTTTAAAGATGCTATATTCAACTTTTTATACCTTGTACACAATGTGAAAGTGCGAAAAATACCATGTACCGTCTTCCTTAGATGAGAGTCTGGCAGAGGACGACGAGGCTGGAGAAATAGTCATTGACGGTAAGATTCCAACGCAACAACAACTGCCCTCTGCCTTATTCACTCTTTTCTAAATGTCCTTCGTGCCTTTATCAGGCTCTGATGAAACAGACCAAGAAGAAGGTTAAATTAGAACATCTGTGACCAGAAAGCATCGTTGAGGGACCAGAAGAACCATGTTGTAAGGAAATGATATGCACAAAATATAGTTTTTCTACCTTGAAAAGGACATTCAAAATCAGGTTAAACAATAAGATAAGCCAAGGTGTGTTCCCCCTGTATTTTATACTTTGTCTTTTTGATAAATTATAATTATTTTATTATAATAATACTTAGTCCACAAACTATAGACAATTTTGTTTCTCAAGAGTGGCAAGTATGACAACACACTCGAATTGCCACCTCTGTTTAATCTTTAAGCTGTGTTTTGCACCACCTTATATTACACACGGTTCTCGCATAGAGTATTTAAAAAGCCAACCTATTCTTATTTTAAACTTGACAGTTTTACTTGTCTTTGATAAAATAACAAGACTTGTACAAAATGTACAATTACTGTGTACTCAGTACCAACCAAATTTGTTCTCAGGGATAATAATGTTTAAATTTAAGGTTTCACTGAGCTTTTAGCAACTGGTTGTCTTTGCTCTGTATTTTGTAATGTGTACTCTACTGTAGTAAACAAATGCAGACATGCTTTTGTTCTGCAACCCATTTTAAAATTTGCTCCCTAAGACCTCTCCCTGGAAATGTCTAAACCATTAATGTTGTTAACTCAATAGTTTTTAAGTGGTTTATTCCCCCATGTGTAATTTTACATTGTTTGCGATTAAGTTTGTATTAATTTTTGTGAAGATGAATAGACTAATCATGTTTTTTCATTTTCCATGCCTTGTGTCATGGAGTAAAATAAATCACTGTGCAAAAACGTATACATTTCAAATACAGAAGTGCACTGCATTTTAGTAGTTGTCTTGTTTGTATTGCTTACATTTCCTTTCAATGATGTGTACATTATATTTGAAAAGGCTACATCCATAAAACCTTTTAGCAATCTGCATTTTTAATAAACCTGAAGTGGAAAGTATATTATTTGTGATGTATTTTATAGAATAATGTAGTAAAATACATTATTGTTGCTTTGACATTTTTGACACATGTTTCACCTTTCGACTGGCACTTAATAAAGCAGTTGTATGAGAGGATGAGTGAGTGCTGTGGAATTATTTGTTTTACTTTGCAGTAATGTGAAGTGAAGTTCTGATTGAATCAAGAAGATTAAAGATGACGAGGGCTCTTGAATCTGAGTAAAGTTACTTTCCAGGGTCAATAACATTCAAATTCTATTGTAAAATACATTACGCACATCTTGGTAAACGTTTTGTCCCTCCAATGATGTCATCAAGTGGTCCTCTACTGTTAATGTCTAGATTAGCTTCATTCCAGCAAATCAAATTGCCTCCACTTGGTATAATGTCTTTTGCTACTAGCTGCCAGGTAACGATAAACTGCTTCACTCCAGTCCAGGCGTTTTGAATACACAATATTATGTAATGTGTGGTCTAAGAATTTAATCTTCAATGTTTTTGTTGGCAAGTTATTGTAGAATTGTAGGGCCTTGTCCATTAGATTGCTTCATATGACATGCTGATTTTGCTTTAGCCACACGAGGGCAGTGTAGCTCGTGTAATCTCGCTGTGTGCGCGTGCCCAGTCTTCTGCAGCAGACATGTGAACTCACTCGTAAAGCCTTTTGTCTGCGCTCGAATCAAAACAGCGCCTTTTAGTTGATTGCTCGAACCTGTGACTTGTTGACATAGGATTTCTACACTCAGCTTCACGATGCGCCACTTGAGAAACCCACAGCGTAAACTCTCGGAGATACCTACAGCTGTTCTTTAATGGCTTTGCTCTTTGATATGACAGCAGGGTGTGATATTACTGACATTTGGGATGTTGCCGCAGCAAACCGCCCCGGGTAAGACATTTTTTGGACAGGCCCAGACAAAGGAACAGGAGCAGTGTGTTGCAACAGTACACTTAAACCCCTTGATTCCTCTTTTAATGCACAGCTATAAATATTCCACAGGGGGGGAAAAAACGCTGTCCCGTTGTGGAGCCTGCAGCGCCCCGAGCATGCAGCGCGAGGATGGACACATAGGCTACTATAAATAATGATGACGGAGGCGCGTTATTTTATTGCTCGTGATCTGACGTAGGTAGAGGGGTCAAAATATTTTCTCAAGTAAGAGTAATGTTACTTTGAAATCGTTTTAATCAAGTAACTAGAGGCAGTCTAAAAATTGGGCCTAATCATTGAATTAGTAAATAATAAAAGTCTGATTTTTGGCAAGGTTATTTGTAGAGCATTTTGTACACAAGGCAAATTTACAGCTGGGCTACATACAGTTACTATATGAAGATTTACTTAAACTTTTATTATTTTACTTTTCTTCTTTAATTCATTACTCCTTGTACTATCTTATCATTATTTCTTTGCTCTTTCATTGCACTTTTCTTTTCCAACAGTCTGCACCTCGCGTAAGAGCTGCTCTAGTCCTATCTTATCTTATTTCACCACTGTTGTAGTAACAGCTGCCCCGGGATAGACCGACTGAAACGAGGCTGCCAGTCTGCGCAATCAGTCCACCAACCACTCACTCACTGCACTCATACAAGGCGGGTAAAGTGTCTTGTTTTAGGACACATCAGGTTTAGTAAGCTGTAAAGTTTATTTTATTTGACTTCAATTTATAAAGCAGTGCTGTTTTTGAATTAGAATTAAAGTGACAGTCTGTATCTTTTACAATTTGTATAGATTGCATAACTGATCGTCTGGCTCGGCAATTTGACATAATGTAAGTCATCTTCAACAATTAGGCCTACATTTTTTCTAAAGTCCTTCCCTTTGCAGATCTCAGCGACTCTGGTGCCATCACTTTGACCAATGAGACAAACTTTGCTGTGAACCAGCCAGTCAGGTCCAATAAGGAGGGGAGGGAGCTTGATCGTTCTTTAGACATTTAGTTCGCTCTTCACATTTTACAAACTAAAGGCTCATTCATACTTCATAAGATGCAAGAACTTTGTTGTTACACCGAGAGCTGCAAGAACAAAATGAAGTCATTTTTTTACTTTGTAATCATGTACATGTCTTCAGTTACAAGAAGTCCCCATGATTACAAGGCAAAAATGACTTCATTTTGTTCTTGTAGCTCTCAGTGTTCTTGCGTCTTATGAAGTATGAATCAGCCTTAAAGTAGATATGGCAGGTTTTAATGCTTTTGAAAAAATGACGGTTGCAAGTTCATCAGTTGCATAATTATGATCTTATTTCAAGAAATGTTAGGCAGAAACGACAGGAAGTGCCATAAAGGTAACGTTCCACAGCAGTTTGACTAATTTCCCATTGACTTAACACAGTTGCACGGCAATATTTTAAAGTTGGGTACACGCTTTAGGAAAATACTAAATATTATTGTGTTAATTACGTTTTAGCAAAAAATTGCTTTCTGGTCCAATCAGGAGGGGAGGGGGCCTTGATTGTGTACTCTCAAACTTCACCCTCTCTCTCCTCACCTTGCAGACTATCTTACAAACTAACACTTTAAATTCTCTATCAATATTCTTATTTTTTATTTATATCTTGAAATCATTTTGGGACCCCCGACTCTGCGCTTGCGATACACTGGTGGGTCCCAAACCCATATTGCTCAAATCAACTGAGCCGCTTTCATCCACACAATTCTTTAAAAAGTGATTCAAGCACGTTTACCTGGGTAAATGTGACTGATTGTACCCACCTCTGCTAGTGACAGGATCTCGTGTGCAACTCAGTTTGAAGTCGTTAAACACTCTGTACTTTTATCAACATGAATAAATGATGGACTGCATTCGTACAATATTGATAGTGACAAACGGTGTACAGATTGCAGGGACAACAAAGCCCTCCCGAGGCTGCGTCATGCTCCCAGAGTTGACTGTGAAGCCTTTGTTATGTGCGGAGTGGCAAAGGCCTAAATGGATTCCCCTGTGTAAACTCCACTCCCTTAAAATGAGTTTGTGTTGCTACTGTACACAAATCATCTTGTCATGCTGCTCTAAGCTCTCACATTTCACAAAGTAGTTTTCTGCAGCATGAGACTCACTAATATTGCTTAAAGTAGGGCTGCAAGAATAATCGCAACTGAATCGAAATTGCAATGTGAATGGTTGTAATTAGCAAATTCCAAAAGCTGCTCAAGTACATGTAGACCTTTTGAAGTGGCTGTACTTCTTACAGATCGTTTATTAGACACTACTTTTACTTCTTCTTGAGTAAAAGTTATTTTGAAGTAACCCACCCTTTCCACCATGAGTAAATCTGTATACAAAAGTGACAAATGTTTACTGTGTTTCTTGGAAATACTAAAATGTTCACAATTTTTAAAAATGTTTTGTCTATCCTTCATTTACATTAAAACATAAATCATATTTATTTTCAATTCATTACCTTAGTCCTCAAGTAATAGGCTTCATTCACCAAGTACCTTTCTGTGTCATTAGGTGATTACATTTTACTTCTACTTGAGTAAAACAAATAACGTTGCTCTTACCTGAGTAAATACTGTTTGTTTCACTACTCAACCCACCCCTGGCTGCAATTACACTGCCTGAACAAAAAATAAATCGCCACCTGGATTTGACAAACTGTTCTGATCTGGGGTTGTTGCAGTTGGTCAGGTCCAGGTTCAGCAACACTATGTGACCAAAGAATGAGATCAGCTGACGACCTGAATATCCTGAATGACCAGGCTATTCCATTAATAGGTTTCTTTTTTCCTGATGGCACGGGTGTATTTCAGGATGACAATACCAGGATTCATTGGGCTCCCAGTGTGAAACAGTGGTTCAGGGAGCATGAGACATCTTAACGCCACTGAGAATCTTTGGGATGTGCTGGAAAAGGCTTTGCGCAGTGGTCACACCCTCCTATCATCAATACAAGATCCATCCATCCATCCATTTTCTTCCACTTGTCCGTTGCTGGGTCGTGGGGGCAGCTGTTGGAGCTGCCCAAATCACATAGCACCAGCCCCTATGGCTCCTCCTGCAGGTGGTGGGTCCACAGAAGGACGGCCTCATGGTTCTAACCGGGCCTGTTGGTCTCTCATAAGGGGCTTCTGAACCGCTCTTTGTCTGACCCGTCACCTAGGACCTGTTTGCCATGGGAGACCCTACCAGGGGCACGAAGCCCCCGACAACTTAGCCCCCAGGATCATTTGGGCGCTCAAACCCCTCCACCACGTTAAGGTGGCGGTTCCAGGAGGGGATCAATACAAGATCTTGGTGAAAAATCAATGCAACACTGGAGCTTTTGACATTGCAGAAGCTTATTGAAACAATGTCACAGCAAAAACACTTGCTGAAATCAAAGCTAAAGGCGGTCCAACTTGTATTAAGGTAATGTATATTATGTCCTGTCAGCAAAAAACAACTGTAGGTTTGGCGTGACAGCGGCTCAGAGGTTCAAGCAGTCTCTCCATGGGTCCAAAAAGGTTAGCAGCTCGAATCCTTGCTTCAATTGGCACATACTGATGTCCTCAGGCATGATACTTTACGACCCATGTATGAAAGTAGAGTGAGTTTTAGTGAGTGGTTGACTGTGGTTGGACTTTGTGATGGTGCAGATTGGCAGCTGCGCTTGTGTCAGTCTACCCCAGTGCAGCTGTGACTACATACAGTGCCTCTCGAAAGTACTAATACAACTTGAACTTTTGCACATTTTGTCATGTTTACAACGATAAATATAAAGATTTTATTTTGAATTTTTTACTGAAAGTTCACACACAAGTAACAGACAACTGAAGTGAAAGCAAAATGATACATGATTCTGTTTTTTCTTTTTAAAAATAGAAAACCGAAAAGTGGGGCGTGCATAAGTATTCATACAGCATGAAT
Source organism: Neogobius melanostomus (assembly GCA_007210695.1). NCBI lineage: Eukaryota > Metazoa > Chordata > Actinopteri > Gobiiformes > Gobiidae > Neogobius > Neogobius melanostomus. The sequence continues at coordinate 5,055,798 of VHKM01000223.1, read as the reverse complement.
TAATACTTTGTGGAACCCCCTTTTGCTGCAATAACAGCAGCAAATCTTTTGGGGTATGACTACAAGGTTTGCACATCTAGAGACTGACATTTTATCCCATTCCTCTTTACAAAACAACTCAAGCTCTGTCAAATTAGAAGGAGAGCGTTTGTGAACAGCAGTTTTCAGGTCTTTCCACAGATTTTCAATAGGATTTAGGTCAGGACTTTGACTGGGCCATTCTAACACATTAATATGTTTGTTTTTAAACCATTCCATTGTAGATTTAGCTTTGTGTTTAGGGTCATTGTCCTGCTGGAAGGTGAATCTCCGCCCCAGCCGCAATTCTCTTGCTGATTCCAGCAGGTTTTAGTTTAGTTTAGTTTATGTATTTATTTGAACAGGGACAGTGTACAATATACATGTACATTAACCTCAGAAAGGAGAGATGCATTGTACCAGGTTGTAGCACTTGTGCTAATTTCCACCTGCAGTCCCTGGGCAGACTGATGTCAACATACAAAGTCTTAGAAAATTACACATGTTAAAAATACAATTCCCCCTAAACAGCATTAAAATGAAACCAATTTACAGTACATTATGGGAACAGGTTTGTTTTAAAAGAAGCCATTTTTTGGCCTGGTGTGAAAAAGTGTTAAAATGTACACATGTGGTCAGCTCTGTTGGCAACATATTCCACTGTCTGATGGCCACACTCGAGAAGGCTGAGCTGCCGAGTGCTGTTTTACACTGAGGAATCCTACACTCGCCCCGAACAGTCGACCGAGTGGCTCGAGATGAAATTTCTGAGCTCAGTGAAATAAACTTTTTTAATGGAGGAGCTGCAGTACCATTAATTATCTTGAACAACAGACAGAGATTTGAATATATGATTATGTTTTCAAAACTTAATATACTATGTTTTTTAAGAATATGACAGTGGTGATATAGCCGAGATTTCTTGTCATGAACCTTAAGAGAACTTTTGTACAATGATTCCAGGGGCCTTAATGCTGTTTTACATGCCTGCGACCAACTCGTCATGCAATAACGGAAGTGCGGAACTATCATCGCATTTAGATATAAATTAGAAGCATCTATAGTCAGAGAGTTCCTGATATATCTAAAATTTGCTATGTTAAATTTCAACGTATTGGTTAGTTTTTTAATATGTTTTTGAAATTTAAATTTGGGTCAAGAATTACTCCTAAATATTTAATTTGGTCTACATTTAAAATTTCCTGACCTTCAATTATGATTTTTTGTCCAGTTTCACATAGTGAGAACTTACGGCGGTTTGTGAAAAACATAGAAACCGTTTTGTCAACATTCAAAGTTAAATGAGAGTTTTTCAACCAAATGGAAATGTTTTTCATTTCCTCAGTTAACTTTTGGGCAACTTCCTTAACAGTTTTACCATGAGTATACACAACAGTGTCATCAGCATACATGATCATTTTAGCATTATTACATACAGATGGAAAATCATTAATATAAAGAGAAAATAGCAAGGGTCCTAATATAGAGCCCTGCGGCACACCTATAGTGCATGCTCGTAACGGAGATGATACATTATTTACTGATACACACTGCTGCCTTGCACTGAGATAAGATTGGATCCAGTTAATTGTACTTGTGCTAATGGAGAAATGTGTTAACTTATTTATCAGCAGTTCATGGTTTACTGTATCGAAGGCTTTACGCAAGTCAAGAAAGACTGCCCCTACGACTCCTCCACTATCAAGACTGGATTTTATTTCCTCTATTAAATAGCAGCAAGCAGTCTCCGTTCCTCCAAAATGTCTCTGTATTTGACTCCATCCATCATCCCAACTATTCTTACAATCTTCCCAGTCCCCGCTGAGGAAAAGCAGCCCCATAGCATGATGCTCCCCCACCATATTTGACACTGGGGATGGTGCACTCAGGATGATGAGAAGTGTTAGGTTTGTTCCATACATAACGTTTTGCATTTGAGCCAAAAAGTTCAATTTTGTCTCATCTGACCAAAGCACCGTCTACATGGTAGCTGTGTCCTCCATATGACTTCTAGCAAACTTCAAACAGGATTTCTTATGGCCTCCTTTCAATAATGGCTTTCTTCTTGCCACTCGTCCATGAAGGCCAGATTTGTGTAGAGTACGACTTATAGTTGTCCAATGTACAGATTCCCTCAGCTCAGCGGCAGTACGTCGCAGCTCCTCCAGAGTTATCTTAGGGCACTTGGTTGCATTTCTTACCAGTGCTCTCCTTGTTCGGTCTGTTAGTTTAGGTGGACGGCCGTGTCTTGGTAAGTTCGCAGTGGTGCTATACTCTTTCCATTTCCGAATGATGGATTGAACAGTGCTCCGTAAGATGTTCAAATCTTGGAAAATCTTTGTATAACTTAATGCTGCTTTAAACTTCTCCACAGCTTTATCCCTGACCTCTCTGGTGTGCTCCTTGACCTTCATGATGTTGTTTAGTGACCGATACACTCTGACCATAGCTCTGAGGCCCTCACAGAACAGCTGCAATTATACTGAGAGTAGATTACGCACAGGTGGCCTCTATTTAATGGTTAGGGCAAGGTGTGAACATTCTGCAGTCATTAGGAATGGTATAAAGGCAATTTAATGCACTCAGAAAAATGCTGTATGAATACTTATGCACGCCCCACTTCAATCAATCACTCAATCAATCAATCAATCAATCAATCAATCAATCAATCAATCAATCAATCAATCTTTATAGAGCGCTTTTCATACACAAGTGGATCACAAAGTGCTTGACATTTAAAAACCGCCTTTGCTATGCCCAATCCCGTCAGACCTTGGAAGCTAAGCAGGGAAGGGCCTGGTTAGTACTTGGATGGGAGACCGTTTGGTAACACCAGGAAGCCTAGCGAATGTAGTGAGTGAGTGAATGGTAGGTGGTGGTCGGAGGGGCCGATGGCGCAGACTGGTTGCCTCGCTTCCGTCAGTCTACCCCAGGGCAGCTGTGGCTACAACAGTAGCTTACCACCACCAAGTATGGAGTGAATGAATAATGACAACAGTGTAGCGCTTTGAGAAACTTGGTAATACAGGCTTGTAAAGCGCAATACAAGTGTAAGGCATTATTATTATTAAAAAGACATTAAAAACATTCTCGCCCCTTAAACCCTCCCACCCTCCCAATATATACAGTCATCACAATACACACGTACACCTACACCCCCTACCCTTTGCTCTACACTCACACACAGAATCAAAATCAAGTACATAAGGCTGGGTACAGATGACCAAGGTGAGGAAACCCCATCAGAGGAGCCATCCTCCCCGGGAGCAGCAGACCAGCCGCGACCGCTCGGGCACCAACACAGGGGTCCCCATAGGAGGCGCGGCAGAGACACCACACCTCCACCTGGGCACCCACAGGACAGCACCCACACAGCCAGAGCCAGTCACCGCTCCCAAGGTAGAGGGCTCCTTCAGAGGACACTGCCACTGGAGATTCTAAAAATATAAGAAGCCGTATAAAAACATTGATTAAAGAGTTTAAAAACAAAGTAAAAATCAGTAAGAAACTAGAAATAAATATTTAAATATCAATAAATATCAAGTTATCAAGGTTAAGAAATAGATAAATAAATAAATGGGACTACAATAGATAAACAGATATCAGCTAAAAGCTAAGCTAAAAAGGTGGGTCTTGAGCCTGCTCTTAAAAATCTGAACGTTCTCTGCGGTCCTGAGCTCCTCCAGCAGGTCGTCCCAGAGGCGAGGCCATACTATTGGAAAGACGCCTCGCCGTGAGTCTTTTTGTTGACTTTAGGAATAACAAGGAGGCGCCTGCCGGAGGAGCGAAGGGGCCGTGAAGGTTCATAAGGTAAAAGGAATTCTGAAAGATAAGAAGGACCAAGACCATTAAGACATTTAAAAACCATTAAAAGAACTTTAACATTGATCCTGAAACACACGGGGAGCCAATGCAGCGACCCTAAAACCGGTGTAATGTGGTCCCGCCTCCTGGTCTTTGTCAGGACACGAGCTGCTGAATTTTGTAAAAGTTGTAAACCTGAGATACTCTTTTTGGAAAGACCAGAAAGCAGGGCATTACAGTAGTCGATACGACTGGTGATAAAAGCATGCATTAGCGTCTCCGTGTTGGCCCGAGAGAGAATGGGGCGGACTCTGGCTATGTTCTTTAGATGGTAAAAGCCTATCTTAATTAAAGTCAGCTCAGAGTCAAAAATCACACCCAGGTTCTTCACCGGTGAGGAAGGATTAAAAGACAATGACTGTAGTTTGGGTAAAAGTTTCTCTCTCTGGGCCTCAGGACCGATGACTAAAACTTCAGTTTTGTCCTGGTTAAGCTGGAGAGAGTTTTCTGCCATCCAGGATTTGATATCTAAAATGCAGTTAAAAAGTGCATCCATTGGCCTGGTGTCATCAGGAGACATGGAGATGTACAACTGTGTATCATCAGCATAACTATGATAACTAAGATAACTATGAAAGTTGACTCCATGTCTCCTGATGACATCACCAAGAGGGAGCATATACAGGTTAAAAAGCACTGGCCCTAAAATCGAACCCTGGGGCACGCCACATGTAATTCTATGGACCTTAGAGGAGCAAGTATCCACACTTACCATTAATGTCCTGTCTGTGAGGTAGGATATAAACCATTTGTGGACAGCACCAGAGAGGCCGATGTGTTTTAAACGAGTTAAAAGAATAGTGTGGTCGACTGTATCAAAGGCGGCGCTCAGATCCAGTTGAACCAACACTGTGACCTTCTGTGAGTCACAATTTAATCTAAAATCATTTAAAATCTTTAAAAGGGCCGTCTCGGTGCTGTGGTTTACCCTAAAGCCAGACTTTCCCAAGGACATTATGTGCATTTATAAAATCACCAAGTTGGGTAAAAACAAGTTTTTCTAAAATTTTGCTTAAAAAACCTTTAGTTTAAAAAACCTTTCACTTTTCTATTTTTATATAAAAATATTTTATAAAAATAACAATCATGTATCATTTTGCCTTCACTTCACAGTTGTCTGTTACTTGTGTGTGAACTTTCAGTAAAAAATTAAAATAAAATCTTTACGTTTAACATGACAAAATGTGCAAAAGTTCAAGGTGTATTAGTACTTTCGAGAGGCACTGAACATTACCACCACAGAGTATGGAGTGAATGAATAATTGCCCCTTGCACATTGCCTTGGTGACTTGTGTCCATGCAAAGCATTCCACAATTAAAATTCCCTTCCTTATAAAATATACTACAAATCTAACAGCAGTTATATTTACAACAAAATCACTGTATTCAGGAATAGTTAAGTTAATTCTTAAGTGTAAAATCTGTGATAATAAAGGCCCATTCTTCATCTGGTGAACTTTGTCAAAACAATATTTTCTCCAGTGGGATGTAAGGAGTAAATGAGTTTGCACACTTAATCTCATCTCCAGTGTGTAACGTGATAGGTGCAGGATCTACTAACAACTACTGGACCGTTTCTGCATCCTTGTTGTTTCACGTGTGTTTGGAAAAGCTGTGCATCATCCTATTATTCGGGTTTATAACGCTATGGTGCATGGCTGTGTGACGTGGCCTGTGTGGACGGTCATTTCATCAAGATAAAATACCCTGTTGATCAAAGAAGCGTAGGAGCAGAGAAGGAGAGACAAGAAGCTATGTGGAATGGTTGAGTGCAGCGATAAGGAGTCCTGACACATGCAAACAGCAGATGGATGACTCTTATCGGGACATCACAGAGAGCACACTCACGCCTCTGCCCTGCTGCACCGCGCCAGGATCACACCAGACAGACGAATAGGCGGCCTCACCCCCCGCCAATCATATCGCACATGCCCCGGAGCGCACACCAGGGCAAAGGCTGCAGCTATTTAGGTAAAATAATGTCCTCCGCAAATAGCAAGATATGGGGTCTCAGTGGCGGTCCTGGCCTGTTTGGTGCCCTGGGAGAACCACAATCTCTCTGTTACCCCTCACTCGAAATGCCTGTTAACTACCACCTTAGGGGTTGGATTAGGGTTATTTTCTCCAATTATGCACACCCAAATCTCAAAGCTTGCTGACTGTAGAGCCTACAGCCTATATGCCAGTGTGATGCCTCATTTGAAAACCAAAACCTTCTAGTTTCTAAAAATTATTGTCATTTTTTTGTGTATGAGAACAACGTACTTCACTTGCTGCCCCTAACCCTAACCCCCTGTTCAGTGAGTTCTAAGTGTTGTTTTGATGGATTAAACAGGCAGAAAGCTATGATGCATTGTTTACGTTATTACATTATCAGCTTACATTTTGAAACTGGCCACATTTATTACGTTATTGGCCGTTATTAGCAGGCGTTATTACGTTATCGGATCCTACAGGCTCCTTGGACAATGCCGCACAAGTCATACCGGAGAATACTGCCCATGTCGCCCATATCAAACTCCCCCACTGCCTGCAAACCCTGTAGTTTAGACATGGTCTGCCTGTGCCCTGTGTACAGCTTCCTTCTGTGCCCCAGGTCTGGAGGGCTCTGTCATGTTAATAAGGCTGAAACTCATCCCAGGACAGAGCAATAGGCAGTGATCAGCTGAGAATCGGGCCGTTCAGACTGAAACTCAGGTGTGAGTTAGGTCGTTAGGACTTAGCACTATAAAGGCTTAGGAATACAAAGATGTTTACACACAGGTGAGAGTAGCCGTTAATAGAGGGGAGAGACTTATCCAAGCTAAACAGTGGTCTATATAGTCTGCGGGCTGAACTGAAACTTTAGTGTCGCTGATGAAGCCTTTTGGATGAGAGGCGAAACGTTCTACACTTCAACTACAGAGTACAGAAGATGACTCAAGAACCTTCATTGGAGATTCTTGAGTTCATATTTCCACCAGAGCAACACAAATCGTAGAGGTCGACGAGCCTCAAATTTTAAGTCAGTGCAATAATTAAACATGTTATTGTGAAGATTTGTTTGTTTCCAGGTGAAAGTTTATATTAAGAGGACAAATTGGCCCAAAACCTGAAAATGGAAAAACTGCTTGCAGTGTCTCGATTATATTAAGGTCCAGAAAAGTGTCTTAACTATGACTTGACCAGACCTTGGGCTGCACAACTTTGAAGAAATATTAAATCCGATTATTACCATTACATTTCAGATTTATATGCTAAAATCAAGTTCACTGCACATGTTAAACACAGCCATACACATAAACATTAGAGAGAGGATTCAGATCTAATAAACTAATTGAAGAATATCATGCGTTTCAGAACATGTGTGTAAAAGCCTAATCTATAACTCATGAGCTCTCATTTTGGCTTTTTCCCTGTTTGAATAAAGATAATTAAAAGATAAAATAAATCATTCTGCTCTTCAATTACTGACCTTGTTTACCTATTGGCAATATTATTTATTCCTTTTCTCTACAATCGCACCAAACAGATGAATGAAGCCCCATCACCTGTCAATCACGCCGCACCTTTGCACCAACCATCTGATACAGTGAACACATCACAGGCCTAACCTTTGTGCCTGTGTCAAATTGAAATTTACCTGAAGCCCGGTGTCTCTAGGGGGCTGTGTGCACCGACAGATAAGACTGAATCAATGTGTTTCATCTTAATTGAACGGGTGAAGAAGCCGCCACACACTATGAGTAAACACTTGTGAAAGAAGACAATTTCATTTGAAAACCTTTGTTCATCTAGTAAGCTAAAATGACTTAATTTTCACAATGTTGATCTTCTTTTGAGCATGTTTAGATTGATTTACCATTGGTTTGGTCAGTATCGTTTCAGTGTTCCTTATTTGTTTCAATATGTTGTTTTTTGAAATAAAGTCAAATATTTCTATTTAATTTTATTCTTATTTTAACATTTAAATTAAGGATATGTACGATTTTTGGCTAAAAACGCCACAACAACAACAACAACTGAACTTGAGTCGTCTCAAGCTACATATTGTGGACATAGACATAACAAGTGGTCATGCAATACCTCATTTGAAAGCTCAGAACTTCTTCAATTGATCACAGTTATCACTTATCAGTCGCCTACTTCATCCAGGACAGGTGCTCAGATTTCGGGTGTGACTGTTAGGTTGATGGCAAACTGGTATAAGACCTGGCAACATCAAAGTGTCTGCTTTTGATTGGATCATTGGTTCAAGAAGCAAAACAAACATTACATACTCGGGCCAATAAGGTATTTTCGGCAGATTAAAAGGCCAATATCTCCGGAACCGGAAGTGATAGAGACTTTTTTGCACTGGGAAGAGCTCATTCAGAGCTTTAAAATGAGCTCCCACAACTTCCTAGGCCTCAGGGGATCAGAGAAACATTGCAGTGAAAATCAGTCACAAGTTTGTACACCTATTTTATGTTGCAGACATTACTTAAAATATCGGCCTATGTATCGGCTATCGGCCATGCCATCCCCTCCATATTGGTATTGGACCCCAAAAATCCAAATCGGTCGGGCCCTACTACATACATTACATGCTCTGCCCGACCCCGTCAGATCTCGGAAGCTAAGCAGGAAAGGGCCTGGTTGGTACTTGGATGGAAGACCATTTGGGAACCAGAAGCCTGAGGTGAATATAGTGAGTGAGTGAGTAAGTGGTTGGTGGTGGTCAGAGGGGCCGATGGCACAGACTGGTAGCCTTGCTTCTGTCAGTCTACCCCAGGGCAGCTGTGACTACAATAGTATGTATGAATGAATACTGCACGAAATTGTAAAGCGACTTTGAGCGTCAGGAAAAGCGCTAGATAATGCATTATTATTATTATTATTATTAGTAGTAGTAGTAGTAGTTGAAGTTGTAGTTGTAGTTGTAGTAGTAGTAGTAGTAGTAGTAGTAGTAGTATTACATATCCTATTTCGTTTTATTTTAAACCACTCAAAGGTATAACAAACAAAATTGTAGAAATCTCGAGAATGGCAAAAGACAGTAGTTCTGTTTTTAGAATTGCAGCGCTGACTGATGCATACTGTTATTGTGTCCTTGGGCAATACATTTCACCCACTCTGCCTATGTAGGAATGTGACTTGTGATCGGTTGAGGTCGGAGTGGCTGCTGTTGCAGATTGGCACAGTCCGCAAAAGTAACTTACCACCACCGAGTGTGTTGTGAATGAATAATGCAAAGTAAAGCAACTTTGGGCCTGAGAAAAGTGCTACATAAGACTACCCCACGTCAGAACTATAATTTGAGAGAATTACAGAACATCACAAACATAATTTCTTTTAGATGTCTGAACATCAAGGAACCTTTTATCTTGGGTGTGAATGTTAGGAGTCGTGACTGAGACGAAGTTTTGATATTGTTCTGCAAGATCAAGATGAAGAATGCGACTAATTCAATTTTATGCTCATGAGTGGCTCAAAACTACATGATTGATCAGAATTTTGTCAAAATAAGCTACAAGTAAGTTTAAAGTGGACATATGTGCAATTATGCAAGGATGCTTTCCATGCCTTTATTTATTAGCACAGCATGCTAACAAACAAAAGGTGATAAATAGATCCAATGCATTTCAGCAGAACGTGTGAATGATGCACACAGCTACTCTAGCTGTTTTTGACAGGAGACTAATGTTTTAACATAGTTATAAGCACAAATAAGTTGGTACAAAAAGAAAAATAGCAGGGCCTAGTTTATATTTCTATATTACTCTATGGGAGTGGCATGTTTTTGATAGATCTCTCAGCAGATTGTCCACAAAGTTTGAATCAATTATTTGCTAAGGATTAGGTCCAAAAACAGGTTAATGTTATGGCTAGAAGTTCTTTTAAAAATTGTTTCGAGGCCAAGAAGTCGGTAACTCAATTATTTCCCATTTTACAAGGGTTTTAGCTAATGTTAGTCAATGGATAATGTTTGCTTGTACCTAGAAACCCAGATATTCCAAGTGGTGTGAATGAAGACGATCGAGTGTTTTTTTCTTTTGGTCATTCCTCTGTGACATTTTTGACTGCTACAGTATATAACATTTGTTAAACATAAAACACTGTCCTCCTCTCGTCCTCACTGTTGTCTGGCCCAGCTTGTGTTCTTTGGCCCCGCTCCTCGAGGACAGCTGTTGAATCTCCCACGTTTTTATAGTGGGGCCGGTGCCAGCCTCGTCTTGAAGGCAGATGGTGGCAACACGTGGCACATTGGAGCAAAAGCAGAGACAATTCTTCATCTCAACATCTTCCTGCATAAATAAAATCATAAAAAATGTGCGAGGAGTTGCCAAAATATGTAGGCTGCTTCAAATAACATTGATCAAGTAGAAGTAAACAAAAGAGGACACTAAAGTGCACAGTACGGTGCAGCTATGGTAGCGCAGTGGTTAGCGCTCGTGCTTCACAGCTAAAAGGTCCGGTTTGATTCCCACCTGGACGGGGCCTTTCTGTGTGGAGTTTGCATGTTGTGTCTGTGTTGGTTTCCTCTGGGTATTCCGGTTTCCTCTACCACTAAAAACATGTACAATAGGCCAGGATGAATGATGTGTGCGTGTGAATGCATGGTGGTGGTCAGAGGGACTGTTGTTGAGGGACGGTCTAGACTTCTTATGTGCAATGAACAAAAACACTTTAAAAGGGTCAAAATACATAAGTAATCAAATTAGAACAGATTAAAGATTAATTAAAATGTAAAAATGTCAACATAGGCAGTGCAAAGTTTACAGTCATAGGGCAGGTGATATTGATTGATAAAGAGACACTGATACAGAAGTTACTACATGGTTTTTGCATTGAAGTCTTTGCACATGAATTACTAAACAGTAGAGTTGTACAGTCTGACAGCGGTGGGGATGAAGGACCTGTGGTAGCCCTCCTTCTTATTCATGTTTTTGAGATTCTTTTGGTTAGAGCGCAAATGTTTCTAGGTTATACTTGGTACAAAACTTTTGAGAACTACGGGCTTAGACCAAAGCATAAAATAAAAGTTGTAGAAAGATGCCAATTACTGCAATATAGGTGTATACGTTTATCCTACTTTTAGGGAAACTTCACAATGTTGTCAACTAAGTGGAATTGGACATCAACATCACTGATACAATTTATAATGTGCAAATGAACTAATAAATGAATAAATAATGTTCCAAGAACTTACTTAAATCCACTCTTTCTTCACATTATAAACATAAACATTTACCATATGTTCCCAAGAATAATGGCTAGAAAATATATATTTAAAAAATACAGTGTGTTTCCTCCAAATATCACACCTCAAGTACAAAGTCTGGCGTGATAAAACTACTGAACCCACATCAGAAAAAGGCAGCAGCTCTGTTTTAATACATAGCACGGACGGACAGGCTGCGACTGGAATGCAGTCCATGTCTTCGCGCTCCTCAAAGATACTGCTCTCCTTTGATAATCATCAGACTGTGAAGTCGGTGAATGTCACACAGCACCTGTTCCTTATCTGGCTTTTTCTGTTGTTTACATTCTTGGAAGCTTTGGGATAACTATTAGATAAGAGAAAGGGATGTTGCAATGTCAAATTTCACAATCACAATTATTCTTAGTTCATCATTTCTTTTTCAGACCATTTACAATTTCGCACATACTTTATTCACTCTCCACACTTTACTATTGCATTACTATTGTAGCCACAGCTGCCCTGGGGTAGAGTGTTAGAGGCGAGACTGCCAACCTGTGCCATTGGCCTCTTCGCCCGACATCAACGACTCACTCAAGCCACATTCATTTAAAGACAAGGTAAATGAAGTGCCAAACAAATGAGTCACTGCCATCCCAACTACGCCAACAACTACTCATTTTAAAATTCAGTTTTTGTGCTAAGTGGCCAAAAGGTTTGGTCACAGCACACATGCCTAAGCAGCGTGAGATCGACATTGGCTGGAACGTCTCTCCCTCCCCGCTCTTAACCTCCGTTTCACACTGCTTACTGTCCTGTCCAATAAAGCCTTTGAGCCAAAACACTTCAAAAAGAACCTTTTTCTTTTGCCAATCTGTAAAGCGATTTACAGATTGCTTTTATTTTTGGAGCGTTCAATGACGTGATCTATAACACTTGTGTTTCCTTTCTATGACCACGGAATTAATTGTAAAATCGATCCATCCAGACAGACCTTATTATAAGCTATTCACAATATTCACTTTTTCTATTCTCTGCCTCCTTTCATTTCCGCTCATGGTCGTGCAGCATTTGACCTTGTTAAAAAGCTCAGCACACTTTCAATTCATCAGTGCGAGCAGGGCCTTCATTGAGTGAAATAATGGCTTGTTTTCTCCCCCAGGGGCAACAATACACCTACAACTGTATTGATTGATGTGGTCGGGTCCTCCGTGGCCTACAAAGATAAACCGCAAGTCTAACCCAACTATCCATTAGCTCTGAACATCCTACTGTCAAGGCGCGCGAGTGTTTATTTTCTACTCCACCCAATCTGTCTCCGCGCTAGAAGAATCCATTCATCATGTTGGTGCTTTTCAGCTACTATTTCCTGTCATTTGCCTCACGTAGACAGGAGCAAAAAAAAATGGCGTGCTTTTTGGGATTCTGTCTTTGCAGCAAGTCCAGGCAGAGACGAGGTGCATGGAGGTGTGATAAGGGGAGGGTGATACATCGTCTACTTGATAATACTGATACTGTTGGTGCTCCTCGTAGCCTAGTGCTGTGGTCCTCAACGTGGTGTTCAGGACCACCACAAGGGTCACAAGATATTATGGGAGGCATGTGTTCTATGTAGTTTGAATGGAACACGTGCCCTGAGCGAGTTCACACATGCCACCAGTTTTTATACAACTCTGATAATTTACTGAATGTCTCTCCCCACTCTTCAACTCCTTTTTCACTGAGCTGTCCTATCTGATAAGGCCTAAGCACGCCCTCCTCTAAAAAAACACACACTTAAACACAAACATATGCAGGCTCTATTGTTGTTTGGAAAATATACAAATTGAGTACTTGTCATTTTAGAAACTAAACAAGAAGCTTCAAAAGTGCTGACGAAAATCGCAAAGTATTTCAGTACTTTAAACACAGCAGACAAAGCGTGTGGTTTATTATCACATTTGACTTTGCAACCATAAGTAATAACATGTTTTCTGAAGGATTGCAAAAGTATCTGATTATCATTATCAGAGAATGCAACAATCAGCATCTCTACTTTCTCCGTAAGTTAAGAAGAGCCAGAGTCCCAGCCTCCGTTATGTGCAACTTCTACAGAGGGACTATAGAGAGCATCCTGACCAGCTCCATCACTGTGTGGTTCTTCTACAGAGGGACTATAGAGGACATCCTGACCAGCTCCATCACTGTGTGGTTCTTCTACAGAGGGACTATAGAGGGCATCCTGACCAGCTCCATCACTGTGTGGTTCTTCTACAGAGGGACTATAGAGGGCATCCTGACCAGCTCCATCACTGTGTGGTTCTTCTACAGAGGGACTATAGAGGGCATCCTGACCAGCTCCATCACTGTGTGGTTCTTCTACAGAGGGACTATAGAGAGCATCCTGACCAGCTCCATCACTGTGTGGTTCTTCTACAGAGGGACTATAGAGAGCATCCTGACCAGCTCCATCACTGTGTGGTTCTTCTACAGAGGGACTATAGAGAGCATCCTGACCAGCTCCATCACTGTCTGGTTCTTCTACAGAGGGACTATAGAGAGCATCCTGACCAGCTCCATCACTGTGTGGCACGACGCCAGCACTGCCTCCTGACGAAGGAGCCTCCAGCGCATCGTGAGAGCAGTGGAGAGGATCTGCGGAGCCCCTCTCCCCACCATTAAGGACATGTACTCCACCTGTCTCACCCGCATAGCCGTCAGAATCACCAGGGACCCTACGGACCCATCACACAGTCTCTTCAAGGTAATGCCTTCCAGTCGACTTAAGAACGGTTTCATACACAAGGCCATCGGGAAGCTGAACTCCCTGCCCTCCCTCCCACCCCCCGCTCCACAATCAAGGATGAGAGAAATATATATATGAGAGATCCTCATTTTTGTCTGTCGCTAAATCACAATAACACTCCAGTAATCAAGTATGTCACATGGTGAAAGAAATATTGCAATTTTGCGATGATAACTAGCATAGAAATAAATGAGATTGCTTAAAGGTGCTTTTTATTCAGGTTTTTTATGGTTTCTGGTGGGTTTTCGGGATGGAACGTACACGTAACCATGGAGACAGTTCCATCAGCAGTGAAAACCTAAAAACAATTGATTCTGGATAGGGTTGTAAAATGTTCTATGTTTCAATGTTGGACATTTTCACAGGAAATTAACAGTAACTAATGGGAATTAACGGAATATATGGGAATTAAATGGAATGAACAGGGAATAAGTGGAACTGAAAGTTGCTTCTTTATAATCAGATATGAACTGCATCATAAGAATCTGATTTGAAACAGTATAAAGCTGAATCTTGGTTTAGGAAAGTTGACAATCGTGTTTTGTACCTTCCACTTCTTGAATGGGTCTGGGATGTTTTACGTTTCAAAATCATCATTAATGGATTAGTAATAGTTTATTCAATGAAAAATGCTAAAATATTGTTTATCTAAGCATTTTAACTGTTTTAAAATTTCCGAGCTAATGTTCCCATTGAAAGATTTCTCGAAAATCTCCGGAACAGTATTGGGAATTTTCCGCCCCATTGCAACCCTAGTCCTAGAGGCCACCAGGATGGAAAATAAAGGCGCCATGCTAACCAGCCGCTGGGTCACTGAAAGGTCAAACACGCATTATATTAACTTAATTCTGCATAAAAAGTTACAGAATGCGCCTTTAATCACTTACATTTACACTGTCTAAATCAAGTTGAAAATCATTACAGCTATGGCATACTTTATTGCCCCTCCACAGTGGGAGAAACCTGGCAGCAGTGGTGGGAAACCACAGAGCAGCGCCCATCCTCCAGATCATAACATGACATCCCTACCTGTAACTGTAGCAGACGATCATATGACGTTAATTGGTGCTTCAGTGCGTGCATGGTCACTCACTCGTGTCATTGGCCAAAGTTAAGAGGAAACCTGAACTTAGGACAGGCTTTTGACTCACTTCCTCCCTGGAAATGTCTCCTGTCGGGCGGCAAACAAAATAACATAACCTCCCGGACACAAGACTCTCAAAATGGATCGGAGTTTGGCCGATTACCAGCCGCAGATAAAGCGGAGGGATCCATCCAAAGTGATTAAAAAAAGTTCAAAACAGTTGAACCTGCTGGCAGCCAAATACTCTCGACCTTATTTTGTACAGTGAGTGTTTTAACAAGCAAAAACTCACAAATAATTCTGCCTCAATATTATATGAAATCTGTCCATTATTATGATCAAATATGAAAGTAGATACACAACCTTCATCTAGACCTGAATAATTTAGTCAAGTGAAAAGCATAGGGTTTTAAAAAGTCTTTCCACCGCAATGAGCCTTTGCTGTGTTTGATTTTTCAGCTTTTTCCCTATATTAGTATACAGTATCAGACTATCACAGGTACCATTTCAATCTGAAGGTTTTCCGACAGTGACTTTCCTGTTGTTTATTACTGTTCTGCAGAGTCTTTGCTTGTAATTTGTGGTTGCTTATGAAGGGCTGTGCAATAAATCAGAATTTAAGTCGCAATCTCAATTTAATATATAATAATAATAATAATAATAATAATAATACGTTGAGAAGAAACTGAATGAGAGAAAAAAAGTATTTGGTCATCTTATAGCCTACATGTGCTGCCCTGCCTCTTTGGCCTTCCACACAGCTGCCACAACATGTTTATTTGAAGTTCCCTCTCACAGGGCTCAGAGCAAGGCTTTTGTACATCCACTGTACACCATACTGCGTCAGTGGCTTCCAACAAAGACAGTAATGATGAGAGGTGCTCTATAGCAACAGCTTTAATTTCACGGGACGAATGCCTTTTATTACTACAAGACTTTGCCCCCTCCGTCTTGGTTACTTTGTCACCGTTGTTGTGCGCCCTGGTACTAGGCACAGAGGAATCTCAAGAATCTGTTTCGGCTGACTTGACTCTTATGTGGAGCCAAAGAGTGATGGTGACATTGTGCAATGGCTATTATAGTGGATCATGTTTAAGAATAGGCCACGGTGCTCTAGGTTCATGAGAAAAACATTTGGCCCTCAACTTACGCGGGGAAGGAGGGGAGAGAGCATGCATCGCTTCATTCAAATAATTAGCAGGAGGAAGCTTATTAGCATGTCACATTGGGCACCGGGAGCCGTGTGCGTGAGGTGTGCGCGCGCCTTGTGTGTGGCAGTGACAGGGTTAATCATACCCATATGGTGTACCAAGAGAGGTTTCCAGTGCTGCCTGCTGCCTGTGGGCCAAGTGCAGCCGAGAGGAAGGCTGGGTGGGGGCAGAACAGGCTGGGGAGGACAGCGGGACGCACTCGCTCTCAACACCTGCAACCTGCCCATTTCCACTCGAACTCCCTAGACAGAAAAAAGGATACAGCAACTCAATCCAACGCACGGCGAGGAAGTTTTTTGGTCCATAAAAGCAACTAAAGCTCGGAGAAACGCATGTGTGAGCCGTGAAGCAATAGTTAATCGCTTTTTGCTTCTTTTTTTTTTTTTTACTTCGGATTTTACTGACGCCAACTGGATACGCGGTTCTCCTGTAGCGGCTCTGCACGTCTCCAAACGCGGGGGGAATGTCGCACTAATATCCCCCTTAAAATAAAACAGAAGTTTTACTAGTTTCTCCCGAGGCGTATGAAGAAGGAGCGGATTCGTTGACAGAGAGACAAAGTCTGAAAGGCAAGGTAAGGCATTTTCACGTCCCCGCAGCTTAACTTTTAACTCGGATTTGGTTACACTGTAGTGAATGAGTTGTACGCGCCAAAGCTGCCTCCTATTTCTGGATGTTGAGTTCACAGGTAAGCCCGCGCTTGAGGCACACAATAAAGTATAGGTTAGACATTGTATTTTGTCAATTAAAGCAGGATTTAGTGTATTCATTATTAAGGGGATAAATGAAAAATAAAACTATAGATGTATTAGGCTAATCCCCATAGCTGCTTTTTTTTTTAATTTATGCTATCCAACCTTTCCTATAGCCTATTGATAGACTATTTCACCTATGGCACACATTCAGGTCATTGTGTAAGCTCTTCCTGAATCCTGAGATGTTTCATGTGTTATAGAAATTAATGGGGACTTCTGGTGAATCCTTTATCCTCACAGATTTTCCAAATTCACAGTGTTTTTAAGCATAAAGAAACGTATAATACATGAAATGGTCTAGTAGTCATACAGAAGAAAGATGTCTTTTTTTTTCTTTTTCTCTACGCTAAGAATCCATCCAGGGAAACTTTGATGCATTAAGGACATCCAGAAATAGCCTTGAGGGGAAATTAGTCTAAAATGTCTAAAAGAGAGAGAGAGAGAAAAAAAGGTTGAAGAATGTTTTACACAGGCTATTTTCTAGGCTTTAAATCATCCCCAAAAATGTTGTAATTATACATTTTTTCCAGTACACACGATAAATCATGACATGCACACTTAATTATGCTTTATTATTTTTGATTGAAATCCACAATTGACATTGATCTTTCTACTTTCTACTTCTACTGGTTGTGCCAAACTGTGGATTTCACAATAAACAGCAATTGCTTCAAGACTATCATGCAAGAAACAAGATTTATTTCACCACACACACAGTCTTCAACATTTCAGTTTGTTGTTTTTTAAATGTTTCTGGTTTTTGGTCTTAGCCTCCTCTCTGCACCTGACATGATGGTGTTGCGCTTCTTCTCTGTGTGCCCAATTGCCTGTGGTTTAGATCTACAATTGTTGAGAGACCAAGTGTAGTTCCAAGCCTGGTTAGTTTCGGTCCCTCCTTTTGTCCTGCTTCATGGTTTGGTCATCTTGTCCAAACTATATTGTCAAACTGCATGATCCCTAAACCCTCACATCAGCCTCGTTCAACTTCATGAGCAGAAAGAGACGCAGCTGTGAAGCCACACAGCGTAACATTTCACCGATTATTTAATGACCTGTGTTTTTAATGGGGAAAAATACTTCAGAAAACATGTGCTCTTCTGTGAGTGGGCTGGGCCCCATCAGACCTGACTCTATAACGTTCTCGTCTCCATGGAGATGTTGCAGCTTTGCCTTAACCACAGCTAGCCAACATTAGGTGCTTTATTTTGACAACTCATTGCAAAAAAAAAAAAAAAAAGCATTGCCAGTGTCTTACTCATCAATAGGAGCGCGTTTGATGTTGCTGGCATGTTTGTTTAGGTTTCGAGCTTTACAGCAGTGATGTGGTGTAGCAGCTTGAATGTTCCGCGGTGTGGTTTTAAGTGTTGGATTCTCTGCAAAATGTGTGCTTATGTGCCACATCTTACACTGTGTATATGGCCTGGTTTTGTCCTGTGTGTTGGTCATATCAAAGGCTGTCACGATAATTACTATACTGACTTATCGTTCAATAAATAACATAAATGATATCGTCTGACGTCTGTATATTTCTTATCATTTCCCCCCCTATTTTTTTTTAACTGGAGCAAATTGGGTTAGATTATATTTCATGTTTATTGCAGCTTGTGTGGTATTTTAGGATGATGATTATTGACTTTTAGAATAAAGGTTTTACTGTCCTTTTTATGCTTTAGTCAGTATCTTGTGTCTTTATAGTCAGTATTATTGTTTATTGCGATATGCCTCAATATATCAAACTTCAAATTTGCTCCATCAGAGCAGCATTAACATTGACTGTAGAACACGGGGACAGGTGCTTAAAAAGTAAAATGAAATGAACGATGTATGCTGCTTGAGTATTTTAAGGAAATTAGTATGGGGTTAAAAAAAAGTGCTTAAAATATCACCGAATTAATCTTCCCAGTGGGCGCGAGGCTGTGATTTTGAAGTCATTTGTCCATTGAGAATTATCATCAAATATATCGTTATCGTGATATTTCTTTTTAATATCGTGATATACATTTTAGGCCTTATCGCCCTGCCCTAGTACAGCCTGTACTGGTGGCTGTACTAATATTCACTCAGATGGTTCAGGCTATGCGGGTGCATTTGGGAGCCACGGGGGGCCTGCTCCGTACTTGCCCCAAAGAGCAGCCCATGGGATAGCTTATAGCTGCACAGAGCACACCTTCAGGGGCGCTATTTAATGGATGTTATGGACTCAGCTTTTAGTATTCATAATTTATATGGGATCCTCTCGCGGCAAAGTGCAGATGCATAATAAATGGCGGAGTTAAGGTCTAACTGTTAGGCTACTGTTTGAAGTAAAGTGTCAGGGATTGTTTCTGCAGCGAACTACCTGTTTCTTTGAACTGTCATGTCCCCGGGCCTTCAAAATGCTGAAAATACGCTGACGATCGGTGCCGAAAAACCCAAGTCGAATGCGCCGGGAATCACTAATGGGCATCTGAGTCTTGTTTTTTTTACACTTCACACGGAAAAAAGTCAATGAAATCTATATTTATGAAAGTCTAATGCGCTGATTAGAACGCTTCAAGGTTGAGGCATAGACAAGGTAGCTGCCTATTTTTCTTGTTTTTCCACATTATTCCAGGTTGCCAGTGCTCACAAAAAACAAAACAAAAAACTACTATGCAGTCCCAACACATACGTTTATGCTTTAAATAAATAATAAGCCTGTCTTCTTTTCCACAGCAGGTGTGAAGATTTGGACGTTGTTGCGCCTCTGCAAAAGTTGCCTGTTGGAAAAAGCTTGGGGCTAAAACTTGTGATCAGTGAACATCAGAGGAAAAACCTCTCCTCTCCTACTTTCTTATTCAGTCTCCCCTTTCCTCGCGGGACGCACGCTGTAATAATAGTGTGTTTTTTTTTCTTTCTCCCCCAGATTTAGATCTCTGTGGGCTACCTGCATGACTGTTGCCATGACAGCGGCCGGACTCCTCCTGGCGGTGCTGTGTGTTTGGAGAGGCCTGGCCCTGCAGTCCGCACCCCGGGTCCGACTTTCCTTCAAAGGTGAGCTGCTCCAACGCAAGCCACAAATAACAGGACTAAGAGCGGTAGTGTCTGTCTTAGGTTTTATTTTCAGACATGTGACCCACTAATAACCCTATCATTGGAGGTTAATTGGTCAAAGGGAACACGGTGTTTCCCAACAATAGAGGAGACTATGAGGTGGTCCCGACATGGGCTAAAAATAAGCTGCAGAATTAACTGGTGCGACGAATTATATCCTTTTCTGCCCAAATAACTATAACCGTGTACAACTATAGTCTGCTGATAAAAAAGAACAGTTTACATAGAGACACCACAGGCAGAACTTTAAGGTTTTGAGCCTCTTTGCATTCGCTCTTTCACCTAGGAACCTACGAATCGTCAAATGCCCTGTAAAGTGTAATATTATTTCACTGAATGAACAGATTTACAGGGGAAATTGTAACTCTCCAAATTTATTTTATTGCAAATCTAAACCTAATCTACAGGCGCAAATTTTCCAGTCAAATATAGGCTACTTGACTAATTTTTTCAGAAGGATTTGTTGATGGCTAATCCCGGCCTGAGTTATTGAGCTTTCAATCCCAGGATGAAGCAGAATCCCCCAAAAAACAAAGCAAGATTTGAATTTTATAAACCTTTTCAGTAAGGATTGTACTCAAAATGTATAAAACTGGGTAATTTAACGATAAAATGCGATGATTTCACACAAAAGTATATTAAAATAAATACACACACACACAAAGTCAATACTTTTTTCTCATATTTATAAAAATATCTCTAAATTGTTATTATTTCCCCATATTTTCCTGTCTCACTTTAAAGAGAAAGCATCGGCAATAAGTGAAATTCATAGTTTCAGCAGATGTCTGTTAGAAACACTATAAATGGATTGTTGTGAGCTGATATAAAATTTGCACCTCGAAACATCTGGAGCAGTTATTTGTTTCATCATTCAAGCACGTTTAAGCAATCCCATTTGTCGAGACTGAACAGATGCAAGTGCTTTGTTTCAACTGTTCAGACAAAGAGGGCTCGTCATCCATCGTTTCACCAGAGTCTGATCGTTTCAGAGCTTCATTTGCCTTCATTACAAAACATGTATATATCTGTTAGAACTGTGTTGGATGACCTCTGCTGTTATTCCAAACTTTCAAAAGGATAATGTTATTGAAGATTAGGAATAATATTTGTATTTTACCCAAAGAAAACAACAGTGATTATTACAAAAGTCGACTGTTAAAGAAGTAACTTGTTTACCTTAATAAATCCTTCTCGTAGTCCCTCTGGGGGTAATACAAGTGTTAATGGGATGATTGTGGGGTCTTTTTATCTCCCCCTGGTGTCTCTGTCCAGAAAACCACCCTTGCAACTTTCCCTGCCTCCGGGTCGGATGCGCAATACACACTAATAGAATCACAAAGAAGAAGCTAACAGGCTAACGGGCAAAGCTAACTGCGGGCTAGCGCCACTTAAGCAGTATTTAAAGCCAAGTTTGAGTGAATTGGGTTGTGGCACAATGTACAATATCCCTCTCTCCCTTTGTCTTTTCTGTCAGCGTAGTATTTACTCTCACGGACAATTTTTTTACAATGAGTAAAAAAAACGCAACATGCTATGACACCTGCAGTGGCACTTATGGCCTCTAGGGGCATGAGTTACTTAGTTCTGCTTTAAGAGGTTTGGCGATAAAGGGCTTTGTGTTTCTGTAAACTCCTTTTGGGGCTTGTTTTCTTACCACTGAGAATAGATAAAGTGCTTTATATTATAAAATGAGAAATATCAAAGCAAAGGTTTGGCACGGTAGTACAGTGGTTAGCGCTCGTGCTTCACAGCTAGAAGGTCCGGGTTCGATTCCCACCTGGACGGGGCCTTTCTGTGTGGAGTTTGCATGTTCTCCCCGTGCCTGCGTAGGTTTCCTCTGGGTACTCCGGTTTCCCCTACCACTAAAAACATGTACAATAGGCCAGGATGAATGAGAGTGTGTTTGAGAGTGCGCATGGGGGACGACGGATAGAAATTAGCCCAAGGCTACAATCCGGTGTGGCTTGTTTACATGCATGAGACCCATGTATGTTCATTAACATGCACTGTCCCGACCAAATAAACCAATAAAAAAATGAATAAAAATAAATAAAAAATAAATAAAAGATTATTACTTTATTTATTATTATTAAAGCCACACTGAGTACCATTTCACCCAACGGATGGAATGAAATACAAGTATTCATTTTATTACAGTTATGTTGAGAAATACATAAAAATGACCAAACAAATGTGTGTTTACTGTGAGCGGCTCATCTGTCCTGACGGTAACTATGCTGGGAGCTCGTCTCCATGGAATTGTTGACTAAAGGCAGCCAAATATGAGATTTAAATAGGTTAGGTCCTCATCCAAATCCATTCTTTGATTACCCGCTGCAAAAATAGTATTTTCAGTGTCTAGCTGGTCATTAGGAGCATGTTTTTTTGTATTGCTGGCAACCAAAAATGTTACACAGTGTGCCTTTAGATACAGAAATGGACATAGAGCTGCATGTCCCTTTGGCCATAGTGGGGAAAACAAGCAAACCGTCCATGGTGTCTAAATGTTTGACTCTATGCTGTGTAAAAGTTGTCCTTCATTTGTAAAAGATAACTTTTTCCTTATGGTTTTGTACAGTATTCTGGTGGCGCATTGGCAAAATTGCACTTTTGTCGTCCTTTCAGAGTGGAGTTTGCATGTTCTCCTCGTGTCAGGCCAATTATGAATGGTTTTGGAATAGAGTTTCTGCCCACTTCTCCTGACAGGTCACACCAATAGGAGAGAACGATATAGCACACTCACTCATCACTTTCACAGTTTCATTTTTAGTTTAATTCGGAAAAAACAACCTAATGATTTAAGGATATGTGCAGACTCTTCATGTTTCACATTTGAATAGCCTAACATTTCTTTTCACTGTTAAACCTTTAATAACCAGATTAAAATGGTGAACTCAGATGGTGAATAAGGTTTTATGAATAGCTCTGATTTTGGTCTGACCTCTGCTGAGAGACTGGATCCCA
The DNA here is from genome assembly GCA_007210695.1 of Neogobius melanostomus. NCBI lineage: Eukaryota > Metazoa > Chordata > Actinopteri > Gobiiformes > Gobiidae > Neogobius > Neogobius melanostomus. Next base: position 5,032,880 of record VHKM01000223.1, on the reverse strand, counting down.
GGAAGTCTATTTAGAACCACCATTGGTACGAAGTAGACTCATGGGCAAAGTGGTAGCTGCACTAATTCACCAGCTGTGACTCCATTTCTGTTCGGATTAATATCTTTAATGACGGGTTTCATACCGTGACTTCTGTTTGCCGAAGTGTAGCCCATGATATACGCGTTAAAGTTTAGCGATTTTAAGTGATAGATAGCGATTTAAAAAAAGAAATTACGAGTTATGTCCATCATTTTCAAAATCAAAATTCAAATAATGACACAAATGGTCACTTTGCTCTTTTCTGAATTGATTCTGATTGCGGCGCGGGGTCAATGCCGGGATACTGCAGGCAATAACTCGAAAAGCTAATTTTGAATCACCTTTGAAGCAAATTACACACAGAAGCTAAATGGTAGTGAAGGACAGCTTTATATCAACCTCCTGTTTGTACTCTACTTTTACCTTTACTTTAAAGGGACTATACCGTTTTTAAAAGTGTCAATATTATGTATTTTCCTGATCCTACATGTTCCATGTCCTAATGTGTAGAATGAGCCCAGACCTATTCACCACAACTGCCTCTAAAATCCCACACTATCACTCAAAAAGTTGTTACTTCGGGTCCGAATTGCCGTCATGCACGAGCTTAAAGGAATAGGCCACCGTTTTACATACTGAGATATGTTCTTACCTTAGCTTAGACTAGTTGATGTGTACCTGTCTAGTCTTTGTGCGTGCGCTCAGTCACGCAAATGTTGTTAGCATTTAGCCTCTCCCAGCAATGGTATAGTGGTAAACTGGGGTGAAGTTAGAAGCTACCAAGCTGTTCCACGTTTTCCCTATTTAAATACAGTTACGGGAGCCTTTACACGATCCAAGTCTAGTTACACAAAAATAAACATGTCATGTAAAGGCTCAAGTAACTGTATTTAAATACCTTTGCTTGGAGTGGCTAAATGCTAACAACATTTGCGTGACTGAGCGCACGCACAAAAATCAGACAGGTACGCATCAACTCGTCTAAGCTAAGGTAAGAACATATCTTAGTTTGTAATAACGGTGGCCTATTCCTTTAATATAGAGGCTGCAGTTAGGCGTAAGACCTGAGGTGGCAGTAGTGAGTATTAAATGACCAACTTGCATCTAGTCCCTTTAATATGTGCCATTTAAAGGTGACTTATATGCAAAATGTATATCTTTTTTTTAAAACCTTACTCCCTCATCAAAACATACCTGGATTGGTACTGTATTTCACTTCATTTGCACAGTTTGAGTGACCCGGTTTGTTGGTTGCTTCTTTCCTGCTGAAGTGCTTTGATCAGTATTTTCTGGATTTTGTCGTAATAGATTGATTTATTACCGTGCCGTTGCTAGAAATTGAATCTTGTAGATACTGTTTTATCCATGCCCACTCAAACTCCTTCTGACCAACACATTCCTCACTCCTCTCTGTCTTTTCCATACATTGACATTTTTCCAATTTTAAAACGAAAAATGCTGGTAAGTGGTGAAATATGTCTACTACTTAAGATTTCCGAGTATTACAACCTGATGATAGTATAATTTTATCAGAAAGGTGCCACATGGGTCTACATGGGCTTTTAGCACGAAATATCATCTTTCCTTTTCCTCATTTCCTTTGTTAGTCACTTCCCCTGGCAATATTTCCTCTCACAATGTTTTTGTTCATTCATAGAACCTGATGAATGGTGTGCTCACATATTCTGATGTTTTATTGTCCTAAAACGACCCAACCCAAAAAAGCTGTAGTTAGTTCAGAGTTATGTCCTCCTTATCTACTTAGAGGCGGCACGGTGGCTGAGTGGTTAGTTCTTCTCCATCTGCATCGAGAATCTCAGGCTTGGCAGGGGCTTTCTGTCTCTGTGTAGGTTTCTCTTGCTGGTCAGGTTGGCCCTGATGGCTCCATAGGGGCTCAGGACTAACCATCCATCTGATCTATCGATTATATAATGACAATAAAAGCATTTCCCCTTTACTTTAACCCAGTGGTCCTCAACTGATGTGGCGTCAGGACCCAGCATCACGCTTGGATGACGAGCTGCGACCCAAATAAAAATTCATTTTGTCTTATATAATGATGAATATTGCATTTACCCATACATTATTCTTGAATAAGCATTAGATAAGCCTAAAGAGCTGACATCATGATGAAGCTCTTTAGGCTTACATAGCTGATAACATTTTAACAGACTCAGATGGTGTTATTATACTTTTTCAGAAGATAAATATTGAAAGAAGTGGCTCGTGACCCACTGAAAATAGATCCGCGACCCACCAGTTGAGAACCACTGCTTTAACCTCATCACCCTCATGTAATTTAGTATTCAGTTTAGAGATGACCTCACTTTAACCAAAACCATTTCCCCCAGTTCAGCTTTACCCAAATCTAAAAGCTTCTCGGTGCCTATAAGCCAATGCCTCATTTGAAAGCTAAGACCTGCAAAACCGATCAGACCTTTTTTGCCACAATGTCGCCGCTTTTTTTTAATCACATTTTGAAGCGTTTTTGTCTCTTTTTTATCACTATTTTGGTCCTGTTTTTATAGTTTTTTTGTTTTGTTTTTCTGGCTTTTTTGTCACTTTTTTGTCACATTTTTCAAGAAGCTTTTAGATTTGGGTAAATAATGTTTAAATAATTCATCTCATACTGTAGTATAATATCTGTCTATGAAAACTATAGTTACATACTTTCTTTAATGAATAAAACATAATTGTTTGGCCCAGTTGGATCCTCATCATACAGTAAGTAGTTAAGTGTAGTTGTCTATGGGAGAATAAAATAATAATGCAGTCTTGTATGGATATAAACCTTGTTCTTTCTATTATTTTCATAGTGGTATAGTATAGCTATAGAAGATCTTAAACTGCAGAAGCAAATCATGTGAATTTGTTGTTGAAGTATTGGCATTCAGCCCTGTTTTCCGGATGCTTTTGGGGCATTTCTAGAGTGTTATGCTTAAATGTTGTCCTACTGCAGCTTCCTTCACTCCTGCAGCCGACCCAAAATGTGTGGAGCCCTGATCTTTCAAACCCCACTCCCAAATGACAGCAGGCATTGCCCTCATTGTTAATTTCTTTGTTTTCCCTTGTTAGTCATCGCTGCCCTCTCCTCTGGCGATATTTCCGCTCACATATGTAAAGAGCTTATTTCCTGCCTCGCGTCAAAAACAGAACGTTCCTGAAAACAAAAGCTGGATGTTACGTGTGACTGGTGAGCGGCGCTGCCCTCCAAAACCCTCCCCCGCCCTCCAGCCCCATGCAGAGCGCTGCTTAATCATCTGACACGGTGACGCGACGTAGGCAGCACCTGTAACTTGACCATAAAAGCAAAATGATATTCAAGGAGATAAATGTTTTTGGCCCCGGGGCTGAAGTGCGAGGTCTTTGGGATTTTCCCCCGTATAATCTAATGGGGGGAGACTCACGTTTAAAGTATGTGCATGGCAGCTTTGATCCGAAACAATGCAGGTGATTACAGTTATCTGTGCATTTCAATCTCACACACCTGACAGGCCTCGCTGGCACTTAAAAATGCAGGAGTGAAAAAGATTTACGAGGAGCATTTTTGTGGGTTAATGTCAGACAAGAAGAAGAAGAAAATAAATGATGTGTGGACTGCGTATCAAATGAATTATCCGTCACCATATCTCATTTAATTCACTTGTTCATGGTTTTTCTGAGTGGTTTATTTATTTATTGACAGTTTTTCTCAATTGATGAGACACTAAATACCAGTGTCTGCCCCAAGCCACCAACTCATTGAGCTCATAACTGTTTTGTCAAAGCCTCAACACAATTCATGATTTGCGCATTGTCTCTTTGTCAAAGCACTGAGCATAATAGTCAATCTTTGAACACATTGAGTCAACAGTGTTAGTGTTTTGCGGTGCATTGTGTCATTGTATATCATCTGTGCGCACGTTTCCACAACTATTTTTTTTACCAGGAAGGCTGATTTTCGACCTAATAGTGCAGCGCTACACGAATAACAAAGGAAAAAGTGGCAAAATAGTGTGCAGTGTTAAGACTAAGAGTAAAGCACTATGAACTTGCTTATTGTCGGTAATGCATGGTATAATCTCCTCTGTTAACAAAATATCCTGTCACTCTGGGGTCTTTTAATGTATAAAGATAACTGTAGTTTAGCTCAGATCAGATTAGTTGAGCAGTTCATAATCGTATTCCAGACTTTCCTCAAATGTTAATGCTCTTTCACATGTTTAAAATATGCACTGAATCTAATTGCAATGCTTCCAAAATCGCATAACGCTGTGCTCAAGCCATTCTGGGCAAATTAAAAAAACATCTACGGGCTGGTATTAAATAGGAACAAAAGTTAATTCTGGTAACTAAGAAAATTTGAGCTACCTTCCAAATAGAAATGGCCAATAGTACAAAAAGCTGTGGCCTAGTTTCTGCAGTAGGTGTTATTGTCAGACTGCTGGGTTTTAATAGCGTCCAGTGAAATCTTTTGCAAAGTTTCAAGTATGGAGCCCATTATTGATGAGTCAACATATCATTCTGCTGTGGATTCACATCGAGACAAAAGCAGATGTGTTCATGCTTTTATACAGGAACAGCTCCATTTGTAGCACACGATAATAACAATGCAGTTAAGCTTGACCCCTGACACAAATCCTTGTTCAGTAAACAGCTTATTTCCACCTTGTGTTTTTTGCAAGGGTTTTTTCCTAAAGCAGGTTTGGTCTTGAACTTGATCTTGTCCGTCCTTCTTAAAGTTTAGCATCCAGGATTTCACACCTGTAAAAGCTCTCTTTACTGGGCCTGGTTCACGTTCTGCGTTTGTGTAAAACTGTGTCATTCACAAAAAAAAAGCTCCCTTCCCCCTAATGCCAAACAAAAAGCAGACAAGTCGGATTTACTCTCCAACAGTTTTGTGCCACAGCAAGGATTTATTGTTCATTGTTTGTGACAGCGAGTTTCTTTGTTCTTGGAGGCGCCGTGGAGGAGGTTTTGGGGGCTCTGGGCATGTGATTTCTGAACGATTGAAGTGGCCTCAATGACACACTGGGACACAGCGATAGCCATCTTGTATTGTTTCTCTGTGTTGCTGGGAAGCCTTTCCAGTTATACATCTTTGAAGAGCCCTGACCGACTTACAGAGAATTACTCAGCATTGCTAGACAGCGTAACGTGCAGTGAAACACAAGCCAAATATGAGGGTCCTCACCGCACTGTCACCAGTTCAGACTGAATATTATGTTCATTAGAATCTCAGTGCCACTGTTGTTTGTTGTAACATGAGATTATCTTGTGATGCCGCTTCAATCGAATGCCCAGTGTTTCCCGCAGGATCAAAATGCTGTCAGGGGATAACTGATTGCTGAATGTTTAGCAGATGATGGCGGTACATTGTGGGTTATTTTGGGAGAATGGACACATGTGAGGGGTGTGGCTGGCTACATTTAGCCTGTTCAGTGAATCCACTCCAGTCCAGTGGCTTGTTATCCTGTGTTTACCCCTCAGGAACAGTACCTCACCTCCATGACTCCATCCCGCCTCGTCCGGAGATCCGATTGCATAGTTTATTTTAGTGGCACCTTGACTGCATCCTGTTAACATTGACCCCAAAAGGGGAAGATGGCTGCCACTTTGATGTAAATAAAGATTGTGCTTCCTCTTGAATCCTTGTAAGCCCGCTTCACAGGCTGTCTGCGAACATTTGTCATTATATAAGCCTTCTGTCTTTAGCCGGCCTCCGCCATGTCCCAGTGAGTACATACTGTATGGTGGCCACTATGTCGGACACGTCACAGATGTGTGAGTAGCTTTTAATACAAGACATATTTGATGTAGCTCGGGAAACAGTTCTGCTCAGTGTGGTACAAGCAGAATCCATTTGTCTTCGTAAGCAGCTGCACATTTGTAAATTGTTCAATCGAAGCTTTCAGCAGGACAAAAAACAGGAACATTTTCCACTGCGGAGCATGTCTTAACAGGCTATGCTCTGCTGAACACAATCCTGATCTTGAGAATTAGCTCCCGGTTCCACTGACCGTGTGTCCTGGGGGACCTGCTTTCACGCCCAAGTGGCATGTGGTGCCTTAAACTCAATCAGACGGTCTGGGCACATGAAATATTGAGATCTTAAAAGCGAATGTTTCTCAAAATGCTCTGGGTTGAGCTATATTTATCAGTGGCACATTTCTCCAGGAATATAGTGAGAATGGGGTAGAAAAGGATCATAAGTTCATCCATCGCTAATAAAACACTGCATTTCACTTTTCTTATTAGCCTTTTAGGGTGACCACTCTTTTTGATTGCACATTTATTCCCACCTATTTGGATGATTATTACACATATTGTCAATGCCCATGACAGCTAGGCCTTTATCATTTAGATTACCAAGTATAGACGTAATTAGTTGGATATACAGGTAGTTTCCACTAAATTGCTCAACTGGTCCCACTTTTTCTAGTATTCGAGCTGGTCACCCTTTATATAAAATGATCAGTGTGACTAAAATCTAATGTAATGCATACTTTGTTTACACAGAGCTTATGGACACTCGTGCAGCCAGACCCTTCAGTTTCTCCTTCAACACCAGTGACTACCGCATCCTGCACATGGACCAGGACCAGGGCCGTCTGTACCTGGGCAGCCGCGAGTATCTGGTGGCCCTTGACATGCACAACGTCAACAAGGAGCCTCTCATAGTGTGTACAAATGCTTTTTCCTATGGGGCTTTTTCACATCTTTTAAAATGTATAAACCATGAAAGCGAGCAAAGTGGAGCTTTCCTGTCACAGTAATGCTTTATAGAGGCTTTTTTTAATTAGCTTTTACAATATATGTCTATTTCATTGACAATTTCACCACATTAAGTACATAAAGAGAATTTAAAATTACGTTACTTACAAACATTTACCCTACTAGAAACAAAAATTGGGTACAGGTAGAGGTGGTTATGAATAAAGCAAATTTACTTTAGTAGTTTTTGAAGACGGTTTGTCCCTGCTGTGTTGCCGTACAGGTGGTGAATTCCATAGAAATAAAAAGGAGAAGTGGGATTCGATCCTCACATAATTATGCGGACAGTTAGCAAGTACTGTAGGCTAGTCCAGGATACTTTTCAGAGTCTGTTACCCTGCTCAATGTATTTTCCTGTAACCGTTAGCATTAGCCACCAAACATCGCAAATTATGAACAATCCAGATGTTTTCAGCTGTTGTTAACCCATGGTCTACATTTAGGTGAAGTCAAAGCCAATAATGAATGTAGAGACTAACGATGCACCGATCCAGATTTTTTGCTACCGATACCGATACTGGGGTTTGAGTATCTGCCGATTTCAGATATTTACCGATACCAAGTGGCTTTCTCTGAGTGAAAAATTTAATTGACTCTTTTCTCCATTTTAAGATCAATTAAGTCTAATTTTATTGTTATGATGTTACAGATCAGTTATCAATTATATCTATTGTTAAACTCTTGGATAAACATTTAACAAGGATGGACTGGACTTTTCTACACTAAATATCCTTGGGTATCCTTTAGGTTACATTAATATAAACAACTCACATTAAGTGATCTGATCATTGATTGACTGCGGAACTTTCCGCAGTCAATTATTGGTTTTCATGTTCTTTAATATTATTGATTGACTGCGGAATCTTCCGCAGTCAATTATTGGTTTTCATGTTCTTTAATATTATTGATTGACTGCGGAACTTTCCGCAGTCAATTATTGGTTTTCATGTTCTTTAATTGATTGACTGCGGAATTTTCCGCAGTCAATTATTGGTTTCCGTTTCTTTATTATTATTATTATTATTCCCGCACATTTTTCCTGATTTTCTGCACCTTTCAGCACTTTCATGCTTTGTGCAATTTCTGCAAGTTATGCATCAAAACGTTCCGCATGTTGAGGAGAATCCTGCTATTACTTTTCGGACTTCTGCAATTTACGGTTTTTCCGCAATCGGACGAAATACCGCACATTTTTCCCATTGACGCATAATGGGGCTCCCGCAAATTCATGCTTTTCCGCATTTTTTTCCGCAATTTCTGCAATTTCTGAACTTTGTGCATGTTCAGCTTCCGCAACTTGTGGGTTTTGAGAAAAAATTGGCCTTCTGCAGTTTTCCAGTTTTTTTCTACGGGAATTTGAAATTTTTGCATTGGTGTGTATGTGGTCTCTGCTCCATTAGTGTGTATGGCGAATCCAGCCAATGGGATTTCTGGCTCTCCAAGTGTTTCAGCCATTTGTGCAGCTTCTGCAATTTCAGCATTTAGACGATTTCAACAGTTTGACCAGTTTATGGAATTTAAGAAGTTTATGGAATATAAACAATTTATGCAAATTAACCACTTTATGGAATTTAAACAGTTTACGCATTTTAACCAGTTTACGCATTTTAACCAGTTTATGCAACATAACAATTTATGCCACTTAGGATTTATGAAATTTAAACAGTTAATGCAGTTTATATAATTTATGCAAATTAACCAATTAATGCATTTTACCGTTTTTTTTTGCAATTTAACCAGTTTATGCAACATAACAGTTTGTGCAATTTGAACTGTTCATGCATTTTACCGGTTTATGCAAATTAGATTATGCAAATTAACAAATTTATGCACTTTACAGTTTTTCTGCAATTTAACCAGTTTATGCAATTCATCCAGTTTATGAACATTAGATTATGCAAATTAACCAATTTCTGCAATTTATGCAATTTCTGCATTCGATTCCCGCAGTTCCGCAGTCAATCGCAATGGCGCAGCCATTGCTGCATTTCTAGTTATTATTATTATTATTCCCGCACATTTTTCCTGATTTTCTGCACCTTTCAGCACTTTCATGCTTTGTGCAATTTCTGCAAATTATGCATCAAAATGTTCCGCATGTTGAGGAGAATCCTGCTATTACTTTTCGGACTTCTGCAATTTACGGTTTTTCCGCAATCGGACGAAATACCGCACATTTTTCCCATTGACGCATAATGGGGCTCCCGCAAATTCATGCTTTTCCGCATTTTTTTCCGCAATTTCTGCAATTTCTGAACTTTGTGCATGTTCAGCTTCCGCAACTTGTGGGTTTTGAGAAAAAATTGGCCTTCTGCAGTTTTCCAGTTTTTTTCTACAGGAATTTGAAATTTTTGCATTGGTGTGTATGTGGTCTCTGCTCCATTAGTGTGTATGGCGAATCCAGCCAATGGGATTTCTGGCTCTCCAAGTGTTTCAGCCATTTGTGCAGCTTCTGCAATTTCAGCATTTAGACGATTTCAACAGTTTGACCAGTTTATGGAATTTAAGAAGTTTATGCAATATAAACAATTTATGCAAATTAACCACTTTATGGAATTTAACCAGTTTACGCATTTTAACCAGTTTACGCATTTTAACCAGTTTATGCAACATAACAATTTATGCCACTTAGGATTTATGAAATTTAAACAGTTAATGCAGTTTATATAATTTATGCAAATTAACCAATTAATGCATTTTACCGTTTTTTTTGCAATTTAACCAGTTTATGCAACATAACAGTTTGTGCAATTTAAACTGTTCATGCATTTTACCGGTTTATGCAAATTAGATTATGCAAATTAACCAATTTATGCACTTTACAGTTTTTCTGCAATTTAACCAGTTTATGCAATTTCACCAGTTTATGAACATTAGATTATGCAAATTAACCAATTTATGCAATTTATGCAATTTCTGCATTCGATTCCCGCAGTTCCGCAGTCAATCGCAATGGCGCAGCCATTGCTGCATTTCTAGTATTATTATTATTATTGATTGACTGCGGAATTTTCCGCAGTCAATTATTGGTTTTCGTTTCTTTATTATTATTATTATTATTCCCGCACATTTTTCCTGATTTTCTGCACCTTTCAGCACTTTCATGCTTTGTGCAATTTCTGCAAGTTATGCATCAAAACGTTCCGCATGTTGAGGAGAATCCTGCTATTACTTTTGGGACTTCTGCGATTTACGGTTTTTCCGCAATCGGACGAAATACCGCACATTTTTCCCATTGACGCATAATGGGGCTCCCGCAACTTCATGCTTTTCCGCATTTTTTTCCGCAATTTCTGCAATTTCTGCAACTTGTGCATGTTCAGCTTCCGCAACTTGTGGGATTTGAGAAAAAATTGGCCTTCTGCAGTTTTCCAGTTTTTTTCTACAGGAATTTGAACTTTTTGCATTGGTGTGTATGTGGTCTCTGCTCCATTAGTGTGTATGGCGAATCCAGCCAATAGGATTTCTGGCTCTCCATGTGTTTCAGCCATTTGTGCAGCTTCTGCATCTTCAGCATTTAGGCGATTTCAACAGTTTGACCAGTTTATGGAATTTAAAAAGTTTATGCAATATAAACAATTTATGCAAATTAACCACTTTATGGAATTTAACCAGTTTACGCATTTTGACCAGTTTACGCATTTTAACCAGTTTATGCAACATAACAATTTATGCCATTTAGGATTTATGAAATTTAAACAGTTAATGCAGTTTATATAATTTATGCAAATTAACCAATTAATGCATTTTACCGTTTTTTTTGCAATTTAACCAGTTTATGCAACATAACAGTTTGTGCAATTTAATCTGTTCATGCATTTTACCGGTTTATGCAAATTAGATTATGCAAATTAACCAATTTATGCATTTTACAGTTTTTCTGCAATTTTACCAGTTTATGCAATTTCACCAGTTTATGAACATAAGTTTATGCAAATTAACCAATTTATGCAAATTTCTGCAATTTCTGCATTCGATTCCCGCAGTTCCGCAGTCAATCGCAATGGCGCAGCCATTGCTGCATTTCTAGTTATTATTATTCCATCTTTTTCCTGAATTTCAGCACCTTTCAGCACTTTCATGCTTTGTGCAATTTCTGCAAGTTATGCATCAAAACGTTCCGCATGTTGACGAGAATCCTGCTATTACTTTTCGGACTTCTGCGATTTACGGTTTTTCCGCAATCGGACGAAATACCGAACATTTTTCCCATTGACGCATAATGGGGCTCCCGCAAATTCATGCTTTTCCGCATTTTTTTTCCGCAATTTCTGCAATTTCTGCAATTTGTGCATGTTCAGCTTCCGCAACTTGTGGGTTTTGAGAAAAAATTGGCCTTCTGCAGTTTTCCACTTTTTTCTACGGGAATTTGAAATTTTTGCATTGGTGTGTATGTGGTCTCTGCCCCATTAGTGTGTATGGCGAATCCAGCCAATGCATTTTAATAGGATTTCTGGCTCGCCATGTGTTTCAGCCATTTGTGCAGCTTCTGCTATTTCAGCATTTAGGCGATTTCTACAGTTTGACCAGTTTATGGAATTTAAAAAGTTTATGCAATATAAACAATTTATGCAAATTAACCACTTTATGGAATTTAACCAGTTTACGCATTTTAACCAGTTTATGCAACATAACAATTTATGCCATTTAGGATTTATGAAATTTAAACAGTTAAGGCAGTTTATATAATTTATGCAAATTAACCAATTAATGCATTTTACAGTTTTTTTTGCAATTTAACCAGTTTATGCAACATAACAGTTTGTGCCATTTAAACTGTTCATGCATTTTACCGGTTTATGCAAATTAGATTATGCAAATTAACCAATTTATGAATTTTACAGTTTTTTGCAATTTAACCAGTTTATGCAATCTTAAGTTCATGCAACATGAAAGTTTATGCATTTTACCGATTTATGCAAATTAGATTATGCAAATTAACCAATTTATGCATTTTACAGTTTTTCTGCAATTTAACCAGTTCATGCAATTTATCCAGTTTATGCATTTTACCATTTTATGCAATTTCACCAGTTTATGAACATTAGATTATGCAAATTAACCAATTTATGCAATTTCTGCAATTTCTGCATTCGATTCCCGCAGTTCCGCAGTCAATCGCAATGGCTTCAGCCATTGCAGCATTTCTAGTTATTATTATTATTGATTGACTGCGGAACTTTCCGCAGTCAATTATTGGTTTTCATGTTCTTTAATATTATTATTATTATTATTATTATTCCATCTTTTTCCTGAATTTCAGCACCTTTCAGCACTTTCATGCTTTGTGCAATTTCTGCAAGTTATGCATCAAAATGTTCCGCATGTTGACGAGAATCCTGCTATTACTTTTCGGACTTCTGCGATTTACGGTTTTTCCGCAATCGGACGAAATACCGAACATTTTTCCCATTGACGCATAATGGGGCTCCCGCAAATTCATGCTTTTCCGCATTTTTTTCCGCAATTTCTGCAATTTCTGCAATTTGTGCATGTTCAGCTTCCGCAACTTGTGGGTTTTGAGAAAAAATTGGCCTTCTGCAGTTTTCCACTTTTTTTCTACGGGAATTTGAAATTTTTGCATTGGTGTGTATGTGGTCTCTGCCCCATTAGTGTGTATGGCGAATCCAGCCAATGCATTTTAATAGGATTTCTGGCACTCCATGTGTTTCAGCCATTTGTGCAGCTTCTGCTATTTCAGCATTTAGGCGATTTCTACAGTTTGACCAGTTTATGGAATTTAAAAAGTTTATGCAATATAAACAATTTATGCAAATTAACCACTTTATGGAATTTAACCAGTTTACGCATTTTAACCAGTTTATGCAACATAACAATTTATGCCATTTAGGATTTATGAAATTTAAACAGTTAAGGCAGTTTATATAATTTATGCAAATTAACCAATTAATGCATTTTACAGTTTTTTTTGCAATTTAACCAGTTTATGCAACATAACAGTTTGTGCAATTTAAACTGTTCATGCATTTTACCGGTTTATGCAAATTAGATTATGCAAATTAACCAATTTATGAATTTTACAGTTTTTTGCAATTTAACCAGTTTATGCAATCTTAAGTTCATGCAACATGAAAGTTTATGCATTTTACCGATTTATGCAAATTAGATTATGCAAATTAACCAATTTATGCATTTTACAGTTTTTCTGCAATTTAACCAGTTTATGCAATTTATCCAGTTTATGCATTTTACCATTTTATGCAATTTCACCAGTTTATGAACATTAGATTATGCAAATTAACCAATTTATGCAATTTCTGCAATTTCTGCATTCGATTCCCGCAGTTCCGCAGTCAATCGCAATGGCTTCAGCCATTGCAGCATTTCTAGTTGATTGACTGCGGAATTTTCCGCAGTCAATTATTGGTTTTCGTTTCTTTATTATTATTATTATTATTATTATTCCCGCACATTTTTCCTGATTTTCTGCACCTTTCAGCACTTTCATGCTTTGTGCAATTTCTGCAAGTTATGCATCAAAACGTTCCGCATGTTGAGGAGAATCCTGCTATTACTTTTCGGACTTCTGCGATTTACGGTTTTTCCGCAATCGGACGAAATACCGCACATTTTTCCCATTGACGCATAATGGGGCTCCCGCAAATTCATGCTTTTCCGCATTTTTTTCCGCAATTTCTGCAATTTCTGCAATTTGTGCATGTTCAGCTTCCGCAACTTGTGGGTTTTGAGAAAAAATTGGCCTTCTGCAGTTTTCCATTTTTTTTTCTACGGGAATTTGAAATTTTTGCATTGGTGTGTATGTGGTCTCTGCTCCATTAGTGTGTATGGCGAATCCAGCCAATGCATTTTAATAGGATTTCTGGCTCTCCATGTGTTTCAGCCATTTGTGCAGCTTCTGCAATTTCAGCATTTAGGCGATTTCAACAGTTTGACCAGTTTATGGAATTTAAAAGTTTATGCAATATAAACAATTTATGCAAATTAACCACTTTATGGAATTTAACCAGTTTACGCATTTTAACCAGTTTACGCATTTTAACCAGTTTATGCAACATAACAATTTATGCCATTTAGGATTTATGAAATTTAAACAGTTAATGCAGTTTATATAATTTATGCAAATTAACCAATTAATGCATTTTACTGTTTTTTTTTGCAATTTAACCAGTTTATGCAACATAACAGTTTGTGCAATTTAAACTGTTCATGCATTTTACCGGTTTATGCAAATTAGATTATGCAAATTACCCAATTTATGCATTTTACAGTTTTTCTGCAATTTAACCAGTTTATGCAATTTCACCAGTTTATGAACATTAGATTATGCAAATTAACCAATTTATGCAATTTATGCAATTTCTGCATTCGATTCCCGCAGTTCCGCAGTCAATCGCAATGGCGCAGCCATTGCTGCATTTCTAGTTATTATTCCATCTTTTTCCTGATTTTCAGCACCTTTCAGCACTTTCATGCTTTGTGCAATTTCTGCAAGTTATGCATCAAAACGTTCCGCATGTTGAGGAGAATCCTGCTATTACTTTTGGGACTTCTGCGATTTACGGTTTTTTCCGCAATCGGACGAAATACCGCACATTTTTCCCATTGACGCATAATGGGGCTCCCGCAAATTCATGCTTTTCCGCATTTTTTTCCGCAATTTCTGCAATTTCTGCAACTTGTGCATGTTCAGCTTCCGCAACTTGTGGGTTTTGAGAAAAAAATGGCCTTCTGCAGTTTTCCAGTTTTATTCTACGGGAATTTGAAATGTTTGCATTGGTGTGTATGTGGCCTCTGCTCCATTAGTGTGTATGGCGAATCCAGCCAATGCATTTTAATAGGATTTCTGGCTCTCCATGTGTTTCAGCCATTTGTGCAGCTTCTGCAATTTCAGCATTTAGGCGATTTCAACAGTTTGACCAGTTTATGGAATTTAAAAAGTTTATGCAATATAAACAATTTATGCAAATTAACCACTTTATGGAATTTAACCAGTTTACGCATTTTAACCAGTTTATGCAACATAACAATTTATGCCATTTAGGATTTATGAAATTTAAACAGTTAATGCAGTTTATATAATTTATGCAAATTAACCAATTAATGCATTTTACTGTTTTTTTTGCAATTTAACCAGTTTATGCAACATAACAGTTTGTGCAATTTATTCTGTTCATGCATTTTACCGGTTTATGCAAATTAGATTATGCAAATTAACCAATTTATGCATTTTACAGTTTTTCTGCAATTTTACCAGTTTATGCAATTTCACCAGTTTATGAACATAAGTTTATGCAAATTAACCAATTTATGCAAATTTATGCAATTTCTGCATTCGATTCCCGCAGTTCCGCAGTCAATCGCAATGGCGCAGCCATTGCTGCATTTCTAGTTATTATTATTATTATTATTCCATCTTTTTCCTGATTTTCTGCAGCTTTCAGCACTTTCATGCTTTGTGCAATTTCTGCAAGTTATGCATCAAAACGTTCCGCATGTTGAGGAGAATCCTGCTATTACTTTTCGGACTTCTGCGATTTACGGTTTTTCCGCAATCGGACGAAATACCGAACATTTTTCCCATTGACGCATAATGGGGCTCCCGCAAATTCATGCTTTTCCGCATTTTTTTCCGCAATTTCTGCAATTTCTGCAATTTGTGCATGTTCAGCTTCCGCAACTTGTGGGTTTTGAGAAAAAATTGGCCTTCGGCAGTTTTCCGTTTTTTTTCTATGGGAATTTGAAATTTTTGCATTGGTGTGTATGTGGTCTCTGCCCCATTAGTGTGTATGGCGAATCCAGCCAATGCATTTTAATAGGATTTCTGGCTCCATGTCTTTCAGCCATTTGTGCAGCTTCTGCAATTTCAGCATTTAGGCGATTTCAACAGTTTGACCAGTTTATGGAATTTAAAAAGTTTATGCGATATAAACAATTTATGCAAATTAACCACTTTATGGTATTTAACCAGTTTACGCATTTTAACCAGTTTACGCATTTTAACCAGTTTATGCAACATAACAATTTATGCCATTTAGGATTTATGAAATTTAAACAGTTAATGCAGTTTATATAATTTATGCAAATTAACCAATTAATGCATTTTACTGTTTTTTTTTGCAATTTAACCAGTTTATGCAACATAACAGTTTGTGCAATTTAAACTGTTCATGCATTTTACCGGTTTATGCAAATTAGATTATGCAAATTAACCAATTTATGCACTTTACAGTTTTTCTGCAATTTAACCAGTTTATGCAATTTCACCAGTTTATGAACATTAGATTATGCAAATTAACCAATTTATGCAATTTCTGCATTCGATTCCCGCAGTTCCGCAGTCAATCGCAATGGCGCAGCCATTGCTGCATTTCTAGTTACAAATATGTTTGATCAGCTATTTCTTAAACTAAAATACAAACACTTGGCTTCAGCTGTGGCCGAATTTTTTTTATTAGGGAACTTTAGGTATTCCTATCATAGTTTCTGACCCAGTCTTGATTAGTTTTCATTAGCATTAGCATGCTCCCACTAGCTTTAGCATACTGATGCTAACCACGGCATTTTGCACAGAGATCAAAAATAAATTTGCGAAGGTTAAAACTAACTCAATTGAATTCTCCAGGTTCCTAGCTTAAAAATGATATACTGTACCCATACCCATATTCACTTAGATTTAGGTGGTAAAAGTTGTGTTTTTAAGGTGTTGAGAGCCCTAACTGGTATCGGTTCAGTATCGGCTATTCGTGGCCGATACCTGAAATTGTATTTTTTTCCAGTATCGGATCGCATGTGCATCCCTAGCAGAGACTTTCTGAGATTTTATTTCAGCTACAAATTAGAGTCTAAAAGTGTCCTCTAAGCTAAATGCTAACTCAAATTCAGTCAAGTTTCTACTTTTTGTGAGGTTGGATACACATCCAGTGGCCAGTAAACGTCATCTTATAATATCTATTATATAAATGCCTTGAAACGGGCAAAACGTACCTCCCCATACGTTAGTATTGCTCCGTTGCCTCCCTATTCATTTGTATGGGGATGGAACGTTCAAGTTAAATCGGATTCGGGATTGAACAGCTAACAAATGTGTGCATTTGTAGGAACAGGCTCAGACAGATAAAGGCATTTCTGTGATTTCTATGGTGAATTCCTGCACAATCCTTATGTAAGTTGTGAGGCACACTTATTTCAAATTATTCTAACTTTTTTTATTTTCTAAAGCAAACACATTAGTACTCTCACTTTTACTTTATTGGAGAAATATTAGATCAGTGTTTCAATCTTGTTCTCATGTCTTGCACTCACATGAAACAAAATTATGTACTTTGACCAACACTGGGTACACAGCTTTCACATCCAGTCTGCTATTTTCCTTAAGTCTCTGAAAGCTAATAATCCAGCTACTCTTTTGTAACGCAGATCCACTGGCCGGCGTCTGCAAAGAGAAAGGGAGAATGCCAGATGACAGGAAAGGGAAAGCAGGTACGTTCATGTTGCATCCTGCTCTTTCACGAATTTGGATTGGCGGGACAAAAGCTGTGTTTAGATTTTTTTTTTTTTTGGGGTGTGTTTTCTAGGGTGAATGTGCCAACTTTGTGCGCTTGATCGAGCCGTGGAACCGCACCCACCTGTACACCTGTGGGACGGGCGCCTACCAGCCCATCTGCACTTTCATCAACAGGGGCTGGAGAGCTGAGGTGACTTAACAAGGGCTCGTACTGTATAACAAGGGCTGCTGAGGAACTTTGTAGTCATTTAGCCACTTTCCCACTGTCTTTATCCCTTGCTTTATTGTATGGAGAGGTCAAGTTTAAGGATGTGGTGCATAATTTACTGATGAGAATGTTTTTTGATAGAGTCAATGCCGCTTTGCTTATGCGACAAACCATCATCAAATTAACCGATAGTAGACAAAAATATTAAGTCAAGTCAAGCTACAGTTTTTTTGCCAGCATGTCACTTATAGATTATCTCATAGTGGGAAGACAAACCAAATGTTTTACTTAACCTCTTAACCCCCGCCTTAATTGAGTGCATTGTCTCCAGTTCGGCTTACTCTCACAAACACACATCCTGGCCCCAGTGAGGACCCTGTTGTACATGTTTTAGTGTACAGAATGGACAAAATAAAATTACTCAAATCAGAGTAAATGTACTAAGTAATGAAACTACTTACTGAAGCACAATCTCTTCAAAAAGTTACTCTAGTAAATATTCTGAATACTAACCATCAAATTAAATACTATT
This sequence comes from Neogobius melanostomus, assembly GCA_007210695.1. NCBI lineage: Eukaryota > Metazoa > Chordata > Actinopteri > Gobiiformes > Gobiidae > Neogobius > Neogobius melanostomus. The sequence goes on along the minus strand of VHKM01000223.1, from coordinate 5,014,880 downwards.
CTCATTAGAAAATAGCTGTAAATGGATTAGAAGACATTGAAAGATAACATATATGACCTGCCCTCCTCAGCAGAGGGATTTCCAGCTACTGAATCCCCCACTACTGCACAACCTTGAGACACTTTGTCCTAATAAATATTTCAGGCCGATAAACTGGGACAGTGATTTGTTTATGATTTTCCCTCCAGTCCCTCGTGAGGCTTTAGAGCTCTATTTTTACTCACGCCGCCTTATTCTGCAGGACTACCTGTTCCGACTGGTCCCCGGCTACGTGGATTCAGGGAAGGGAAAATGCTCCTACGATCCCAAACAGGAAAGCGTCGCAACCCTGATCAGTAAGCAGCAAGCAAGCATTACTTAAAGACGAGACAAAGCAGGGGAAAAGGGGAAACAAATCGAGAGATACTAACACTTTTATGGTCAGGTACATAAATACTAAAACATGTATTGTGAGTTTTCTATCATTTCCATGTAGGGATAAGGCATTTGTGGGAAAATATGGACAAAATCATCATCAATCAGCCAAGTTTCAATTTGTGTTCAACTTCTGTGGCATAATAGATACAAAGATTTTTTAAAGGGGGGATTTGGGTATCTTATTTCAGGGGTAGGCAAGTTTTTTTTTTTTTTTCTTCGTACCAGTGCTGTACATCATATAATAACAGAAAATGAAATACATTTTATCCGGAGTTTTGTGCCTTTCTAACACCCAAGGTCACGTTACAATTAAAAGAAGATACAAAGCCATAATACAATAAAACCTAGTGGGAGATTTTTAAAGGAACGGACAGTATTTTCTGCATTTTTAGAGTACTGTTTTAGGTAGTTGATCTCTGAATTGTGTAGAAATATTTCTCAAAATCACCTTAAAGGATGAGGCCACCATTTTTCCATACTGAGATACCTGTTCTTACCTGAGCTTAGATGAGTTGATGTGTACCTGTCTAGTCTTTGTGCGTGCGCTCAGTCACGCAAAAAGACCAAAGATGTTGTCAGCATTTAGCCTCTCCTCTCCTCTATGGGGCCAAACGGGCAGTAATATCTTCACTTCACTGCGCGGACGCCGAAGGGCTCCTAAGGTGTTATTACGCCTCACAATATAGTACCCCTCATTATCTGCTTAGAAAATCGACATGTTTATTTTTGTGTAACTATATTTAAGGATCGTGTAACTACTCATTTAACCGTATTTAAATAGGGAAAACCCTGAAGAGCTTGGTCGCTTCTAATTACACCCCCGTTTGGCCCCATAGAGGAGAGGAGGAGAGGCTAAACGCTAACAACGTCTTTGGTCTTTTTGCGTGACTGAGCGTACGCACAAAGACCAGACAGGTTCGCATCAACTCGTTTAAGCTCAGTATGGAAAAACGGTGGCCTGTTCCTTTAAGGGAGGTTTTATGATGGAGGACTGGATTTGGCCCCTGGGCCTGACGTTGCCTACCCCTGTCTTATTTGATCTTTGAAGTGACTGGTTATTGCTGATAAATCTGTAAATCTTGTTTTTGGGGTTAAAAATTTAAGAAATCATGCCAGGAATTATAAGTAAAGTTCAGTAAAAATATTGAATAAAGGCAAAACATGGATTAGATTAGACTTTAAGTAAAGAGGCCAAACTGGCCCAAGACCTGAAAAAAAATGTTTTGCCTGCAGTGTCTGCAGTCTTTGAACGACAGCTGCACGAGTCACGCATGTCCTATTCTTTTTGGCAGACGGTAACCTGTATGCAGGTGTCCATATTGACTTCATGAGCACAGACGCGACGCTGTTTAGGACAATGGGAGGCAGAACGGCTATCAGGACAGAGCAATACGACTCGAGGTGGCTCAACGGTAAGTGCGGGGTGTGTCAGCAGCAGGTAGTAAAATGCCTTTGATTACAGGCTGCAGAGCTCCTTCATTTTATTTGACAACCACTTCTTTGCCCGTGTGCTCTCAACCCCCCTCCAGAGCCGGTGTTTGTTCAGATCCAGCAGATACCTGACAGCGCAGAAAGAAATGACGACAAACTCTACATCTTTTTCCGGGAGAAGAGCCTGGATTCTAACGGAGCCAGCCCCAGCGTTTTGGGGCGAGTGGGAAGAGTGTGTCTGGTGAGGCACATGACGGGGCAGTGAGAAATGATGCGTGGTGTCTCTACAGCTCTGTGCAGGTTTCAGCAGGGTTTTAGGGTTTGCACAAAAAGTAACTATGCAAACTAGAAACATAAAGGGTCACAACATTATTTTAGGGGCATATTTTCCATGTAGTTTGAACGTGCAATGTGGGGGTCGCCAAACACCAGTGGCTGTTATACTGGGGGTGACAACTATAAAAGGTTGAGAACCACTGTGAAAACTGAACTACAGGGTTATTATGTTAAATACATAATAAGACCTAATAGAGACAAGTTATTTTGCAAAAGCCCTAATACAATATGTTAGGATGTATAGGATATAATAGATCGGATGGATACTGTAGATAGATGGATGAATGGATATATAGACAGTATATAGACAGACAGAGAAACAGACAGGTTTCACATCTTGCACTATCAAACCCCCAGATTTGAGTATGATATCAAACATGCAATAAAGAAATATATTTTCAAAATGTGCCTGAGACACATCCAGACTCCAATAATTTGATAAAAGCGTTCCCCTGCCAACTCCCCATAATTTCCTGTTGCTTTGTCACTGCCTCAAGTATTCAGCCTGAAAGATCCCAGATATATATGAAAAAAAGACGTATCTGAAAACATTTTTGTCTAACTTTCTGAACAATGTTTTCAAAAATATTGACAAAAACATTTTCAATATGCAGCTCATGCAACTCTAGTTTGAAAACTTCTAAACTCCCATCTTATTCCTAAAACCACTGAGTCAAATCCACTCAAATCATGACCTAATCCACCCTCCTCTCTCCTTGTTCGTGATGAAGAATGATGAGGGTGGGCAGAAGTCCTTGGTGAACCGCTGGACCACGTTCCTCAAAGCCCGCCTGATCTGCTCGGTGATAGGAGAAGACGGAGTGGAGACGCGCTTTGATGAACTACGTGAGGACACAATACAATAAGCTTGGTGTTTTAATCTGATGGGGGTGCGTCGGCCATATTGATCTCACGCCTCATTCCTCTTTCAGGAGACGTGTTCATTCAGCCCACTCAGGACGAGCGCAACCCGATGGTGTACGCTCTCTTCACCACAGCAGGGTAAGCAGGTTCACAACTGTGCTCCAGGCTTGTTTCCTAATTTCATTTTTGTGGCCATTTTATGTTTTAATTGGAAGCTGTCCCCTATTCCTGCCTCTTGCTTTTTAATTAAGATTAAGCATAGTACACATGATAAGACAAGTTGTTGTTTTGTGCAAAGGTTAACACATGTTTTTAATAGCGCAAAACATGGACAATAGGATAATCCTTTACCTCTAGCTCGATGCTCCTGTCGTTGAACCAAACAACAAATAATAAACAAACAAACAAAAACTAAATAAAACACTCTTTTAAGACTTTCATTAGCTCAGGTAGTTGGCAGTTCCAGAACCTCTTTGACCCACGATAACTGTTGTTGTGTCCTCGGGCAAGAGACTTGACCCTCTTGAAAAAAAAACGTGAAGTTGGTGGTGGTCGAGGAGGCCCTTAGCGGAGATTGGCAGTCATGTTTCCATTATTCAGCCCACTTGGCAGCAGTGGGTGGGTACCGTTACATTTTTTTAACAATACTTGGTTTCCGGTATCGATACCTGAATGATTTGTCATCTAGAACAGTAATGTCAATGTATTCCATAAAAGACTTTATTTAAAATGTGTATGATGTATTTGCTGAAACAACCAAGTAACTTCCTTTCACACTGTCCCCGGACCAACAGGCATCAAAACTCTGAGGATATAATATTAAAGAGGGGGTATTATGCTTTTTTCAATCACATAGCACCAGTCTATAGCATACTACAATGATGACGTAACCTTCTGTTGGTCTGTATATGCAGTAAATTAAAATAACTGCCTTGAATAAAATTGCTCTCTCAAAATGGCTGTACTGAACGTCTTGAAATAGGCCTCTGTCTCTTTAAGAAGCTTTCCGACACGCCCCCTTCAGCACACTGCTGTGGCATCTAAACAACACTACTGTGTGGGGAGGGGCTCTGCTGAGCTGAGGAGCAGTGGTTGGTGGCTTGGCTGGTGACAAAAGGCCCAGAGGCGTCTCCAGGCAGTGGGGGCGTTCCTAGGAGGACTGAGGCATAGCTACACCTAAAATGGCTGCCGTCTAAGTTTTTACTGATTACTCAAAAATATGTGAATGAGCCAAGGCAACACTCCAGGCATGTGTTTAATGAGGGAATGACATAATAATATGATATAAAGCTTGAAAAAGTCAATGTTACATAATACCCCCCTTTAACTTGTATTTTTTCAGTACTAGTAGTACCTAAACTTTTTTTTTATACAATACTGGTATTGTTTAACAGGACCCAGCCCTAGGCAGCAGTGGCTTAAACAGTAGCTTACCACCACCGAGTATGCAGAATGAATCAATAATGCAATGTAAAGTGATAAGGGAGCTATTTTGTGTGACTGCCTCAACTACTTTATCGTCGCAAAATTTGTCTTCTGCTTTTGACCCATCCTCCAGTGCTAGTAGGGCAACTTGTCAGGAGCAGTGGGCCATTTCCAGATATTGGTCAAAAATACCTTGCTGTAGCTGGATGTTTAGTCTATTACTCATGTTTTGGGTGATAGAGGGAACCAGATCACCTGAAAGAAACCCACAGGTAGAACATGCAAAGTCTACAAAGAAAAGCCCCACATGGTCTGAGAATTTAACCAGGGACCCTCTTCCAGTCAGCTATTTCGCCACTCTTTTGTTTTCTTTTTGTAAAGAGACTTCACACAGTGAGTTCACGTCCAGGCTCTGACAATTTAACAAATGTCACTCCCCACATTTCCCATGGTACTCTGTCCTGTCCAAGCATGAGCACAGGCCAACAATTCTAAAAATGAAACTATGCAGAGGTCGTACAATTAGGCAGTAAATTATGTTGTTTTTCTTTATGAGTGAGTTGATAATGTTATGGAGCTACCTCAGGGCATTCCGAGAAACTGGAGACTCCCTATTACGATTAATTAACTCATTTTTGTGGCCATTTTATGTTTCAATTGGATGGTGTCTCCTGTTCCTCCCTGTTACTTATCAATCATCTGTTTGTAATGCAGTTCAGTGTTCAAGGGCTCCGCGGTCTGCGTCTACTCCATGTCCGACATCCGCAATGTTTTCAACGGTCCCTTTGCCCACAAGCACGGTCACAACTACCAGTGGACAGAGTACACTGGCAAGATCCCCTACCCTCGGCCCGGGACGGTATGTTTTCCCCGTGCATTGAAAAACGAAGGAAATCCTAAATAATGCAGCTGTTTCATATGAATGTGCCATGCCTCTGTTTTTTATAGTGCCCTGGAGGAACTTTTACCCCTGGCATCCGCTCCTCTAAGAACTTTTCAGATGAGGCTGTGAATTTCATCAGGGCCCATCCCCTAATGTTCCACCAGGTCTACCCGATCCACCGTCGCCCCCTGGTGGTGAGGACAGGCGTGGACTACCGTTACACGTCACTCGTGGTGGACCAGGTGGATGCAGTGGACGGACGATATGAGGTGCTGTTTTTGGGCACAGGTGAGAAAATTGGGTGTGTTACTATGGTTACAAAAATGCAGTCTTTCACAATACAAGTTCAGCGATTAAGCAAAGTTGATTGATTGATTGATTGATTTTTTATTTCGAGCAACACAACACAGGCACAAAAGCCAGAAAAGATATTAAAAAAAGAAAACATAAATAACATTCTAGTTTGAAAAGGAGTGGAAAGAAGACAAGCTTATTGTATTCAAGTATTTATATATTTAATATGCATCCCTGTTATGTAAGAAAACGTCACTCTGAATAACATCTGATCCTTAGAGGTAGTCCATCGCCCTGAGAGCCACTGCTCTAAACCGAAAAGTGTTTCGCTTCAGGCTTTTCTGCAGTTCTAATCTTACAGAATTTACAGAAGGTTTTATTATTGTTTTGCTTTTCTTTGGTTTAGTTCACATTTATAACTATTTTGGCTGGATTTAGTCTAAATTTAGGCCTGGTATGGACCTTTTTTAGTCGTTTTGGTTCTCAGAAAACTGAATACGTATTTTTGGTGGTACTGGGCAGTGAAAACCACTTCTTTATGTTAAAGCCAAACCACATTTCACCCAATTAAGTAAAATGATGAAAATATAAAATACAAGGATTTATTTTATTACAGATATTGTTAAAAAAAAAATTACCAAACCAAAATGTGTGTTTGCTGTGAGCGGCTCACCTCTCCTAAGACCTGACGGTAACTTTACGGGGATTGGGACGTCTCCAGCTCGTTGCCAAATGTGAGACTTAGGCAGTGGCTAGCAAGGGTACCAAGGGGCCCCAAGCAAGAATGTCAGTTGGGGGCCGATCGGTGTACTGCGCACTGGAAGAGAGGATGTCATTTGGGCAGGAGCGGGTCACCTGAAAACTCCCATAATGCAGTTCTCTGCAGATGTTTTCCTCAGAACAGAAGGCTGAGGTTCTTTAGGTCATGAAGAGAGTTACAATAAACTGGTTTCACTATTACAGTGCTTCCCAAAGTGGGGTCCGGGGCCCCCTGGGGGGCCTCAGAGGATCTGCAGGGGGGCCCCCAAAGCTTGTCTACAAAACAAGTGCATGGAAAAATATAAATTTTTTTTTAAGGAAAAGAAAATTTCTCTGCTACTGTACATTATACTACTTTAAACCAGTATTTAGCCTACAATCATGGCTAAATATTGCTTTGTATGTTATCTTTTCTGCAAAATAATACACATTTTGCAAATATATTATTATGGGGGGCCCCGAGAGATTTTCGGATCGATAAGGGGTCCGCGGTGTCCCGGACTTTGGGAATGGCTGCACTATTAGAAATATAATCTGGTGGAGCCATGAGTAAAAACGTCTGTCCACTGCTCATTAAAAGTTAACATTAGGGATCCATGACTCACTAAAGCATGCAGCAGGATGGGGATAAACAGCGCCACAGAGCGATGGTTGAGAGATGATGTAACTGCATCACCAAAATCACTAGGAAGGCTGTATATATCAAGCGTTTACTGCAGGTATCTGAAAAACGGGTTGGTGCATGGGGGCCCTTCACAGTTGGGGGCCCCAGGCAGCTGCCTGCCTTGCCTTATGGCAAGCTACGCCTCTGGACTTAGGTTAGATCCTCATCCAAATCCATACTTAGGAGCTACTTTGGTATGGTATTGATGGAAACAGTAGAATACAAAATGAAAGTCTTTTAATATCCATATACTGTATATTGAACCTTGAGTGTCATTGGCCAAACTTGTGTTCATGAAAATAGTTTGACGCGTAATGTTACTTCCTCTTTGTAGACCGCGGAACTGTGCAAAAGGTCATTGTCCTGCCTAAAGACCCCACCACTATGGAAGTGCTCATACTGGAGGAAGTTGAAGTGTTCAGAGTGAGTAATCTAATAATACACTACATATTCTAACTGTACTGCACAAAAATAAATGACCTATGTATTTTGCATTTTCAGGCGAGAACACCAGTCAAGACAATGAAGCTGTCGTCGAAAAGAGTAAGGCAGATTTTTATATTTATCCTCAGGGCTTGACATGACATCTTTGTTCACTCACAATACCAATATAAAATGTCTAGATTTCTTTTTAATTACTAAAACTTTCTTGACTGATGTGTTACTATAGTTTTAAAATTATAGTGAACTTTAGTAGTAAAGCAGTCAGTTTTCGGTTTCACTATTGCACAACCCAAAACATGCGCAGGAGGCTTATTCTCCGACTTTATACTCCTTTGCAAAGATCGTGGAAATGAGTCCCTGAGCGCTTCACTGCGGTCACCAAGGGCTCCTGGCCGGTTTCCCAGAGGCATTGTTTACATTTCCTCAAGTACAAGTAATTGAGTAACTGTACATTTTGGTGTAGTTTGATCACACAGCACTTTTTACTTCTTCTTAAGTAATGTTATTTTGAAGTAACTCTACTCTTAATTAAGTAAAACGGTGTAAAATCTGTAAGTGGCTAAAGCTTTATGTTGAACCTATGAACATGAATGAATCAATTTGATGAGTAATTATTTTTTACTTTTTACTTCTACTCTACTCTATTTTTACAGTAACTCTAACTTGAGAAAATATTTGGGCTTGTCGACCCTTCTTTAGTTGAAAGATTAAACACAGAGGTCACATTTCACTCGGACTACAAACTTTCATCATAACTGATGTAGTAAAATCAAAGACCAACATCATAATGTACGTTCTACTACTACTACTACTACTACTACTACTACTACTACTACTACTACTACTACTACTACTACTACTACTACTACTACTACGTTATGACCAGTTGGCTTATGCTCAAGTCAAGCCCTTCACATACCGTCGCATACATCGTACCTTTGGGAGTGTTTTCCTAAACTGACTGACACTGCCCCCTGTGTCTGCAGCAACAGCTGTATGTATCGTCGGACGCGGGGCTGACCCAGGTCTCGCTGCACCGCTGTGGAGTGTATGGACGAGCCTGCTCCGACTGTTGCCTTGCCCGGGACCCGTACTGCGCCTGGGATGGAGAGAGCTGCTCTGCCTTTACCCCGTCCACGAAGAGGTCAGAGTCTCAACGTGTTTCCAATGTGAGTTTTAGGTCAATGCGTTCCAGCTCGTCCCTCATAGATTTGTTTTCACAGGAGGAGCAGGAGGCAAGATGTTAAACACGGAGATCCGCTGAGGCAATGCAGGGGATTCAATGCGAAAGGTGAGGCACAAATGCTAGGAAGGTCTGTAATAGTTTAAACAGTGTAAATTAGATTCAAAGCCACAATTTGAATGGCTCCAATTAGCAATTCGTAAACCCTAACTAAATATTTTCATGGGGTTTTAATAAGTGTAATAAGCTTACTCTATTCACTATTCACACAATTTGATTCTTGCACAAGTTTAGCAATTAATATTTCTGTCAAGTCATTTCTCATCATCATTTTATACACTGCCTGACCAAAAGAAAATCTTTACAAAAATAAGTCACTTGCTCTAATTACTGCATTTTATTGGAGCAACTTTATATTTAATTACAGTATTTATTCGCTGTGGCATTGTTTCAATAAGTTTCTGCAATGCCAAAGGATCCAGTGTTGCATTCTTTTATCACCACAATCTTGTATTGATGATGGGAGAGTGAACACTGTACAAAGCCTTCTCCAGCACAACCCAAAGATTCTCAGTGCGGTTAAGATCTGCAATCTGTGGCGGCCAATCTATGTCTGAAAATGATGTCTCATGCTCCTGAACCGCTCTTTCACAATGTGAGCCCAATGAATCATAGCTTTGTCATCTTGGAATATGCCATCACAGAAGAAGAAATCCATTCAGGATGTTCTGGTCGTCCACTGATCTCATTCTTTCAGGCACATAGTGTTGCTGAACCTAGACCTGGCCAACTGCAGCAACCCCAGATCAGAACAGTTCGTTGCCAACATTTTAGCAAATCTAATCATATTCTCTATAGTTGTTTGATAACTAGCGTAATTAGTGTGTGGTGTCCCCCAGGGATCGGTGCTGGGACCTAAACTATTTTTATTATATATCAATGATTTGTACTTGGTTTCTAAGAAGCTTAAACTGGTCCTTTTTGCAGATGATACAACAATCATACTCTCAGGTGCAGACTTACAGCAAATGGTGATCGAGATTACAGAAGAAATGGATTGAAAGACTGGTTCTGCGTAAACAAACTGTCTCTAAACATTACGAAAACCAAAGCAATGTTCTTTGGAAATCGTGTAATGAATGTTCAATTACCAGTTAAAATGGGCAACGAAACCATTGAAAGAGTCTATGAACATACATTTCTTGGTGTAACACTCAATCATAAAATCAGCTGGAAACCTCATATCATAAAAATTAAAGATTTTAGCCCTAATGAATAAATCTAAATATATCATTGATAACAAAGCTCTATATACTATATACTGCTCACTTATCCTCCCCCATTTAACATATTGTGTAGAGATCTGGGGAAATGTGTATAAAAGTAATCTTGACCCATTGTTTAAAGTTCAGAAAAAGGCAATAAGAATAATGCATTTAGCTGGATACCGTGATCACACAAATCCATTATTCTTTAAACCAAAAACAATTAAATTTGAGGCCCTTATTGAATTTAAGATGGCTCAAATCATGTTCAAAGCCTCACAAAAGTCGCTTCCTGAAAGTGTACAAAATATCTTCTGCAAACGAGAAGTCAAATACAACTTGAGAGACAAAATGAGTTTCGATAAACAATACTCCAGAACAACTTTAAAAAGCATGTGCCCCTCGAGACGTGGTGTAGAGGTATGGAGGAATTTAGATGGGGGCATCAAAGTTTGTAAAAACCTGCCACATTTTAAAAAGGTTTATAAAGAATCTATATTTTTTAAATACGAACAATTATTGTGAGTGTTGTAGTATATTCTTTTGCTGCAGTTGTTGTTTTTTATTATTGTTCCTTGTCATTTGTTGTTACCTTGCCTTATGTTCCCTGGTTTATTATGATTTGTTTATGATTTGTTATCTTGTATTACGTTCCTTGCTTTGATTGTTAATGTAAATGTTATTGTTTTTAATTTTGGGGTGGGCGCTTATAAGCCATTTGCTTCGGCCCACTCCTTTTGAGCAAACCTACTGCTCAAATAAACAAATAAAATAAAAATAAATAATAAATAATAAAATAATAAAAAAATAAAAATAATAATATAATATAATATAATATAATATACTATACTATACTATACTATACTATACTATACTATACTATACTATAATATAATAGTAAAAATAATAATAAATAAATAAATTAATAAAATAAAATAAATTAGTCAGCTGTGATAACCATTTGTGTTTTCTAGTGGAAAAGCGTCTGAAGGAGACCGTACAGTTTGGTGTAGAGGGCAGCAGCACCTTCTTGGAGTGTCAGCCGCGCTCCCCTCAGGCCACAGTGAAATGGCTGTTCCAAAGGGAGGGCAAACGGAAACTGGTGAGCGCAAACACTGACATTTAGATAATCTACATATTGAAATGTTGTCCTTTGTCTCACCGTGCTTTATGTCTTTTTCTCGCAGCTGAACCGAGTCGGAGGAGTTTTAAAGACCAACCACGGAATCCTTTTGAAATCGCTCAACCAGTCGGACGCGGGCCTCTACCACTGCCTGGCGACGGAGAACAACTTCAAACACACCGTGGCCCGCGTCGCTCTGCGCATTCTGGACCGGGACATCGTCTTAGCCCTGACCGCTCACGACGAGGACGAGGAGCCCAAAACGCGACACCTCCCGCACTCGCAGCAGACCCTCTCCTCCACGCCGTTCCCCCAGAGATTAGACTGATTAACCAGTACTGCCAGTCCTATTGGGAGCAGCTGAACCCCAAACAGCAGAAGAGGAAGGGCACCAGCCGCAGACACACAGAGGGCCAGGACCAGGGGCTGGGCTAGTCCCAGTCGGAGCGCTCTGGACTGAGATGGACCCAAGCATGTTCATGTTTCACCTCTGTCCCGAAGGTGATGCGCCTCATGCCGTCCATAGAGTGCTGTCAGTGGTTTTATATGTGTCAAATCTATCCAAAATAATATATGTAAAGATTTGTATATTTGATTTCTACTTCTTGTTATTGTTTTGTGGTATGGTGTATGACTTTGATATGGTTAACAAGTGGTTGCTGTTGCATGAGATTCAGAAAACACCAACATCACAATCAGCATTTACAGCTTTAGTCCAAAGTCAGACTCTTTCATTGGTCAGTCTATCCGCATGTTGAACTCAGAGATTGCGTTCATCACAACATTTCAGCTCATAGATTAGTATTGAGCTGGAGGGCAGCGAAGAATCATGTGTGAACTGGGCATGTGATGCACTTTTCACCATCAAAAACTTTCAAAAACATATTGCAAGTGAAAATGTTGCCACTTTCGTGCAACCCCTGTTGATTTGGTCGTTTCTAGGGCTGTACCGTTACATTTATTTAAATACAATACTTCAATGAAACCTGGTTTACGATACGGATAAAATACTTTTTCCGATACCTATGCTAAAATATTTGTCATCTAGAACCAGAAAACAGAACAATAATGTTAATTTATACCATAAAAGACTATTTCTTTTAAATTTGCATCATTTATTTGATCTGAAACAAGCAAGTAACTTCCTTTAATGGTGTCCCTGGACCCAACAGGCATCAAGACTTGGTATCTAAAGACTTTTTTCAGTACCTGCTTTAGTAGTACCTACACTTTTTTTAAATATCATACTGGTATCATTTAATGGTACCCCAGTCGTTTCTTCTTCAACAGCTGAAGAGCTCCAATCACTTTTTTTGAGTGGATTTTGTTGCGTTATAGTCCATTGCACCTGGAAGTGTTTCCTGCATTTTAATTTAGCGTCATATGGTAATTATTATAAGCCATAGTCAGAGTTTGATTAAACAATACAAACATAAATGTTTTGTTTATGTCTAGAAGTGTTCAGCTGCATTGATTCATCAAAGTCTGATTATTTATATGAACATTCTTGTTTGAATTACTATAAGCCATTATTTGTTTGTGGACCTGATCGCCTTCAAACAAATGAAAGGACAACATTTTTTTCAGCAAGAAGGTCTTGGGTTCAATTCCCACCTGGACGGTTTCTGTGTGGAGTTTGCATGTTCTTCTCGTGTCTGCGTAGGTTTCCTCCGGGTACTCCGGTTTCCTCTACCATTTAAAACATATTAGTCTGGTTCCACATCTGGAGATGGGGCCCCATGTGCCGGTCCACGCTGGCAGCTCACTGCTTCTACAGGTTGCCCCAACGACATTGAGGATGGGTTAAACGCAGAGACGAATTTCTCTATGGAGATAAATAAAGTATAAGTATAGTATATATTTCTTCAAAAACTGGATCACTCCCATAGATTTCTTTCAACCCCTGCCCTCCATCTGAATATATAATATTTGACATCCTGAAATTCAAAGGTGAACTCAACCTATACTCAACCAATTACAAACCACTTCTAATACGCACTTGTTCTCAGCAAAACCGACATTTTTGTAAAAAAAGTATGAACTACAACATGATACTGTATGGGATCATATTTTCTGTGTTTTCATTTTGGTGGTTCTTGTGGTCAGTCGTGTTTTGTTTTTGTTTGTTTTTTAAGAAGTTGTTGGCTTTCATTAAACCTACGGACTTGATATTTAAACTAAATGTAATATATTAACTACTAATGTAAAGTAAGGTGATGCTTTTTCACTGTGTTGAAATAGTCGTGATGGTGTTGCATGTCAATCTGTTGCAATTTGTACATTTTCCTGTTGCTCTTCTCAGTTATGGTGGCGTTTTTGTACCATTTGGTTAAGCTATTTCCATTGGATGTTGTCACACAGGGACTTGCTCGCTAGGGCTGCACGATTTAGGGGGAAAATCTAAGTGAGATTTTTCTGGCAGGTACCACCACAAAGGCGAATAGTTTGGCGATTCATGTTTTAAAATCAACATCAGTGCACATTTTAAGCACGTCCAGTAATGTTAATATTTGATAAGCCTGAAATACAAACTATGCATTTCAGAACAGAGGTCAAAACTTTAGGTTTAGCAGGTTTAAAACTATAAGAGCACACGAAGACTGTATGTTTTAATATTTGCAGGGAAATCATTTTGCCTGTAGTCTTTGCAATTAGCTTATTGCAACCATTTAAATTTTAAATTTGATTGCGATTAATTGTGCAGCCCTATCGCTTACTGTTTGTGCCCCAGTGGTCTATAGTATGTGAGTTTTACATATGTATAGCAGACAGTATTCTTCCAGTTATGCACTTTTGTTGGTGGTGGATTTTCGAGGGAACCCGGGGGACCTTTTGCACAGACGTATTAAAAAAGACAAAGTAACATAATTTTATCTGTACATTGTGTTATAGAAATAAGACTCGGAACTGGTCCAGACGGTAGTTTTCGTCATTGTGTCTTGTGCTGTATTTCCGGACATAAAGAATAGCATTTCACACTGACTATTGTCCCACAGTTCTTTGTGTTGTCCTGATAATTCCTTCACTGGAATCAACCATAAAAAGCTGCACATTTTCAAAGATGGATTGTTTGTCAATTTTATTCACTCAAGTAACTTTACAGCACAGTAATAACACGGTAATAGGGTTGGACGAGGGATAAGTGCGAGCTCTGTTTTCACATTTCTACCGATAAATCGTTATTAGTGAGTCATGGTAAGTAACAGCCTCACCATAGAATAACAAGCCGTGACCCAAAACATACTTTGTTATTTATCATACGTAATAATAAAGTAACACAAATACTGTATTTTCCCCATAAACTGTTGCTGCATGCGCATTAAATAACCATAAAAGCTGAAATCATGATTTAAAAAAATAAACCAGTAACTGTCACTTGAACAGACTCTGTTCAAGTGACAGTTACTGGTTCATATAGTTATAGCTATAGTTTTTCAGTACATAATATTGAGAGAAATGTTAAAAGGCTTGCGACCCACTGAAACGGTTCCATGACCCACTTTTGGAGTCCTGACCCACCAGTTGAGAAACACTGCTTTGTACTATAGCTTAGGATAAGGGGGTTACGATCAGTTATATTACCATGAAATGTGTCTGTGTCCTGTTTCCATGTAATCGCCATGAAAACAGTTTTATTACACTTTTGGGTACCATTCTACAACGCTATTGCTGTAAAGTACACCCATACATCAATTACAGTACATTACATTTGTTAACACTAGTAACAAAACAAAAATAATAACATGTAAAAGTTAGGCTCAGTTCACACCAAAGAAACTTGATGGCACTCTTAACAGTATTAGTCGTCCCAGTCATCGTCATCGTCTTCTTCTTCTGCAATGTCTTCATCTTCATCTGAAACGATAAATAGTTGATGTTGCGTATTTCTCAAACGTTTTTGTAATTACAGACTAGGTTCTCGGATTGTGGTGTGGGTACAACAAATATGTTTTTTCATGCAATAGTTATTCCGAGACCGTTTAACTGTAATTACCTATCCAAAGTCTGATTTCTCTCTTGGTCCAGACCTAATGGGTTGTTATTTAGTGCTGACATTGCCTGACATGGTATTATTCCTAGTTTATTGATATAAAACTGATCAAATCCCTTTTTAGGACTGGTTTAATCTAGCCAGGTTTTGGTCTTAGTCATTGGCTTTAGTCCCAGTTTAATTCTAGTTTTGTCTTGAATTAGTGATTGTTTTATTCAAGGCTTATAATATTGGTAATAATATTGTAGTCCAACTTTATGGAAAGCTCACCTGAAGAGTGAATTACTTTGCTCCTCTTTTGCATGGCCATCATCAGCGCCCCCACGATGCCCTCCCCAGACTCAGGAGGGGTTGACGAGGCTTGGTCTGGACAGTCCGTCACCTACGACACATGAGGGTAAAAAGGCAAAATTTAAAGTCCAATTAAAAATGTCAAGAGGTTAGATCATGGCCTTTAAGTGGCATAACTCAACACCACGGACTTGTAGTGTATTAGAGGCAGGTAAAATTACTACTGCTGGATAAAGGCCAGTATTGGATCTTGTAACTAAAGCCTATATGTGAACAATCCAGGACTTCCGGAGCAATAACAAATCAATAATATCAATAACATCATGGGGGATTAAAATCTGCTTTTGAAAATGTACATTGTTTACTTCGTTATTTGGCCTAAATTTACAGATCTATGCTATTTTCAACGAATAATTATTTTACGCACACGTCAGTATTTTCCCTTTATACGAGTTACAATAATACATTACTTCTTCAGTAACTAAGGAATATAACACATTACTTAAACATAATACGTTCATATATTTGTCATTACAATTTAAGTAACTCAAGTTACAAGTGCATTTAAATGGTGTGTATTGATGTACAAACGAAAAATGCCAAACTCCCCCCAAATAAAATGCAGCAAACCAAATCAAGTTGGAAGTTGGTGTATAAGATCTGCAGTTTCCTGTACAGTAGCTAACGTTGTCAAAACAAAACAGGAGAGAATGGGGAAGTAAAGGAAAAGGACATCTTTGACTACTATTGAATATTTCTATATATGTTTTTGTTCATAATAGGCTTTAATGATTATATATGAAACTGTGATGTAATCTCTGCTTTGAGGTTCCCCATTTTATTGTTGTTGTCCTTACTCTTGGAATCCACTGGGGGGCAGTGTGTTAGAATTAGGAGTCAGATGACGCAGAAGAAGTGCCGATAAGGAGACGCCTCCTTCCTGTTTCTATAAAAGGCCTATGCACGGGGCCGCTCCTTCTCTCTTCGCTCCATCCTTCGCTGGCCACTGATGATCACCATGTAGTCTTCTGCATAGCTTTTGTTTTAGATTGTAATGTTATGAATAAATAATGATTTTGATTCTAATAAAACGAGTCTCCGTAATCTTTTTCATCCATTTTTGAACACAACACTACTCAGTGGCATCATTACTATTTTCAGTTTGTATTTTGTGAAAAGTAAGTTAAATGTAACTCAAAGTAGTGTAACATTTTTAAAGGTGCATTATGCAACTTTTTATGTGGACCCAGCGGCTGTATGAGTGAGCAGCATGTCACCTACACTTTCCATCACAGCGGCCTTTGGGACGCTTCAGGATCAATCAAGGAAGGTTGTCACTGCTTACGGACCCTCTCACCAGAAAACCAACAAAACAAGTGATCCTGGACCGTTGTAGAGACCACCGTGATCGAAAAAGCACCATGCTAACCACAGTAGGGGTCAATAACAGGTGCAATTCCAGACCAACAGACTTACATTTTTGAGCTTCTTTCCCAGTCTGATCTGGTCCAGTAGCGCCCCTCGACTCTCTCCGCTGGATGAGGCCGGTGCTGGCGGTGGTTTCCCTCCGGAGGGCAGGGGTGGTGGGCGAGGTCCGTCGGGGGAGCAGGGCGCCATCACAGGTGGGGGAGGAGGAGGTGGAGGAGGAGGGGCTGCTCCTCCCCCTCCTCCTCCTCTGGGAGCGGGCGGGGCATGAGGCGGGGCATGAGGAGCAGGTGGGAGCCCCGGGGAGCGAGAGTGGCTGGAGGTCGGTGGCGGAGGAGGTAATGTGCTGTGAGTGGATTTACCGCTGGGCGAGGAGTGCGAGGGAGGGGGAGGAATGGGCGGACCACTGCGGCCTGAGGAGTGAGACGGTGGTGGTGGTGGGACGGCCCCGCGGGTAGGAGGGGGCTGAGGAGGAGGAGGGGCTGGGCCTCCTCTGGATTGTCCTGGAAGAGGGGGCAGAGGTCCTGAGCGGCCGCGTTGAGGAGGGGGAGCCGGTGCACCTGAGCCAGGAACAGGAGGGAGGGGCCCCTGTCTGCCCGGGGGAGGAGGAGGGCCACCTCCTGTGAGATTCAGAGAGGGTAGATAAGATTAGTTCACTCACGATAACAACAACCTCACGATATGTCGATACTGCTATAAGCATAATAATCCTATGATTATTATTGACATTATATGCATACCCTCTACTGTCACTGTTTACCAGGGGCTGAATGAAGTAATGATGCTTGGAAATTAAGACTTCCTAAAATGGTGAGCATAGCCTCATCTAGTCTAGACCTATAACTAAAACAAACAAAAAATAAAAGTCTGTAATGTAACTGACCTTTGTTAACCTCCCTCTTCACGGCCTCCATGCCTCCGGATTGTTCAATCACGTTGTAGATGAGCTGGGAGGTGTGTTCGTCTTTCATGTCTGCCTCCTGAATCCCAGCCTGGGACAGAAGTTTCAGCAGGTCTGGGTCCAGGTTGTTCGGGTCCCATCCTACATGGGTTACATGTCTGAAAAACAGAAAATGCAATAACCCTTAAAGGGGGGGTATTATGCTTTTTTCAATCACATAGCACCAGTCTATAGCATACTACAATGATGACGTAACCTTCTGTTGGTCTGTATATGCAGTAAATTAAAATAACTGCCTTGAATAAAATTGCTCTCTCAAAATGGCTGTACTGAACGTCTTGAAATAGGCCTCTGTCTCTTTAAGAAGCTTTCCGACACGCCCCCTTCAGCACACTGCTGTGGCATTTAAACAACAACACTGTGCGGGGAGGGGGCTCTGCTGAGCTGAGGAGCAGTGGTTGGTGGCTTGGCTGGTGACAAAAGTTCCAGAGGCGTCTCCAGGAGGTGGGGGCGTTCCTAGGAGGACTGAGGCATAGCTACACCTAAAATGGCTGCCGTCTAAGTTTTTACTGATTACTCAATAATATGTGAATGAGCCAAGGCAACACTCCAGGCATGTGTTTAATGAGGGAATGACATAATAACATGATATAAAGCTTGAAAAAGTCGATTTTACATAATACCCCCCCTTTAACTAAACTCAGGAAACATGCAAACTCCATAGAAAGTCCCCATAGGCAACACAGCCCAGGACCTCTTTAGATGCAAAAGTATTAACCACTATTAGCCACTGTACAGATGTTTTCTCTTACTTGTAGATTGCGCACATTCTAAATATAATACAGTATATCATTGTATTATAGATTATTTTACATAATACATAAAACAATCTATAAAAAGTAACAGCGAGTCTTACTTGAATCCACTTGGCGCGCCTATGTCGGCTTTGGAGAGTTTAGGGCCCTTCTTCTTGCTCTTCTTGTCCTTTTTGCTTTTGCTGGACGAAACAGGGGATGGCATCGAGCGGTACCGGGACGACTGAATGTCTGGGTTCTGGATGTCAACTGTGGCCATGTGAAAACCACCAGGGCTCCCAGGAACTGCACATGTAAAAGAATGCCTTACAGTCATTACAACAACTTTAATTTTTTCATATCTATGTCCACTGCGGAAAGTGTGATATAATGCATTTTCCTCTCTCAAGCTACATACCCTTTTCGTTCGGCACTGGAGGAAGGGCTCTGTCTGTATGATTAAGAAATGACTGTATTAATAGGCATTTAAAGTAATAAAATCCATAAATTGAATGATGGGAATATTTGTCATACCTGCAGACTGAGGAGGGCGCTGTTTCTTATCTGTAAGGATAAATAGGTCAAATTACATTTCAAGTGAATCCACTGCATTTATTCATAGCCTAAGGTATTTTTAAAAGAAATATGAGACACTGTCCTTAAAGATAGATAAATATTTGACCTTGGCGGTTGTTTCTTTGGTTAATTTTTTCTTCGACAGCGTTTAGAAAGACGTCTGCTTCCTGAAGATCTACAAAGTTCAGACCAACTTGACAGTCCTAAAAAGTGTCACAAATATAAAACAGGTCAAGTAGAAAGTAATCATCAGTTTTGCTTTATGTAATTAAGGTGGAACTCACATCTGCAGCAAAAGTATGAAAAAAAGGCTGAGGTGACGTATACACGATCTGGTCGTAAAGTTCCTGCTCCCAAACCATTCGCCCCATCTGAGAACATAGAGAATACCTGTTTTATCCAGTGCACAGATAATTGTGAGAAAGTACCATTAATAAACTTGAAATCTGTCTTTTTAAAATCAGGAATTTAGTAAATTGACAGTAGTGATTCAAATTCAGTAATCATATAACTTTTTCAAGGTGCCCCAACATTGACGGGTGACAGGGCAAAAACCTCACAATTCAAGTGTAAATGGAACCGACTGAAAAAGTTTTTAGTTGAACCACTTTGAAAAAATTACTTCTATTGGTAACACAAAATGAAATTAATCAGATTTTCACCCAAGTGTTGCATTAGATTTTAACAATATTTTTGAATGGAAAAAGAACTAGATATTACGTTGGTTTTCTGTTCCTTTTTAAGTTAGAGTAAAGAAGCCAGTATCTAAGTATTAAAGAACTAAGTAACTCATAAGCTCCAGGTGGCGCTTAGTTACATCCGAGGCCATGGTTCTCCACCGGAAAAAGGTGGCTTCCCGTCTTCAGGTCGGTGTAGAGTCCTTGCCTCAAGTGGAGGAGTTACATATCTCGGGGTCTTGTTCACGAGTGAGGGACGGATGGAGCGTGAGATCGATAGACGGATCGGTGTAGCGTCAGCAGTGATGCGGTCGCTGTATCGGACTGTTGTGGTGAAGAGGGAGCTGAGTCAGGGGGCAAAGCTCTCGATTTACCGATCGATCTACGTTCCCATCCTCACCTATGGTCATGAGATCTGGGTAATGACCGAAAGGACAAGATCGCGGATACAAGCGGCTGAAATTAGTTTCCTTCGCAGGGTGGCTGGGCGCACCCTTCGAGATCAGGTGAGGAGCTCAGAGTAGAGTCGCTGCTCCTTCACGTCAAAAGGAGCCAGCTGAGGTAGCTAGGGCATCTGTTCCGGATGCCTCCTGGTCGCCTCCCGCGGGAGGTGTTCCAGGCATGTCCTATTGGGAGGAGGCCTCGTGGAAGGCCCAGGACACGCTGGTGGGACTATGTCTCTGAGCTGGCCTGGTGTCGTCTCGGGGTCCCCAGAACAGCTGGAGGAGGTGTGCGTGGATTGGGAAGTCTGGGCATCTCTGCTGAGACTGCTGCCTCCGCAACCCGGCCCCGGGTAAAGCGGAAGAAAATGCATGGATGGAGTAAATACTACACTGACAGAAAAGACAATGGGAGAGAGGGACATTGTACATCCAATTACACAATGGAGATAATTTTTTTCACTCAAACTTGGCTGTAAAGACTGTTTAAGTGGCGCTAGCCTGCAGTTAGCTTTGCCCGTTTGCTTGTTAACTTCTTCGTGATTCCATTAGTGTGTGTTGGAGCCAAGTACCGTTATTGCCCTGTAGGTAGCGCTTTTGTGCTGTAGGGCATTCATAACTATAAGAGGAGCGCCTTTTTATGACGCCCTCAGGTGTGCGACCCAGTAGGGGCCAATGGTTTTTTGACCGCTTATTTTATGGAGTTTTGTTGTTTACCTATCTCTCGAAATAAAGTACTTTTTTATCTACATCTGAGAAGCCTTATGGACTTATTGTACGAGGAAGTAAACACAATAGCCTGTAGCGCGTCAGCCATAGTCACCGGTAGCACATCTCAGTGGCCTTTAGGTCCAGTTGGCCACTACAGTGTGTATTGGTGGTTTCGACCTGGTGCAGGGAAAGTTGCAATTGTGATTTTTCTTTAATTAGAACAAGTTACTTAGTACTGCTTTAAGTTCGTTTTATGTTCCTTTTTAAGTTAGACTAAAGCAACTAATTGTAATAAATCAAACTATTATTTAAAGTTAATTTGACTTTAAAATATCAATCTGTGCAATATCAAAAGCTGAATTTACTTATTTTAAATGTGTGTTACCAACTGAATTAATTTAAGTAGGTTCAACCAAAAACTTTTTTCAGTGTAGAGCTCTTAACACATAGTCCAACATCATAAGCCCTTTCAGTAAAATAATTACAAACCAGTTACTAATTAGTTAGTTGTGGTAGTCAATGTATATAAGATACCTGTATTTACTATTTAACTGTTTGCACATTTCCTGTCTATCCTGCACCCCATGAGTGTTTCTGAGAGCCATTGCTTATCTTATTTTCTTTTGATCAAATTAAACATGAAAAACAGATTTTTGTCATTATATTTTTTTTATATTGTGTGATAACAAGGAATAATGGCTGCAAACGGGCAGCCCTTTTTTCCATATCATTATCAAGAAAATACTGACTATGTTTCCATGTAATCACCATAATTACCATGTTATTACACTTTTAGAATCTGTGATGTTCTTATCCTATTCCTGTGCTATTACTGTGCTGTAAAGAAAAGCACTATTCCAATAAATGTCTATAAAAATACTTAACTTTGTATAATAGAGAATTATTAGAATTAGGTCAATCCTTTGCCCCCACATTTTTACAATAATTGCTTCAAGATTGTTTGCGTCATGGCCTAAATTTGCAATATAAAGTCATGAGACCTGTTGGCTGCAGAATCAGTAAAGGGATTTGATTCTAAAGTGTTTAAAGAGGGGGTATTATGCTTTTTTCAATCACATAGCACCAGTCTACAGCATACTACAATGATGACGTAACCTTCTGTTGGTCTGTATATGCAGTAAATTAAAATAACTGCCTTGAATAAAATTGCTCTCTCAAAATGGCTGTACTGAACGTCTTGAAATAGGCCTCTGTCTCTTTAAGAAGCTTTCCGACACGCCCCCTTCAGCACACTGCTGTGGCATCTAAACAACACTCCTGTGTGGGGAGGGGCCTCTGCTGAGCTGAGGAGCAGTGGTTGGTGGCTTGGCTGGTGACAAAAGGTCCAGAGGCGTCTCCAGGAGGTGGGGGCGTTCCTAGGAGGACTGAAGCATAGCTACACCTAAAATGGCTGCCGTCTAAGTTTTTACTGATTACTCAAAAATATGTGAATGAGCCAAGGCAACACTCCAGGCATGTGTTTAATGAGGGAATGACATAATAACATGATATAAAGCTTGAAAAAGTCGATTTTACATAATACCCCCCCTTTAAATAACTTGCACAAATGCCCAGAAATATGTGAAGAAATCCGGTCTCCGGGACTCGGCGATACCTTGAGATCGAACATGCGGATGAAGTAGGAGCGCTGGGGGTTGTCTTTCACAAAGCAGACGGCTCCAGTTTGCTGCAGGCTCCAGGCTCCAGGGCTGTGGGGCAGAGCCATGAAGAGCTGCGCCACTGCAGTCGCCACGGACTGAACCCAAAGGAAAAATTCCATTAATTTAGGCTGTACATCAACGTGACAGTTCAAATGAAAGAACTAGCGTCATCATAGGTTTGCCAAGTTCAGTACATTATTTTCACTCAAGGTTGAAGACATACAGAAAATGGATAAGAGCCTCAGTCCAATCAGTTGAGAGGTTTTTTGCTTTTTGCTTATTTATATATATACCTTTTAAAAGCTTGCACCTTTGCATCTTAGCACCTCTTTATGTCTGATGAAGTGCAACCAATTAAAAGTTTGCCTGTGCCCAAGACTAAAATACAGTTATCTCTAAAAAGCAATGAATGTCAGGCCAATTAGCTGGTGTTAATGTCAACTGATGTAAATGTTAATGTATTTTATGTCCTGCAGAATTCCACCACCATGCATTTCATCTTACCCCAGGGCTTTGTACAATAGGATTAGTGCCATTTAAATGTAATAGGACTTTGGTTACATGTGTGCATTATAGAGTTGAGAACAGTTTTTAATTAGAGATACAATCCCCATGTGGTTTGCTATATCGTTGAAGCTCGGAACAGTTGAAACCAAAGCTTCACACTTACTACAAAACACATGGTCAGCAACACAACTGGCAACACTCAACGCTTTTCTCGCAGGCTATGGTACACATTGATATTTCCAAAAACTCTCCCATTTATTAACCTCCTAACCGCCCACCTGAACCAAGCACGTGTTCTCCACTTCGACTTTACCCAAATCTAAAAGCTTCTTGAAAAAAAGTGTCAAAATAGCGACAAAAACGAGGCCTAAAAGAGGATGAAAGTGCAACAAAACAGGCGACGAAAAAGTGATGAAAAAGGGTCAAAACAGGCGACAGAAAAAAGCACCAAAAATAGGACAAAAAAGTGACAACAACACAGGGACAACACGAGGAATAATCTTAAATCAGTTTTGTAGGCCTTAGCTTTCAAATGAGGCGTTACACTGGCCTATAGCCTGTAAGCTCCAGTCGAGAATCTTTTAGATTTGGGTAAAGCTGACCTGGAGGAAATGTGCACGGTTAAGGCGGGGGTAAGAGGTTAATGCCAGTGCCAGGAAAAGATTTCATCCACAGAATACTCAGAACTTTCTAAAGCTACATTTAAAGCCACACTGCGGAACATTTGGGACTGCTAAAATCACAGCAGCAACTAAACTAAAGTAGATCCATGGAGATGGAGGCAAGCTAGTGATGTCCCGCTCCAGCAAAAGTACAAGGTTGCTTTTAGTTTTAGGGTAATTTTATCTTTAAAAAAACACCCTTGTTTTTTTTCTATTCTATTCATTGGATGAAGTGTTAAGCAGTATGTCTGTAAACAAAACTAATCCACAACACTTGACACTTTTAATGAACTTCACAATGTGTGTCAGTTGTGCGCTCGGCAGCCACTTCCGTATTCACTCAGATGACAACTTTAAAGTGCTGGGAACAACAGTAATGGACGATGTATGGCTTTTAGCAAACATGCTCTTGTTGTTTCAGTTCCAATAATTACTGATACTATTAGCGTCAGTGTAACGAAGCGACTTCTGTTTTGCCCTGCACTTGTTAAGTTAAGGCTGCACTTCTGTGTCTAATGTTGACAGCAGAGGAAGAGATGAATCACCCACTGTTTCCTGTTACAGATGACTCCTGCATAATGACCTAATGTTGGCACTATATAAAGGATTCAGTGTGGGTTTGATCATGTATAATTAGACTCTCAAAAAAGTGCGGGCTTCATTATTACGCATTAGACCTTCAAATAGAGAAATATCTGGGAATTTGAGAAAAAGGATTGTAAGGTAAAGAAGCCGATAATTTATGTATAGGACAGCATGAAGGAATGGCTGAAGTTAGAACTGTTATAAAATGTGTTAAAGGCCCCAATTCAAAGGACTGCCTCCAGGGTTGTCCCAATAATATCTCATTGATTTAACTGTTTGATATCTTGTAATACATAAATGAATGAATAAAGGTATTAAAATGACAGTGTCAGTTGTGTGAGTGGATGAGGACTTACAGCACACCTTCTGCCCAGCAGGTCCTCCAGCTTATCATTTTCCTGTGCGCTCAGCTGGGAGCTCCTCACACTGTCGGCCTTAGCTTTTGATCCGCGGCTCATTGCTCTTCACTTTGGAGGCTTTCTACTTGTAAAGTTATTGTGCGCAGCATTTAAATGGATCCTGTAGCACCTCTGTCACAGCACCGAGCTCAGTGCCGTTAAAGGAAGTGTCTCTTCTCTGTTTTGCACACACATCGACTCAAGCAGGAAACAGACAGACCACACTTCTCCAACCCCACACACGTTTCTTCTGTCTTTCACATGCACCAACGAATGAATGTGTTACTTCCATTTTGAAAAGGAGGCAATGCACTTCAGTTCTTTGCTTTGTACTGGAAATGTCAGTTTAGACCAAAATAGTCCTTGGAGTTTTTCTGACAAAGTAGCCTATTACAACTTCGATTAAATATGCAATGTATGTTTTTAAATAAAGGTTAAATTCACAGAGCACATATTAAATAACTTTAGAACAATAAAGATTTGAAAAAAAGACTGAAATATAAGGTGCCAAAGTGATTTCAGAATATGTTTGTAGAGGTCTAAAACCACGTCTGATACATAATCATTCCTGATGGAGACAGATTTTTTTTTTTGGTTTCACAGGAAATGCTTTTTTTTAATGTATTGTTTTTTCTTAGATTCTCAATGAAGGAATTAATATATGAATGAACACATATAGAATTATGCTCCAAACAAAATTGCTGATTACTGCTTTGCACACCGTTTTTTGTTTCCTATATAATCCCATGTGTTCATTCATAGTTTAATGCAGGGGTCTCCAAGTTTCGCCGGGGGCCAAAATATATCGGGAGTGTATTGCCGGGGTTCATAAACAAAAGCTCCAGTAAGATATGTTTTGATTGGGAATATATTATTGATTAAACATTTTTAAATAAATGAATAATAATGAGCCTAACAGGACTGTAACCTCAGCTTACATTTGTATTGCACTTAACAAGCCTGTGTCACAAGTCTCTGCTACACTGTGGTCATTATTCATTCACTCAGTTGGTAAGCTACTATTGTAGCCACAGTCGCCCAGGGGCACCACGTGATTATAATGTGTTGTTTATATCATGATCTCTTCTTACATCAGTGCCCTCTGCTGGACATGTGTGGAATTCTGTCCTTTCTTTTTTTAAGATGTCCCCTAGTGGCTGGAATGAGCATTCTGGTTACTTCTTTAAAAAATCGTAACTCCGCACAGGAAAGGGCTAGAGACTACTTTTATTGACATACTCAGGAATTTGTGCTCTACAAGTCAGGCGCCAGATTGAATCATCTCGCGGGCCAAATCATGCCCGCGGGCCACCTGTTGGAGACCCCTGGTTTAATGTATTCAATGAGAATCACACAATGTAAATAGTGTTGAAAATAAAGAAATGCCAATACATAAAAAGTGTTTGACGTGTACTGTCTAGGTGCAGTCGTGTTACTAGTAACCATACTAGTAACACAGCCAGACATGAGTAAACGTATGTACAAAGACTTTTATTGACAAGTGACATTTATATTAATTTAAAATGTACAGGAAGAGCAACAACTTCACAAAATTGAAAACAGACTGCATTGTTTTAACTTAAGATCAATTATTACTTTTGCTCACAGTTGTTTGGCGTGCTATGACAACATTTCGAACACTGGATGGGTTTCTATTTGTTGTAACCTTTGCAGAGTATCATCTACCAGAAACATAACAAAAACATCCTTCTTAGCAATGTAGTTCTTTGGTTACCTTCACTGGGCCCCAAGTCATGAAACCTAAAAGAGCAGCTATTTTAAAAACTTAGATCAACCACGTGCGTCTCAGTAACTTTTTCAGCCGATCTTCAGGAAAACGAGGTAAAGTCCCCACACACATAGCACCGAATAAGATGGAGAACTCAGCAGCATACTTTCGATAAAGTATAAAAAAATCATCAGAGGTGGGCAGAACAGACAAAATAGTTACTCACGTGGGGGTAACGTTACTTAAAAATAATTTCAGTAGAAGTAAAAAGTGGTCACTCAAATAATTACTTAAAGGCACACTGCATAACATTTTTGATTATACCATCAGCAATACAAAACATGCTCTGAATGACCAACTAGACACAAAAGGTCTATTTTTACAATGAATAATCAAAGAATTAATTTGGATGAAGACCTAACCTATTTGAACTAGTGCTGGGCGATATGACGATACATATCGTGGGGACGATAGAAAAGTGCCTATCGTGCCATTTCTCTTCTATCGTTTCTATCGTTTCTAACCTAATTTAATCAATTATTAAAGCAAATATGTCATTAAATAGGCCACAAGAATGTATTAGTGTTGTCTTGTCACTATGCATCCTCTAAGTTTATATTAAGTGATTATAAACAAGAATAAAAAAGAACTTTTTCGCAAAGAAACTCTGCCTTGTGGTTTTGCGACACCACCCTGCTTTACGATATCTCTGTCCGCCGCCACACCTGCTGTAGCAACGGCGACATCTAATGGACGTACACGCGGGGCTCTCTCTCCCTGTTAAACACCGCGTGGTTTCACTCTGCTTTACGCACGGCAACTAAACAGCTTTTTAGTGATGGATCTTTTTAGCGCGTGGATCTGGATTAAACACACGAGAGAGAAGAGAGGAGAGGCGTGGTGCAGGAGGTAAGAGATGGATCAGGCAGCGCGTAGAGCAGCTAAAGACGTACAATACAAACTGCTCGCCCACTGTTTCTTAAACATTACATTAAAGTTGAGAAAATAGCGGTAATAAGCTCCAATTTACATTTGTTTTAGTGTAATATGAGCCTTGATATTGAGGAGCAGATGATGCTCTGAGTAAGTCGTTCTCTACGCACGAGTTTACACATTTCTGTTGTTAAATTCGTGTTGACTCTGGTCAGATCATGTTTAGCCCATTTATCCTGCAGTCTCACATTTTTCCTGACATTGACAATATATGCTATATAAATTATCCATAGCAAAACCACTGCTTCAAAATAAAGTTGAAAAAAGTAAGCAATGATATTTTTGTCAAACTTTTCAAAGAATAAATGAAAACTGACTTTATTGTGGTATATCGTGATATGTATCGTTATCGTGATATAAAATAATCCATATCGTGATATAAGTTTTTTGCATATCGCCCAGCACTAATTTGAACATAGGTCAACATAGGTTGTTGAACATACGTTCAACATCTCCATGGAGACGAGCAGGAGACGTCCCCGCTTCCAGGAAAGCTACAAGCCAGGTGCGTTTGTTTGATCTTTTTGGGGGATTTTTAAAAGGTAAAAATGACTGTAATAAAGTAAATATTAAAAAAAATCTATTAATTGGGTGAAATGTTACACGGTGTTGCTTTAAAGTTAAAAAAAAAAAATTTGTTTAATGAGTAATCGTTATAGTGGAGAAGTATGATTTATGTCTGTGTTGTATCCGACAAACAAGTATAGAACAAATAGAAAAATAAATACATTTCAATAAAATAAAACTAAATTAAGAGTATTGGTAGTTCAAATTATTATTCAAGTAGAAATAAAAAGGAAATGTTAGAAAGTAACTCAAAGTACTATTACTCCAAAAAGTTACGCACTAGTAAAAGCAACAAAGCACTACCCACCTCTGGAAATCATCAATATAGTTATGTCAATGCATGTCAGTATGTTTTACACAGTTAAAACAGATTGAGCCCATAATAATATTCAGGGGACACCACACCAAATCACCTTATTACGGAATTAACTTCAAGGTAAGCGCAGTTAGGTTTTTATCAAAATACAGGTTTCAATATGACAAAATACACTTGGCGTACTGTATAATGTGAGATGATAAGGAAGTAGCTCAGAGGAATACTGGCAGACAGTGACGGAGTGATTCCACAGAACTGAGCGCAGGTCCTGCATCGTTTTTATGCCAAACCATGATCTAAAACTGGCCAGCCATCCGGGTCATGAGATCCCTCTTTCACCTTCACATACTTCAATGTCTAATAGGCCCATTTCAGTCATAACAAACTGCTTTACATCCCCATGACCTGTCTTCCCTCCTCTGTAAGGGACGGGTCTGCCCTCATATTCACATTATAAACGCTTTTCTTTGGTGTGTGCATAGATTCAAGCATTCAGGTTTTGTCTTTTGTTTTTTCTCGGGCAGATGAGGGGTAATTTACCGACAGGGAGAGTTTTGGTGAACACTCAGTTTCGTAGCGAGTCTGTTTAGTAAGCAGCTTAGTGCCCGCCTCCGCTCCGGGATTCCCCATTCACCCAGTCTATGATTATGAATGACATGCTCATGACCATGAAGATGAAGCCAAGCCCAGCAAAACACGCCGCCTAGTGGAGAAAAAAGGACATTTCAGTTTATAACTAAATGGCAACTAAATCTACTCAATATTTGCACAGCACATGGCCTGGAGCATGACATTAAGTACAATAGTACGGTTATGATTTGTAAAGCCAAGGAAGATAAGACATTCCCGAATTTTTGTCCGTCTAATGATGTTCAGCACGTTGTTAACAAAATCAAGTACCTCGGGCACATCATCACTGAGGACATGTCAGATGATGAGGACATTTATAGACCATGCAGAGTGTTCTGTGCTCATGCTAATAATGGGGCTAGGACGTTTGGCTGCTGTACAGAGAATGTAAAGCTGACTTTATTTAAAGCATACTGTACTCCCTCGTACACGGCTCACCTCTGGACTCATTACAAGAAAGGTGGCCTATAATGATGCTTTGCGTATTCTTTTGAGGAAGCCAAGATGGTCAAGTGCCACAGAAATGTTTGTCAATGCCAGAGTGAACACTTTACAGGTCATACTACAAAATGTGATGCATAGCTTTATGAGTAGACTGTCTGAAAATTAAATAATAGTGGCCTTCATAAACATTAAATCCCATTTTAATCGTTTGTCTAGTCCTTTGATTTTATTTTTAAATGGACCAAGAAATTTGCATTGAATTGAAATATTCCTAATATGAGCACATTAGTATGATCTAGTAGTCACAAGACAGTATCTAGTGAAAATACAAAACAGCAAGAAATATAAATAAATAAATGATATGATTTAAATGAATGTGCACTATCATGAAACATGCCAAACATGTCTCACAAAACTAAAAAGCCTCTATAGTGCCCCAATAACCAAGTGGGTAAGGCTACTGCGCATGTCGACAGAACACTGGGTTTGTCTTTGATGACTATATAGTCATACGGCCACAAATCATGTCACTTTACATAAGCAGTACCTGAATCTTTGGTCTGGAGGTCATAGGCTCCTGCTCTTTGGGGACAATACGGATGTAAAAGATTCCAGGCAGAATGAAAATGAGGCTTGGGGCAGAAGTCGCACCTGATTGAAAAAATAAACACAATATAGGTTTGTTCATGTTGCAACTGTTGAAGTGGTACATTAGTTAGCCCAGTACAACTCACCTATAATGCCAAAGATGTCACGAATAGAAGGCACGAAGATAACGAGCACATTGACCAGGGAGATGAGAGTCAATGCAATTAAAATATGTCTGGCCCAGTGGAATGGCTTATCAGGGAACAGGATTTGCTGCACGGCTCGGCGAATCTGAAAGAAAATTTGCCGAGTCACTATTACAACCACATTTTTTTAAAGAGCATAACTTTCAAAGGTTACTATATAAGCACGTGGCCGTAAAGATGTTAATCCTGATACAATTCTTAGTGCTTTGACTAAACTCTTTTCCCAAGAACTTTCGCAGGACTCCGAGGCCTTGACATAATCGCCACGTGGTGAAACAGATACAGATAAAAGAAAACAAACATCACGTGAAGACTGTGAGCCTCAAAGATTTAGAAGTTACTTGTTTGAAGATATTCCAAAGAATATTATGTTTAATGTTTTAAAAAGCTCGACTTATTAATTCTGTTGTTACACTGAATGTTTTTTAAAGTTTGATTTACTTAACCAAGAAAATCCCAATGAATGTCAGAATCTCTACTTCAAGGGAGTCCTGCACCCAGAGGCAACCCTATTGTACATATTTTTTGTTTTTGTTTTGAATAAGTGAGATACCACCCTTCTTCTAGATCCACACTTATTACCACCCAATGAGCGCTTTACCCACTGATCTACTGTAAAATAGAGCTGAACCATATGAGATAACCTTCTTGAACACTGCAATACGGATATATTTGCAATTCTTTCAAAAATGATTTCAACGCAGTAAGTTACAACACTTTATTGTTTCAGCAAGTCTTTTTTATCAGAAAGTCTTGTGACAACAATACTAAAAAAAGGGTTAAAAGGTGCATTATGCAACTTTTTACACAAAGAAAAAAAGTTATATGGGTGATTAACATGGAATCTTTACTTTCCATCACGGTGGCATTAGCCTGGTTTTACCATACCCTCGCACTCATTTCGTTTCGTACAGAGGGTCTGGATTTTCACAATTGAGCTCCGTTAACAGGTGGGAGGGGTGAACTCCTTTGAAACGATTGGATCTGATTTTCGCTAGCGTTTGGTCGTAACGTATGTAATGCGCCCGAGTGAGTGAAGCAGCTATCATAACTCTTGGGAGCATTCCTTGCACATTGGAAGGCTTCAATTTTACTTTCTGGATATTTGGGAGCCGAGCCAGAACGCATTGAAGAGCTGCCATTACTTTCGTATCCGCCGCCATTGCCGAACTACAACCAGCAAATGCGGCGCAAATGCTTGACGTCACCTACAATACCCGCATCCCCCGCTCGCTGAATGGTAGGTTGAAATTGAACCGATGTAACGCGGCCACTGAGATCAGACCCAGACGTACATGTAGGGAAATTATAATTGACCGGAGTTTATGGATGGCTAAGGCCAGGCTATGGTGGCATCTACAAAGTTCCAGAATCAATTATTTTGTAGGTTTTCTGGTGAGGGAGTCCGTCTGCAGTGAAAACCTTCCAAACAATTGATCCTGGAGTGTCCTAAAGACCAGCGTGATCGAAAGTAAAGGCACCATGCTGACCACTCATACACCCGCTGGGTCACTATGAGGTCAAATACGCACAAAAAGATTTAACTAAATTACGAAAATCATGACCACAACTGAACTTATGCACATGTGTAAGTTACCCTGCGTTTTTGTTTTTAGGCTGTGTTAGCAATTTTTTTAAATAAATCTCAGTCAGATGCTGAGACCTTGGCGATACATTGTGCAACTCTACTATCCCAGGGCACATTATGGCTGCATAAAACTCAACCGTATCGGACTGTGGTAATTATCTTTTCTTTCAGATATGTTTGAGCTAAGTGTTTCTCACCGGGAACAGCACCACGGGGACAGTGAGCGTGACGGCCACCAGCACAGCCAGGCGCACACAGAGCATCAGCACGTCGAGAGGGTCCACTTTGATGTAAGTGTGCAACAGCTCCGACTCCACCTCACCTACAGCAATAAACAAAACAGTCCAATACTGAGCAATGCAGACCAATAGAGTCCCCTGCGGGATCCAACAGCTCAAATAAACACAGCAGTAAAAACAGTTTGGAGTTTACATAGTGCTAGTTACACAAGAGTCAACTTTTGCTCCCGGTCATATTCAGGTCTTACCGTAAAACGTGAGGTATCCAAATATGGCAGTTATCAGATACATGACGAACATCGCCAGGATGGAAATGTTTGCTACTTGCTGCATTCGTTTCTTGTTGGCACTGGGGGAGGAATGAAAACATTAACGTTTCGTTCACTTGACACAATAGTTTGTTTTAAAACAGTCCGTGACTTACTCTCTGAGCTCGGTGTAGATGGGAAGCACCTCAGGGTGGCAGACAAAGGCAAATGCCAGGATTGGGATGGTATACGCCGTCTAACAAAACAATAGGCTTGTTAAGATGAACTATGCTTTAACAGTTAACTTTCTTCTGAATTCTTCATTTTCTCACTAACTTGAGAGTTGATGGTAAACAGCTTTGCTTCACAGAAGTCATCAGTAATGTTCAAGGGAGTCTGACTGGAGTTGCCATGGTTTTCCAGAGGACAAGGGATGTTAAACTTCTTGTAAATAACCTGAAAAACATGCCCAAGGTAAAAAATAAATTAAAAAAATTGACAGCCATCTTGCTGTGCAAATATGAGGCCTCCAGACGAAAGACTCACTGAAATCAGGAAGAAGACCATACAAGAAAGCGAGAAGCCACTCGTGTAGCCAAGATACCCTGGAGTGAACAGGAAGATAATGGTGTCAGACACTTCAGTAAGGTGTGTACACTGAACTAAATGGTAGTGACACAGGATAAACTGTATGAGGAAAATATGGGAACCCAAAAGTGTATCTACACAATGGAAAACATACCAAGTTGTTTCATGAGAGCTAATGGAAGGATGATGCAAATGCTAACAATGATGATCAAGTAGTTTCCGTTCAAGAACCACTCTCTAAAGGAAAGTAAACACAAACATGAGATGGGTAATGATGAATGAATAAACAGAAAGTGACTCTTATCACTGCCTACACCCACCCTGTGTTCTCGTGTTTACCAAGAAAAGCCTGAATAACCAAAGGGAGCTCTGACTTGACAATAAAGAGGTAGCTGGACATTGCTAAAAAATAAATAAAAGCACAACAGCGACCCATTATTTCACTGTAATATGATCTTTAAAAATCTCGAAGGAGAGCTGCCAGTACCTCCGATGTTGTGAACTGTTATAATGCAACCTGCCACCATTTTCCCTGGTGAACCGAAAGCTCTGTTCCCGAGCTGCTCGTAGGCGCGAATTCCTGCGTACGAACATACGAGCATGTAAAGAACACATGACACACTCCAAACATGCAAATTTGCAAATTATACAAGGCTTAGGTAACTCTCTTTCTTACCGACAACTCCTGCACTTTTCAACAGGAGATGGATGGAATATGCCGACAAAATAGCAATGCACACCAACAGGATTCTGAAACGGACACAGGCGTCAAAACTAAAACTAAAACTAAAACCAGAAGCAGTATTATTCCGGTGTTTCAGTAACATCACTTTTTCCTTTTATGAGCGTTATTTTAAAGGACTTTTGTGCAAACCATGTACTGTAGCCGAGTCCAAATATAGCTATGATTTAGGCTTGGTTTAGTAAATGAGGAGACATTACATTGGTAGGAAAAGTCAAAGAGTCCCTGAATTTAAATAATATGGTAAAGCAAAGGTCATCAAGGTGAACGAAACCATTGTGGGAAACTCTTTTCAACGCTCCAGTGGCTTTAGCCGCTTCAACCCCTTTGCCACATAGCAGAGCACTGATCCAAGTAGGCGTGTCTTGGACGTCATCGCTATGGGGCTATATTTAACCAGTCAAATCTGATTTAGGAAGGCCGCATGTGTCCCTATGAGCTCCTACATTGAAATAGATCAGGCCTTAACTCTGTAGTGGTGGCAAAACAGATACTATAGCACTACTGACAGATGCACAATGGAGAACACAATGTGGACAGCACCCCTCCCTGTATCACTTCCAGGCTCTAGCAACTCAAACGCAATTGGTACACCAGGCTGGATTGGTGTCCTTATATGGCCCTACTGTTACAGCTTTCCTGACTGTATCCGGTGATAGAAATACGTGGACAAAATAAATGACTGAAACCCTTTTACGTGTGTCTTTAAGAGATTGGGATTGTGCCGTTATAACCCAGGGGTCCCACAACCTTTTGGATCCAAATAATCATTTCTTCCCAAAAATACAAAATTATTTCCCGTAACAAGCTGCATCCAGTTTTGAATCATGTGTTCAGTGTCACTTCTTGATTGATGTGCTACAAATGCTTTATCATTAAACACACAGAGTACAGTTGGCTTTTGTTCACTCTACTCTAGTGAAATTGTACTCAATGGAAATGTAAAAATTGCCTTTAACTAACAAAACGTTATATTCCAAACTCTATTCTGGATCCTTATCAGTTATTAGAACATAATTAGGCCATGTATTACGCCGTATGTTTACATGGACTCAATCTGTCTGAGCTCATTCAGCCTTACGCCTCACAAATGCCACAGGACAGGAGTAGCTCAATTTGGTTGACTACGTTGTTCTATATAGTAATAAAGTTGGGTGCCATGTGATACAGTATAAATGTATCTGCCACCTGTGTTTATTTGTTTGACAGGGACAATACAGTCAGACAGTTATAACGCATAAGAGAATAAAGAGTTAATAGCTGGTGCTAATTCTCAACTCCTGACCCCGCTTGGGCCTTTCTACACATTTTCTATACTAATGCAGCTTTCTCAAACCCTCACATCTAGGTATTTGCAAATGGGTACAATTTAGTGTAATTGTAAGCTAATACTTTTGTCTGGAAGTGAAGATTTTAAACTCAGATATGGTAATACATTCCACAGCCTTGCACTTTTTGAAAAAAAAAAAAAGGCAGAATGACCAAATGAGTTCCTGCGGTGTGGAGGCTCACAGTTGTGACTTATGGAACCTCTGGTTCTCTGGACTCTGTTGCTGTTTTACCTCTGGATACTAAAGAGGCTCAGGAGATAGATTGTTCATTCATTTAAATATTAGTTTGAGAAAGCAAAAAATAATTATTAAGGCTTTCAAAGCCACACAATTTATAGTTCAAGGATATTGAGTACACTTAAACATTTGGATCCCTAAAGTATTCTTAACCAAAATGATGTACACATTTATAATCACATCGCATGTTCTTATTACTTACATAAAAAGTGCAATTCCGGTGTTGGACATGGCAAAAGCCAGTCCCAGGATTCCACTGCCCATAATGGCATTACTGAGGTTGAAGACGGAGATACCAAATGAGGTTTTTCCTTCAAACTGCATAGAAAAAGTACTAAATTAGAGATCACACAGATGCACTAGCAGCAACACCAGCTTCATTGATTGACATTTGTAACTCACGTCTGTAAAGTGTGCTTCTTTCTTGTCCCCGAGTTTATGAGGTAAAACTCCTCACGTTCAGGATTAATGATATCAAGACCATCGAACCTACAAACAAATATATATATTCAATAGAAAATCCTTAAACAAATTCTGGACCATTTTAATTCTGTTTATGTGTGAGCTTTTAAATATGCCGAGCAAATGTCTTACCCGTCTTCTTTGGTGTGTCCATTCATCTTCTGGAGCTCCATTTTGGTTTGGGATTGTTGTTGTTTTTTCTGCCTTGATTATGTCACGTTTAAAAACCTGAAAGAGAAGACAGTTTTCCCAGTCATTTAAGATCTGAGGCAGAAATTGACATAACGTAATTTACAATGTTAACACAAAACTAAAATAAACAATAAAAAGGCCATTCTCTGTAGGCTATTGGATCTACGCAAGTACTGTGTTAATTTACAAATCTCCATTTCATTTTGCAATTTGGGGATTCTTACTAAGAACTGTAGCTTTTTTATGTGATTTTATGTGTCTGTTAAACCTATACACATCTTCACTACACAGGTTGACACAGGAGATGAAAATATCCAGTAGTGAGTGGTAAATGCATTGCTTGAAACCCCCCAAAGAAGATGTCAAGACTTTTAAGTTTTTCTATATGAAAGTTATTTATGCCAAATTCAGAGTGTTGATTGATTGAAACACCAAAATGCCTGCTTTGTGATGGATGCAGTGGGCTGGACTGGCATGAACAGTCTCTGGGATAGAGTGGGTCTGGGCCCAGGGGTCATGGGAGACTCTACTCTCTGGATCAGTCAGAGCCTCGGGACTCTCCCTCCTGACCCCAAACACACATTCACAAAGCAGTGTGCCATTCCTCAGCTTTCAGACGCCCTACGCAAAGAATACATATGATACACATGAATGATCGAAACAACTTGGTCATTGATGGCACTGGTCAATGTTTTAAACAAAGACCTTCTGTGTAAATGGTAGTTTTTATCTAAACAAGGAACTGCCTCCCCCACCACACTGGCTTGAGACAACTTTGGCTGGAAGACTTTCTTTAGCAGCATATTTGCTGGTTTTCCCATGGCCTGTGGCCAAGATACACTGGGGAAGGAAAGTCAGGATCGTTTTGAAATGTTACTCTTGATACTTCGAGTCTTCTTAAAAGGACAGTTTACAACATGCCCAAGTTGCATTTAAGGAGGCAAACCAGACAGACCTGAACAACTCCAGTCTAGTTGCATTTTCACAAACACACAAAAAGACATTTTAGACAAAACACAACTGACCCATTTTCATTATCCAAATACAGTAACTGTCTTCTTACAACAATTTCCAACACTTATATCCTTTTTATTACAAAATAAAATATTTTAGATCTCATCGACAAACATCTCGAACTGCTAAATACTCCTTTAATAATTACAACAATAAACAACAATAAAAATCCAGATATTCAGGACTACAGTGAAAAGTCCGCTAAGAGCTTTGTGCACCACATGGCATCCATCTGATGCAAGAGCTACTCACTATTGACAGCCCTTCCCTTCTGTTGCTCCACACAAGGACACGCACGCACTCCTCGCATACTCACCGGCAGCCTCTGGAAAACCAAGGATAAAACCGCTCACAAATAAATCCTTAAACTTCAACTTCCAAACTCCACGTCCACAAACGGTACAATCTGACTTTTTCAATGTTTATGTTTACACCATCTGTAGAGCGATGTCCAGACCTCCTTGGTAGTGAAGGGAGAGTGAGGCAGATTAGTCACTGGGAGGGATAAACGGGAAGTGGAGACACCTACAGTTAACCCTTTGTTTACAGATTCAGGTAGAAACACATAAGCACCACTCCACCACGTGTCTATAGTACAACATGGCTTCCATAATGTGTAGAGAAATAGACGGGTTTGGTTACATAAATCAGAGTTCTTTTGATGAAGCCAATGTATTATCGATTGCAATGTTGACAGTTCACAGCCAGCAACATAACAAAGACTCACAATCGTCAAAAGATGATATTGAAAAGTAAACAATATGGATTTTGTTTTTTTACTGGAGCATCACTATTGGTGAATACAGTGCCTTGCGAAAGTACCAATACACCTTGAACTTTTGCACATTTTGTCATGTTTACAACCATAAACATAAAGATTTTATTTTGAATGTTTTACTGAAAGTTCACACACAAGTAACAGACAACTGTGAAGTGAAAGCAAAATGATACATGATTCTGTTATTTTTCAAAAAATAGAAAAGTGATAAGTGGGGCGTGCATAAGTATTCATACAGCATGACTTAATACTTTGTGGAACCCCCTTTTGCTGCAATAACAGCAGCAAGTCTTTTGGGGTATGACTACAAGGTTTGCACATCTAGAGACTGACATTTTAGCCCATTCCTCTTTACAAAACAACTCAAGCTCTGTCAAATTAGAAGGAGAGCGTTTGTGAACAGCAGTTTTCAGGTCTTTCCACAGATTTTCAATAGGATTTAGGTCATGACTTTGACTGGGCCATTCTAACACATTAATATGTTTGTTTTTAAACCATTCCATTGTAGATTTAGCTTTGTGTTTAGGGTCATTGTCCTGCTGGAAGGTGACTCTCCGCCCCAGCCTCAATTCTCTTGCTGACTCCAGCAGGTTTTCCTCCAAAATGTGTCTGTATTTGGCTCCATCCATCTTCCCAACTATTCTTACAATCTTCCCAGTCCCCGCTGAGGAAAAGCAGCCCCATAGCATGATGCTCCCCCCACCATATTTGACACTGGGGATGGTGCACTCAGGATGATGAGAAGTGTTAGGTTTGCGCCATACATAACGTTTTGCATTTGGGCCAAAAAGTTCAATTTTTGTCTCATCTGACCAAAGCACCTTCTTCCACATGGTAGCTGTGTCCTCCATATGACTTCTAGCAAACTTCAAACAGTGCTCCGTGAGATGTTCAAATCTTGGGAAATCTTTGTATAATCTTTGCTTTAAACTTCTCCACAGCTTTATCTCTGACCTCTCTGGTGTGCTCCTTGGCCTTCATGATGTGGTTTAGTGACCAAAACACTCCGACCATAGCTCTGAGGCCCTCACAGAACAGCTGTAATTATACTGAGAGTAGATTACACACAGGTGGCCTCTATTTAATGGTTTGGGCAAGGTGTGAACATTCTGCCATCATTAGGAATGTTATAAAGGCAATTTAATGCACTCAGAAAAATGCTTCACCCACTTTTCACTTTTCTATTTTTTGTAAAATAACAGAATCATGTTTCATTTTGCTTTCACTTAACAGTTGTCTGTTACTTGTGTGTGAACTTTCAGTAAAACATTCAAAATAAAATCTTTACGTTTAGGGTTGTATTGTAAACATGACAAAAATGTGCAACAGTTCAAGGTGTATTAGTACTTTTGCAAGGCACTGTACATGTAACACTCTGTAGAGGGCATGCAGGTGATGTCCCCAGTCTGTATGGCAACAGAAGCCAAATGAGTGTCAATACTGCATTGCTGTTGTCTGTTTGACACTGGTGGTTTACCGTAAAAATTATGACCTTTTATAGAAGGGGTAGGCAGTGTCAAGCCTGGGGGGCAAATCTGCCCTCCAGCACAGAACCACTGTCCCCCAAGAGGATTTTGAGAAATATTATTACACACATAAGAAATCAAATACCTCTTAACACTCTAAAAAATATGAAATACTGTGAGTACTTTTGTAAATCTCCTGAGGGAACAGGAGATTTATGTGAAGCGCTTTGGATGACTTGTGTCA
Organism: Neogobius melanostomus; assembly: GCA_007210695.1. Classification (NCBI taxonomy): domain Eukaryota; kingdom Metazoa; phylum Chordata; class Actinopteri; order Gobiiformes; family Gobiidae; genus Neogobius; species Neogobius melanostomus. Next base: position 4,975,571 of record VHKM01000223.1, on the reverse strand, counting down.
TGTGAAAGGCACTTGACAAATAAGGTTCCATTCCATCCCACTAAGCCATTATATAAAGTAAGGATTTTGCAGAAAGTGGTTCTTTCCTTTGGGCTAAAATGGTGAGGGTCATGGTGTTTGTTTGGTGTTTTGACAATTATGTCTTTGAACAATGCAGTCCGATTACTTTTTACCTTTTAATTGCATTTCACACATTCAGTTTTAAACTCTATTGTTAACTTATTTTTACGCATTTAGTTTAGTCTATTTATCTAAAAGGGACCATGAACAATTAGAACATAAATGTTGTCATTTGATGCATTGTACCAGAGTTAGCTTGAGGCTAATTTACATCTGCAGTCCCTGGCAGGGAACGGACAACCCATAACAAAAAACAACGACGAGATTCACAAGACAAGGGGTCAAAAAAGACAAACCACATAACACATTACAGGTTCAATAAAAAACCCTTCACCTTTCCCACATACAACCAGACAAGACATAGCACGAATACAAAACAGACAAAGTCATTATCACAGGGAGTGTGAAACCAAAGAGGGCTGGCACATTGAAGGCTATAGTGTGTGCAATGTTGGCAACATTTAAGCTTATTTAGCTTGCTTGTTTTTAAGACTGTCTTTTAAGTTTTATGAGTGAAATTTGACAGTGCACTTTGAGTTTCTTGCACCTTTTTTTCCAATGTGATCTTATACTGCAAATGGCAAAACATTTAAACATAAAGGCTGTTACAAATCAAAAAGAACAAAAGCAAACTTGTGAACTCTCTTTCAAAGCCAAGTTTACAAATGCACATGTCCAAAAAGGAGTGGGGAGAAGAGAGAACAATGTAGAAGAATAAAACTCGTAACTAAGTCAGTAATATAAAGGATTTATCGTGTTTTTCATTTGGGATGGTTCTTGCCAGGAACAATCTATACAGGGGTACTGGTCCTGCCCTCTTAGTGTGGCATTATTACATTATAGATAACTGTAAAGCACTGACATGTATTTTCTTTTTGGACCAAACCCAGACTTGTACTACCCGCAGCAGAGAGAGGATCAGTCTGTTATGGTGGTTTTAGTTCCAACATGGTGGACACTGACAGCCTACATCCTGTTGGACGTTACCGTGATGTTAATTAGCTTAGGAGATAAGTGCTGTTTTAAGATTACCCACATGTGATTGTGCTTACGAGTGGAAACATGCTGACACGTTGGTATAAGCTTGACCCCAAATTAACATCAAGACCAGCACGAAGGAGAGGAAATGGGCAAGTCGTGCAACAGGACCAAATTAGAAAGATCTCAAAGATAATCCACAACGCTCCCACTATCTGGCCGAGCGTGGGATTCAGAATTCAATTAGGAATTACAGAGTAATAATCAAGATTATAGATGTTGAATTATTATCTTGGCAATAGAAGGTGCTCTCAGCATTCGGAATTAAATGTCCTAATATCAGATGGAGGGCCGGCGGCTACAGGGAATCACTATGTTTGAAAGAAATAACCAAAACAGAAGTGTGTGTGACTGTAATGCCACCACTTTTTAATTAAAAATGTATTAATAACCTATTAATACTTGAGAATGCCCAGTCATGTCAGATTTGGGGAACTACCCAGAGACTGAGGGATTAACCGGTAGCTTGAGTGAATGGTGTGTGAGTGAATGGTTGGTGGCTGTCAGATTGCACAGACTGGCAGGTTCACTTCCATCAGTCAAACCCTGGGTAACTGTGGGTTCATATGTAGCAATTACCATCACACAGTATGGAAAGAATGAATCATACACACACACAAAATCGCCTTCACTCACTTTGTTTTGCACATAAATCGAAAAAGGAAATTTACCCATAATTTACGAGAAACACCACAGGATATTACCGACACTACAACTGACCACAGACTTGCATGAACTACAAAAGGTCATATTTGCCACAGTGACTGTACTTCGGTTGACTGATAAAGTTCATCAAAGGGACGCGTTTTCTGCACAACCCAGAAACTCCCTCATTCGTCTTATCTCAGCTTGACACATCCGCTCACAGACAACGTAAATCTTACACAATAATGGTGGGAAACCCAAAGATTAATGAAATAACAAAATGTTAAAATGATCCCACATAACCTCAAGTGACCCATCTTATGAATACCAACAAACTCAATGGGAAAAATACTTCAAATATTCTAAATGTTTGTAGTGTTGTGATGTTTTTCTCAAAGTACGCACTAAAACTTAACCAGTACTTTTATTCTTCACTGCTATGGGCTCCATTTGACCTGCAAAACAGTTCATCCAATTTCAATGAGTGATTTAAGCTCACTGGACCTCTCCAAGACACCATAAATACAGGTTGAGATTATGACCCTGGCTGGGACAGTTCTGAAAGCTTTCCATTTCAAATGATAGGAATAACCTCTTATGTATGAAGTCAACATTCTGCCTTTTATCAAGAATTATGCTAAACGAATATCCTTCACCATGACACCACATGTCACTCATTTCATTCATGCTCCGCCCAAAGACCGGCTTCACTCAAATGTCTACTTACCCCAGAGTATTCTGTGTGTCAAGCAGGAAATAGCTGTGAAACACCGCAGAAGGGTTAAAATGAGGTGAAAGTTAAAACTTGCTGCCCGATTCCAAACTGTGCTCTCCCAGACGTTGTGCTCTCCTCCGCAGCTGTAAGAGAAGAGGAAAAACAGAGAGAGGAGCGTGCTAGTGATTGCCCGCGCAACTAAATTTGCGCGGGCAAGTTACGCCCCTTACGCCCCTTCCCTCCATTTGATCTGGCCACATGTCATACCACATGTTATGGCTTCCAGGCTTTTTTCATACAATGAGAGGTGCTATATGAGCATTAGAAGTTCTTACAATGTAAACCAAAAAATAGCCATAGACAACATTTCCTTCTATGGTGGTGATGGCTTAGATCTGCAGCTGTAACTGTCCATAAAGCTTATGAAATATTTCTGTACTGCATACCACTTACTATTGCCATCTAGTGGGAGAAACTATCAAGTCTACTATACTATTATTGTATTCAGTATTTTAAACAGACCAAACGAGTTTCATATTATTAAACTACTCTTTTATTATTATTTAAGAAAACTATTAACAGATGAATTAACAGCAACTTAGTGGGAAAAACAGTTCATGTCCTCAGCATTATTTTCCCTTCTCAACCCACGCAAAGAAGTTACAGCGCGCCTCGGGGTTGGAGGCATGCCCCTGAGGACGGGCACACACAAAGAACTGTCTGCCAACGTTTGGCCCTTCCTTCTTGACAGTACGGAGCACACAGGGCTCCCCATGGACCTTACAGCAGGGGGGAGGAGGAGGGCCCTTGAGCACAGACTTCCAAAACACTGAGCCCTTCTTGGATTCAGCGGCATGTGTAATAGATTGTGAGGCTGAGCTCTCCATTTTAACAGTCTTTATGCGATCTTCCTTTGACACTGCTGTATCTGTGACCATGTGCTTGACCGAGGGGTTCCGAGTTGAGTTGACCTCGTCCTCATTAAGATTATCTTTACATTGCTTATCAGCAGATTCAACAGTAGAAACAACATTGACAGTCTTGGGTTTAAAAAATGAGAGCAGATTTCCTTGAGGCTTTGCAGTCTTTGCTTTTTTCCCTTTTGAAAGAACAGATTCTGCTGGCCTCTTTTCACCTCTGCCAGAGGGGTTTAAGTTCTCTATCCTCTCCTCCTCTTCTTGAGACCCAGGTAATGAATCCCCATTATTTGATTGAACAGATTTCTGGCCCATCTTCACAAGAAATCGAGAGAGTTTCTGCTGCTTTCCAGCAAACTCTGGCAGGTATTGTGTGCAAAAAGGAGGAGGTTTGGCACTGGGGACAAGAGAACAGCTCAGCTGCCCCCACACAGGACAGTGGTCAGACCCCTCCACCTCCGGCATAATGTCTGCTGCCACAAACTGCTTTTTTGCAAGATGATAATCTGCAAATATGTAGTCAATGCGTGTGCCATAGTTAGTCTGTCGTGCACCAGTCATGGTGGACCAACACGTGAAGGCATTGGTGCGAGTTGGATGGAAAAAACGAAACATGTCCATGAACTTTCCATCCCCAGAGTTGTTTAACGAGACCTCATGTTCTTCCTCCACGTCGTCTTCATTTCTTTCCCAATTTTGTTGGTCACAGTGAAGAAATCCATTTAACCACTTCCTTCCGGGGTTTTCGTCGAAGTAATCCTGAGTAACATGAGAAAAACAAATTTATAACAACAACAATATTATTATTATTATTATTATTATTATTATTATTATTATTATTATTATTAAGATGAAAGACCATGTCAATATTTAAAAAATGAACATGACTGTTTGGATAACAGAAAATAAATGTAACAATCTACTTACAGTGTCACTTGGGTCACAGTGATCTATTGTCCTGTGAGATGTATTTACATCCCCCAAAATGATAACATGACTGAGAAAAAGAGATACAAGACAATTTATATTTCGTAAATTTGTATAACATGCAACGTGTAATGTTGTTAGCCTCACCTTCCACTTTTGAGAATCTTTTCAGCTCTGGATTGAAGCAACTTGTAGAACTGCAGCTTAAACTGTTTCCTCTCTGGCTTTTCAGGGTCTGCCCTTGGACAGTAGACGTTAATAACAGTAATGGTTTGTGATTCGCCTTGACACCTGTTAAAACAAAAAAGACACACATTGTCATTCAGGCACTGTTGCATTTGATTCTTACATTCCAGGCTTTGAAAAGGATATAAATAAAAGCAAAATAGTATATTTGAGGCCTGAGAATATATGCACACGTCCATCAGTAAAAATCCAAATTGTTAATATATTTAATAATTAGCTACCAGTTGATCGTAAGACGACGAGACGCTGCACTTTGGTTACCAGTTTTTGACCATATGAAAACCAATCCCCAACAGTATCTAAGAGTCTGATCTATCTATGGGCTATGCAATTAGAGAAATTGTGATTTATTTAAATCAAAAATCAAGATCAATTGGCCATATACTGCCTTTCTTTGTTTATACTGAGACATGATCATTTGTTCAGAGCAAAATTCATGTATCGAATAACAAATGATTATATGCAAGTGTCAATTACATAATTCTGTGTTTTGTGATGACAGCACGTCCTTCATTGTCTAAAAGCTGGAGCTCCTCGTTGGAAAACTCAGTCTGGTCGCCATAACATCTGACAGCTCCATCGTGGCTGGTCAACAGGCCAGTGAGTCCCTCCTCAGCGGCACATGGAGTTGCTTGGTCCTTACAGAAGGTTGCGACCCCTGTGCAAGGATCCAAGAGAAACGTGTCAGGTAAAGTATAAAATTAGATAATTGTGTAGGCTACAGCGTTGTAAGTAACCTGAATAGCCGCTACGTCCTCGACTGAAGCTAAAGTAGGAGTTGTAGCCGTCAACGATTGCAGTCCTTTCGTCAAGCAAGTCTCCTGTTGAAAAGAAAAGCAGCGTATTTAAGTCAACGAGCCAATGATAATAATATACCAAGCATAGATAAATCGAGACTTACTAGTAACCTTTGTTTCTTGAACGCAGATAATGTCTGCATCGAGCGAGTCTAGTGCTGTTTTAATACCACTTCTGAATGTTCTTATACCATTTATGTTCCATGTAACGATCTTCATTGTGAAAGATGCAAAATTGGACTTTGGCTTTTACTCGCAACCATGAGCGCGAACCATAGACATATTCGAACGGAAGTAAAGCGGAAATCGTGGAAGCAAAGACCGGATGTTTCGGGGGAAAAAATGTACATCTCTTTTTATACATGTATACATTAATGGAATTCAAATTAAGTCTATATTTTTATGATGTTTGTGTATGTATAACCATTTTTTTTACGACGAGTTTCTTCAATTTGGGTCAGGCTTTGATCACGTGCAGTTCGGGGAGGCGTGTACTTCCGCGGAAATGGCGTCATGTAGTTTATTTATTTTATTTTTTTATTTTTATTATTTTAGTTTTTATTGTTGGCGTCAAGTAGTGCATCTGGGAGCGAATATATAATACTTGTTATGTTATAAAAGTGGGTAGGCTTGACGCTCAAAAACTATCTCTTCTATTACCTAAGGATACACTTGCAGGGAGGGTTTGTCTAGTCAACCCTACCAATAACAATCGTGCTATAAGAACCATTTTCCAACGAGAAATAACAACAATACCCAGTGTCATTTTTCACTGGAGTATGTTTGTGGATGATATACCATGGAAGAAGGTCTGGCTTTTGTCTAATAGCTATTTAGTAACAAAGTAAAAGAAGTATCCTTCAAACTTATTCATAAGTTATATCCTTCAAAATGTTACATTAAAAAAAAAATTAAGAAAGAAATTGATATTGACTGTAGTTTTTGTAAGGAATATCCTGAAACCATTGTGCATCTTTTCTGGTACTGTCCAAGTGTTGCATTATTTTGGCAGAAATTCTGTGACTTTATTCATGAAAAAGCATTTTCTTCGACATTGGAGTGTATTGTTTGGTTTTGAATCTAACTTACAAAACAGTAACTCTATTTACTTAATTATTCTTTTATTATTGATGTCAAAGTACAAGAGATAAAGAACGCAAAATGGGAATTCAGATGTTTTTTGTTTTGTTTTTGTTTTATTGTTTTTTCTCCTGCTGTTCATTTGGACAGTTTTTATCGTTGCATATGCAATACAGTAGGTGGCGGCGTTGGCTTTTGTTTGGCCTGCAGTCCGCCAATAATCCTAGAGAAGAAGAAGAAGAAGAAGTGCAGTTCGCCTTCGGTGCGCTAGAGGGCGTGGTCGGGCTGTCACGTTTTCGGCGCGTTTTTGCCACCACGCACTCGGCCTCACCTCCCAATCTGAAACTGGAGATCTAGCCGGGGCGGAGGAGGAAGGGGTAAGGGCGACAGTCAGTGCGGCTAAACTGGACCGTTCATTCGTACACAGGCCATTGTAGCTAGCTCCTGTCGGACCCCGAAGGAAGAGACATAGGACAGGGGTGAGCGGATTCAAGACGCTGGAGAGCCTTAACGGACAACATCTAATGGGTAAGCAGCTTCTCTCTGTCTCTCTAGGCCCATAGTACTTTATGGCCAAGTACAGCTGCCCCGAGCGCTATTGACGCGTCAGGAGGTGAATATCATGGGTTGGATAGTGCTAAATGATACTGGTGTTGGGACGGAGAGCGGGGTAAATTGCCTGATCACAATGAAGCTAACCTGCTAACTAACTAACTAACTAGCTAGCTAACATCCTTTTACCTCAACGTCGCAAACACCTCGAAAGATGCGACTGCGTTAGTTGCGCCACTTGCGCCCAGGCTGTTTCTGTCCCATTATTGGATGTTTTATGGATCGGTATGATTGGATTACAGCGTAGTATTTGCTGTGAGAGTTATTAGACTTTCTGTTTATTATCATTTTATACAACGCTTGTGGGTGTAATTTGCTTATGTAGGGTTGGCGTTTTGTGATGCGTGAATTTAAAAGGCTGTTTAGTGATGGGTGAACTACACACCATTTGCAACCTGACATCCACTGGCTAGTATTTCCCCATCTTGGGACAGAGATGGGGGTGTTTGGGAGGATGACAGTGCCCCACCCAGACAATGATAATCAATTATACATGAAGACCCTTCTGCTGTTTCCCTGACCACTTTGTATATTACATGGGCATTAATGTGTATGTTTAATTAATGTGCTTAATACGCATAAGACGATCTGCATAGTTCATTAAGTGTTTGTTCCTGTCTGGAAACAATATTAAGGATAGCTAAATTATGATTACATCCAAAGTTACTTGATTGTACCCATTAGGAACCGTCTACAATCCCAGTGCAGCGCCGGGGTCCCATCTCTAGATCTTGAGCCAGGTTTGGTCAGTAAAACATAATTAGAGGATTTAAACCATTGTGCATGTTTTCCATTGTTGTCTTAATGCTCTAGTATTTAACTGACTGTTAAAGTAAATTGTTTATTGCATTTCTGCTTTGTGTTGAAGTGATGCCAGAGGAGTAAGGAGGGTGGGTACACGGCCCCACAGAGCCATGCTGGAGGGAGACCCAGAGTTCAGTGCTGCTGTGCCTGAAGAGGGAGAGATGGAGATGGGCAGTGGAGATCTCAAAGCCGAAGTGCTAAGGCTGACTCTGGAGCTTCAGGAGGCCACGGATGAGAAACTACAGGCTGCACGCTATGGGCTAGTGGTCCTAGAGGAGAGTTCTGCTCTGAAGATGAAGCTTCGGCAGCTTGAAGAAGAACATGAAACCGTCAAAGTAGAGCTCCAACAGTTAAGAGAGGTGAGGAAAATACCTCGCAATCACAGCCAAATTGGTCTCACACTGGGGCCCTGCCTCACCTGTGTTATTGGTAGTGTTTTGAATGCCTCAGAACTGACACAAAAACGAGCTTGTGCTCCATTGTATATAGCAGCAAAAGCTCTTTATGACTAAATCAACAGTGGATCAGAAGTTAATCTATTTTACATAATCCATAAAGCCAGATTCTTGGCTGCTTGCATACCCATGCTTTAACTAACACAGTGATAAATGACCCCATCTGTTGAAATTATATAACCACAACACAATGTTTAGTTAGGTGTGAACAAAATAAGAAGTGAATTTAGTTCATATTTTATGAGTCAATGAACACATGAGCGGGAATGTGGGGTAATGTGGGCTTTTTGTACATTACAGTTGTTTTCCTATTTTTGTGATTGTTTAACAGATAGCCATATCCCCCTTTTTTTAAAAGGCATTTGCAGATTCAGTGAGCAGCCAAAAACGTGCCGCTGCCGATGGAGAGTGCCGAGAGGAAAGCTTATTGCAGGAAACTGCCTCGAAGGAGGCTGCCATGGCAACTCGCATGGTGGAGATTCAAGCCGAGCTAAAACAGACACGTCTCGCTCTGAGCAATGCTCATGCTGAAATTGACAGACTGGCAGTACTGTCCAATCAGTTGAAAAAGGTGTGATTAATATCCCATAGAGAACATGTAGTTTGAGTTAATTGCTATTGAGTAAGTGTATGTATTCTTTCTTCCATAGGAGTGTGAGTGTCTTGAAGCAGAGAAAGGCCATCTGAGAGATGAGATGAAGGAGTTTAAAGTACGTGAATTGCGACAGTTGCAGGACACTGGTGAACTCGAAGAAGAAAACACATCACTGCAAAAACAGGTTTCTGTTCTGAAGGAAAACCAGGTTAGTTCCATTCGCTTACTACTGCTGATAACTTCATTGATAAAATATTCACACTATCACAACTAGTCTTGAGTCCACAATCGGCACATAGTCCTTTGAATCTTGTAGGTTGAGTTTGAGTCCATAAAGCTGGAGCTGACCCAGAAGAACGAGGAGCAGGATGAGCTGCGCGCCCAGCTGGACGAGGCAGCGCGGCTGAAGGAGATCGCTGAGCGGCAGCTGGACGAGGCGCTGGAGGCTCTGAGTGAGGAGCGCGAGCAGAAGAACAGTCTGCGCAGAGAGCTCTCGGCCCTGACCCTCAACCCCTTTGAGTCTGTGGGGAACCTGGAGCTCCACCTGGACCATGTGGATGACAGTCAGGAGGAGGGTCACGGTGGAGAGCCTGAGGGAGAGGAGCAGGACTCTGCCTATAACAAGAGTCCTGACTCTACTCCCGGTTCTGCTAACACTCTTCACTCTGGAGGCTCCAAGAGCAATGGCCTCGTCCGTCGCTCGACGCCTAGAGCCCCAACTTCTGGACTGGTGTCAGACCTCCTGAGTGAGCTGCACTTTTCTGACAGTCAAAAACTAAAGCAGCAACTCTTACAGGTACATATGCTTTTTAAACGTTTTTTTAATTGGTTCGTTTCTTAATAATACAAATAAATAAATAAAATAATAATAATAATTCATTTTATTTGATGGCGCCTTTCAAATCACCCAAGGACACCTTACAATTAAGAACACAAAATACAAATTTATATGAAATCACAGTGCATGTGCAGATTTGAAAAGGAAGGTTTTGAGTTGAGTTTTAAAAGTAACTAAAGAGTCCAGTTGACTGAGGGGCTGTCGTAAAGTGTTCCAGAGCTTTGGGGCAGAGTAGCTGAATGCTCTGGCCCTCATAGTGACCATTTGTACTGTGGGGATGGAGAGGAGACCAGCAGAGGATGAGCGGAGGGAACGGGACGGAGTGTAAGGGTGAAGCAGGCCAGACAGGTATGGAGGAGCTAGATTATGAAGTGCCTTAAATGTGAGCAGGAGGAGTTTGTACTGGAATCTGTGGGTTACGGGGAGCCAGTGGAGTTTGATGAGGACCGGTGTGATGTGCTCCATGGATTTGGTTAGAGTGATTATTCGTGCTGCAGCGTTATGGACAGTTTGCAGTCGTTGGATGAGTTTTTGGGGGAGGCCAGAGAGGAGAGCATTGCAGTGATCCAGGCGTGAAGTAACAAGGGCATGAACAGGTACTTAGGTGGTGTGTTGTGAGAGAGACGAGTGGAGTCGGGAGATGTTGCGTAGGTGGAAGAAGGCTGCGCAGTAAGTATTGTTTATGTGGTAGGAGAATGAAAGCGTGGAGTCCAGGATGACACCCAAGCGTTTAACTTGGGGAGAGACGGGAACCAGGCAGCCTTCAATGCAAATATTGAAGGGTGGGGATTTGGATAGAGTGGATTTAGAGCTCATAAATAGTATTTCACTTTTATTGCCGTTGAGTTTAAGTTTGTTTGCTGAGATCCAAGCTGTAATGGCCTGTAAACAGTTGGTTAATGTGGTGGGGCAGGCGGAACCGGGTTTTGTGGACAGATAAAGTTGTGTGTCGTCAGCATAACAATGAAACTGAACACCAAAGTAACGAAAAATATTGCCAAGGGGAAGAAGAGTGGACCTAAAACTGAGCCTTGGGGAACCCCGTGATGTAATGGTGATTGAGAAGATTTGATGTTTTTCACCTGAATGAATTGTTCTCTGTCGGTGAGGTAGGATGTGAACCATAGGAGAGCAGTGCCTGTGACCCCAGTGCCAGCCAGACGCTCAAGCAAAACTGAGTGAGAGATGGTATCAAAGGCGGCACTGAGGTCGAGGAGGATGAGAATGGAGAGGAGGCCTGAGTCTGCTGCATGAAGAAGATCATTGGTTATTTTGACAAGAGCCGTTTCGGTGCTGTGTTTGATGCGAAAACCGGATTGAAAAGGTTCAAACAGATTATTTGATTGAAGGTGATCCTGAAGTTGAGCTGCAACTGTTCGCTCAAGTAGTTTGGCAGGAAATGGAAGGTTAGAAATGGGGCGGTAGTTATTAACGTTTTTGGGATCTGCACCAGGTTTTTTGATCAGAGGTGTGACGGAGGCCATTTTGAGTGAAGGTGGGACAATACCGGTGGACAAGGATGAATTGACTATGGTCAGTAAGACGGGAGCAAGTGTGGGTAGACATGATTTTACTAGTGACGTGGGAAGTGGATCCAGAGAGCAGCTGGATGAGCGTGCTGAGGTGATGAGCTTAGAGATTTGCTGTACTGACTGTAAACAAAACTCCAACAGGGTGTTTGTAGGTGGTGGCAACGTCGACCAACAGTTGTAGGAGTGTGATGGAGAAGATGTAGAAAGGAGTTTATGTATTGAATCAATCTTGTTGTGTAGAAAGTCCAAAAAATACTGGCAATGAGAGACAGAGGTAAAATGATTAGTTGTTTCAGGTGGCTTGGTGAGCTTTTGAACTGTAGAAAAAAGTGTTCTTGTGTTTTGTAGGTGGTAACATTATCATTGTACATTTGCTGATGTATCAGAATAGAAACATTGTAGATGACAAACTTATGATCAGAAATGGAGAGGTCGAATGCACTGATATTATAAGGTTTGAGTCCACAGCAACAAATTAAATCCAGTGTGTGACCTTTATCTTGTCAGATCTTTTTTCATTGTTATGTATTCGTATACACACTTATTTTTGAAGTGCCAAACTCTGCTTTAGTAATTAAAATCCTATTCTGTGGTATGGTTTGAATAAACATCCTTTACAAAAAAATTCCTGATAAAATTCAGATAAACACATTGTTTCTCTGTTGTAGGTAGAGCGAGAGAAATCCAGCCTGAGCAGTAAAGTGGAGGAGCTGCAGATGCAGCTGGTGATGTCTAAACAGGCTCTGAGTAAGCACGAGGATAAAGTGGAGGCTCTCACCCGAGAGTTGGAGACAGTGAAAAATGGCACTCATCCCAACACTGAGGGTGATCATGAGTCAGAGAACGGAGAAACATTCGACTATGAAGTAGATACAAAGAGTAAGGAGGTGCTGGAAGCCAGAATGCGAGCGGCCAGTGAAGAACTTTTAAAACTTCGAGATGAGTTGTCTCAGGCAGGAGCGCGATACAACAACTTGGAACAGAGGTATAAGCAGGAGAAGGAGCGCTGGAGGTCTGAAGCCCAGGAGTTGGCTGATAAAATCCGGCAGTGCATTAAGTCCAGTAAACAAGACCAGGAGCGCATAAACGAGCTTGAGAAGGAGATCGGGGCGACAAGAAAAGTGGCTATTGATTCAGAAGGGCATTTGAGCGTTGCCCAGGAAGAGCTGCTTGCTTTTTCTGAGGAGTTGTCCAACCTCTATCACCACATCTGCGTGTGCAACAATATAACGCCTAAACGAGTGACACTGGACTACTACAGAGGAGGCGGGGGCAGTGGGCGCAGACTGCACACTGTTCCAAAGAAGCGCCCTGACGACACATTTGTCTCCAAAGCTGCAGCGCTGCAGTACATGGGTGAGATGGACAGTGCAGGGGCGGGTGGAGACTCTCCCACTTGCCCTGGATCCCCCACTCTGGACTTTAGAGACCCCTCCAATGTCCGCAACCTGGTAGCTGTCATACGCTGCCAAATCAAACACCTCAGAGTAAGAAATTTAACATTTACGGACATGTATTTACTCGATGTAAACATCATCAACACTGCCAATATAAAAACATTGTTGCCCAACTATTAATCAGAGCAGACTTCTCTGCTTCAGTCTCAAATCCAGTGCACACTGTGGGTTTTGCAAACACGTGGGCTTGGGTTTGAATGGATTGGATTATCAGAGTTCAAAGTTGACTTTCGTCTCGTAATGATTAAAATCCTTCTAAAAACACAGACTAGAGTTATTGTATAAACAAAGTAATACAACTGGTTAAAAATATGATTTAATTACATTACATTTATTTTATTTTGTATAAATCTGCACATTTAAATAATTCTGAATCTCACTTTAGGTGGCAGTGGACTTGTGCCGTCAGAGGGGTGCCATGCCGTACTCTGGACTCAGTGCCAGTGTGGAGGCCGACCGGGACACGGAAAGCCTTTTGGAGGAAGTGTTGAAACTTAAGTCTCTTCTCAGCACCAAGAGAGAACAGATAGCCACGCTACGAACTGTTCTGAAGGCTAATAAACAGGTAACTCACAACAAGCAATGGTTTAAACTTATAACATAAGTTATACGCTTTTTATTTTAATCATTACTTTAGTCAATACAATTGACTTTCAGACATCTGATATTCCTTAATTAAATTTTATTTTGTTTAGAATATTTTAGGTGTCAGAACCTGTCACCTTTAAGATAATCCAGTCATAATCCTGCCAAAGGCTTAGCGCTATGGTACTCTTTACGATCTCTGTCTAGACTCTCGGTTGGCTGTTCACTGAGTCTCCTCCTTCCTCCTGTTCTAATTCATGACCTCTTCTGTGTTTACACTTAAAAAGGCTTTGGTGCTGCTCAATATTTGATGCAGATTTTCACACTAATTGGGGCAACCTCACTAACCTTTAATGAGCCTATACATGGTTTAGATAATAATGCAATGTTTTGTTGTGATTTATAGACTGCAGAACTGGCTCTGTCCAATCTGAAAACAAAGTATGAGACAGAAAAGAGCATGGTGTCAGAAACGATGATGAAACTGCGGAATGAGCTCAAAGCTCTAAAGGAAGACGCTGCTACCTTCTCTTCACTCAGAGTCATGTTCGCCAGTCGGTGAGTGCCTTTACTTTGTCAACATTCATATCAGACGCTCACTGACAATGATCTGACTATTACCTGAAGGTGGTTCTTGTATCGTAGCGCAGCTTCTGCTTCTGCTTCTACTGTAATGAGATTACAATGGTGTGCCTGTGGACAGTCTAAAAGTTCACGTGAGGATTACAACCCACATGCTTTGCCTTGTGCTGACGGGCCAATCAGGCCAGTCCTTCGGACTGTGAGACAAAAATGATGAAGCGATGAGTAGGAAGGTCTAGAAGACATACCGCGTGTTCACTACTGATCACTAATCTGTTTTATACTTGTGGGTTGTCTGCTTGTGCAGGTATTGTTCTTCATTATGAACTTATAGAGCATTAGGAAAGAAACTTAATTGGTGGTTTGTTACAACAAGGGGAAAAATTGGCATTTGGACGAGAAGATGGTCTAACCATGGTTTCTGCTTGTTTTACTGTAAAAACTAATTTTGTGGTGCCCTCATGTTGATGTTCGGAATTACTGCATCATTTGTTGAAGTTAAATTTATTATAACCCAAAGTAGTATTGGCTTGTTTGGACTTAACGAAAACTACAACAAAATAACAACTGTTCTTTATCTATATTTCAGTGTTGAGCTTGGAATGTTTCTAACACAACATTTGCTTGTGCATGCTGCTTGCTGACTGTGTGCATCTCACAGGTGTGATCAGTATGTCACTCAGCTGGACGAGATGCAGAGGCAGCTGGCGGCTGCAGAGGATGAGAAGAAAACGCTCAATTCTCTGCTGCGGATGGCCATCCAACAGAAACTAGCCCTGACTCAGCGACTTGAGGACCTAGAAGCCCCCATGTCTCCTCACAGCCTGAACAGCAGTCCCCGGCGTTCACGTACGAAGGAACTGGCAGCCAAGTCCGGCCGGGCCACGCGTAGTCCCCGGGGCAGCCCTGCTCGGCCCACCATGAGGAGCAGCCCCAGAGCCAGTCCTGTTCTCGGCAGCAGTGTCCCAGCCATGGCCACGCACCACCTCCGAGCCCTGACGCGGAGCCTGCACACGAGCCCAGTAAGAACTGATCCTCCCACTGATCACTCTACCCCAGCCCACTCTGCGCGCAGGGGCCGTAGGGGTCGCACTCTCCCTCGTGACGCCACCTTCATTAGGAGCCACAGTGTCAGTGAAGTGTTAAACACAGCACCAGGCACCTCAGCAGTGCGTAAAGGCTCAGTGAGCTCGGTCTTGAGTGAGGCCAAAGAAGCACCTAACTCTAAAAGGGCTTCCTCAAACCGAAGAGCTTCGGTGCCTACGCGACAGGACACTTTTATCACAGCCCGTGTTGTACCTGCCTCTGAGCTGAAATCTTCTTTATTTTCCTCGTCCAGTGAAAGTCTAACCTCTTCTAAAGGTTTGGGTGTGCATGCTAACTTATCTGACGCATGGGGTGAGGCCAAACACAAGCCTGATACTTCTGTGCGCAGAAAGCAACAGCTGCCTCGGAGATCTGACTCTGTCCAGGCAGCAGCCGCAGGTCCAACCACGTCACACTTAGATGTGCTAAATGCTAACTCCTCAGCAATCCAGGCAGCTAATGTTTACAATCCTCGGGGAAGAGGAAAGATGAGTGGGGTTTGTAGGGAGTCTAGACATAGGGCATCAGCATCCACAAATAGAGCTGAAGAAACGCATGCTTTTTCCAGTAAAGGCCCTGGCACTAAAGGTAACCCAGCCGCAAGGGCTCGAAGCTCGCACTCCAGATCTTCACGCCGCCGCTAAAACTAAAACTCAGAGTATTTTACTATTTACAAAATAAGCTCTTATTGGCACTGTACTTGTATTATAGTGTAATAATGTTAACCTCTAAACATTGCCTTTTCCTCTCATGGTTTTTGCACTAAATCTGTTTTGTCTGTTTTCACCCTGTCTTTGTAGCGCTGATACGCTCTTTCCATTACTTCAAATCCCTACTTCTCCATAAGGACCTGTCTTCATGTTGACTCCCTGGCTCCTCCTACCTTCCCTCGAGACATCCTGTTCATCACTGATCTGGTGATACATTCCCCACAGAACCATGGACTTAAGTAAAACTCTCTCATCCGGTCCTTTGGTTTCCTGTGTAACAGAGAAACTTGCATGCAGCCTGGAGTCGGATGAAGAGACAAACATGCTGCTCATTGCTTTTGTGAAGTCACTGACTTTTTCTTGTCTAAAGTGGTTTCAGCTTAACATCATGTCTCATGAAGAAGTGTTGTTTAACCAGTAACAGTATTTACTCCCTGAAGTGCAGTATGCGCTGTGCCCTGTTTGGGACAGTATCCTGAAGGATTCAGTGTACCCCTTTGCCTTTTAACCTGTCATGCCTCTTTGGCATGTTTTCACACAGTATTAGATTCATAGTAATAACCTGGCAGCCATTATGTGGTTGCTTTGTAATGAGCATCATAGCTTTCTGCATTTTAAATTCCCTGACATGGACTGGTTAATATAACCCTTTAGCCTAACCCTTTAACTAGAAGTTCACAAACATGCCATTACACTGATGGACAAAGGAATGGTCATCAATAAACCTCCTCAGGTCAAAATTGGAATGGATAAAACTGATGTCGTTTTAACCAAAATACTTAAACTATGCAGATCCTTTACGTTCAGTGCCTCAGAGAAACACCACTCATGACATGTTGATATCGTTAGTGGCTCCAGGTTTATGCTCATTGCTCTGTTACATGGTCATTTCAATGGTTTCATCAAGCCTCTGCTTCTTGTCCTGTTTATTAGCTCCGCTACAAACTTCCATTAAGTTTTGGCCTGTCTGTCGTCTGTGTGAGCAAATTAAGCATTTTAAAGGCAAATATGGCAATTTAAAGGGGAAACCATTACCCAGCTGCTACCAACGTGTTTGTTTTTTGAGCATAATGTAAGAAAATGTACACGGGAAAAACCTGTTTGATTTTCCCCAGTTTCTCTGGCACTGTTTGTTACACATTTCTTAATTTAAATTTTGTCAACTGGCAATGTACTGATCAGGATCTTTAGACCATCTCTGGAAATGGCTTTATAGGAACATTATGTAACATTTATTTTCACTTTGTCTTATTTGACCAGCCCTGTAGTTTCATCCTGCTGATTTCTGTTTAGTGCCTTGTTTTTTTTTATTTCATTGATGTTTTTTACCAATTACAAAAGTAGGGCATATTGCACTGTGTTTTAACATTGTTGTAAGTAACAATTGTAAAAACAGGTTTAGCACTTCAACATTGCATTATGGGATTTAAATATTTTCACCTTTTAGCTTTCTTCCCTTGTATAAATGTTACATACAAGTGTATCTATTACTGTATGTCTATTTTGCAAATGGCCGTGGGACGTTTAAAGGAATGCACAAACACTGGATATAAAATATTTGATCTATTTATCAAGAAGAAGCTTGTGCTAAAACGTGAAAATGTTATGAAGATATCTTATTACACTGAAGGCTGTAAATGCATTTATGACCTATTTAATTTACATTGTGCAAACCTTTTGTTTAATTTATCACAACTGTTACATATTTAAATATTTATGTTTTCTGTTGTACGAGTAAGTTTGTCCTTCAACTTTTTACTTGTATGCAATGTCCATGCACCGAGCTGTGAATCATTCTCCAATCTTTGTCATTTGTCAAGAATAAACAAAAATCAACGGCTTTTGTGGCTTCTTAGTTCTTAAAAATAGAGTGATGTGAGGGTTCGTGATAAGATAAGCCTTTAACAGAGGGGTTGCCATTGTGTCAGTATAAATTGCAAGTAATATTATAGAAGGTTATAATTATGTTGTCAACTGCATACCGTCTAAATGCAATAGGCTAAACGAGTTTGAGGCTTTGATCTTATCGGCTGGAGCTTGGAACTTGGCAGTAAAAAGACTGAATTAGCTGAATCAGTCCAACAGCAAAACTAGAACACTGCTAGTGAATATATTACTTTGAAGCCTTTCCTTTCTACCAATATACAGTATTCCCAAGGAAATCAGAAGTGTCAACATTTTACAGATTTGTTTTGGATATATCTTATTTAGTCTTTGAATAAACTAAAAAAAAAAAAGAATCATGAGGTCCAAAGGTTAATAAATCAGGCTTGGAGTTGGATAGTAAAACATAAACATACTGCCAGTGCCAAGTACAAGACTGGAAGATTATTGGGCAAATATGATATAGCATAATTATTTAATGCAACCACTGGGTATGTTTCCCTCCCCCATTTTAATATTACTCTAGAAGTAAAAAGTACTGTATAAAAAAACAAACACTAAAGTGCAATGACTCAAAAAAGACATGTAGCCTACTTGAGTAATTGTAACTGAGTACTATACCTAGCTCTGACTGTAAACAACACTACGTACAAAAAAAACTGGGTCAGACGTAATTTATCACCACAGGTTTTGGTCAAGAGTTTCCCTGTGCGTCCATGAGGGGCCCCATGATCTTTATAATAGATCCATGAGGGGCCCCATGATCCTTTAAAGGCCTAGATCCATGATAAGCCCCCGCTGTGCTGTAGAAGCAGGCCCAGCTGGTTAGTAAAGCATGAAGACAAAGCTTTTAGCCTATCCCCCATCCAACTTTCAGATCCAGGGAGTGTATATTTCAACAAGGTTTAGTTACCATGGGAAATTTAGGCTATAATTTTGTCATAACTTTTGCGATTGTTATTCCTGAACATAGACAAGATGGTAGAACCAGCTTGGATGGGGGCTCCCCGTTAAAAAAAAAAAAAAAAAAGGAAAGAAAAGAAAAACTTCCACTCTTGAATAATTCAACACAAAAGCAGACAAACCCCATTACTTCCACAGGAGGAAACTGTACAGTAAACCTGCTAAGATAAGACCCATGGCGATAATTGAGATTGATTGAACAAAGTTGATTTAATTTCGATTAATCGCACAGCCCTGTGTCAAACGTGCTTATTTGGGAGTCTACAGAAGGAGAAGCGCCCCCCTGTCGTTCCCTGATACGACCCATATGACCCACGCGGTTGCCGGTCCTGATTGGCTGCAGAGGCTGATATCCCGCCTCTCAAAAGGAGGGGTCGCGCGAGACTAGTGTTGTTTTCGTCTTCCAGCTCCTCAAGTTGTTTGCAGCAGCTGTCGAGCCAGGTTCTTAAAATGTCTTTAAAAACAGTGGGCTCTGCTTTAGCTCGCTCCCTTTTGACGCAGGGGAGAAGGAGCTCGCCCCGTGGGAACAGACTCGCCACGACCTGCTGTGGCTCTGCGAAAGGAAAACAGGGCTGCGATGGAAAAACAAAAGAGCAAAGTTGTGGTGGCGGCTCCGTTGGGTCGGGTGATGTGGGCGCGGGTCCATCCAGCGATCCCTCGCACAGAGCAGCCCCAGTCGGAGGCAACAAGAAGGCCGAAGAGCCAGTGGGTGCTCCGGGAGTCAGCGGTGTGAGAGGACGGTCATATTTTACCAAAGCTGCGCCCTCGGATCAGAGGAGCTACATGTGGGCTCGGTACCACGAAATGAAGCGGCTGGTGCACGGTAAGGGTCCCTCTTTGTCACACACACTGTCCTTGTGTACAAAACAGCCCTCAGTGTCTGTCCTGTCGCTGCACCACAATCACCCTTTTCCAAGAGATATTTTGTCTGTTCATGTTTACATAGTCCATAAGTGGCTTAAGAAGGCGCCGTTCGCCTGGCACGTCCCAAACCTCTCACTAAGCAGCCTGTCTTAAACGCTGTAAATGCATATTGCACTGATTTGTTCTTGTAGTGGAGCAGAGTCAGAGGAGAATCATGGGCTGCATGTTACTCTTGATGACAACTGTACGTGGATATTGAGAGGGGGAAGTGCGTGTGCAGCGTGTGAGAACAAAAACAAAGCCTGCCAGATACAGTACACTCTGTACACGCCTCTGTCAAAAGAGTAAATGAAACGGGAAAAGGAAAATCAACTCTAAATCTGCAATTTCTGTAGTTTTTGTGTGCAGTTTTTACTTCTGCATTTAGGATACAATGCTAGAACTGTGTAGTTGACAAAAAATATATTTGCAAAATTCAATGCAAAAAAACGTACCTTTTTATAATGCATTACATGCATGCACATGCATTGCATGTGTTGCCTACAGCATTTCTGTACATTTAGTTCGTGTGTGAGCATGCAACATATCAGAGCATGTGATTATGGCATACATGTATTGAGTTTTCCCTGGACTCTGGTGGTGGCCTACTTTCTTCTGTTTTGTAGCTTGGCTGGACATTTCTGTATTGCACCACTTAAAGTCAAAAATTTGTTTGCTTTGGCTGATGTGATCAAAGCACTGCAAACCGTTGTAAAAAATGTTTCTCACTGAGCTTAAAATCCCTTATAAATCTTTAATGCATTATGTTCATGCTTCTCCAAAGTAGTCTTCCGACACTGCCTTATGGACATACTGTTCTTTTGGACAGACTCGGTCTATTGAAGTGCTGGTTTACATATTGGCTTGGCTGATGCAACTCCCCTCATGCCTGCCAATTCCTTTTGATCTGAAACTGCAGTGGTGGAACACTGCCCTGTTTCCTGCAATGTTCTTCAAACAGCAGCTTTCAAAATAACTTCTGTCCAGAGCGAAAACAAAAACAAACATTAGTTGGATGAGGACGCCCTGATTTCTCCCAGGACTTGATGACTGTACTGTTCCTGTGTTGCAGATCTAATTCCACCGGGCGCCTGTGGTATCCTCAACCCCTCTACAATCTACGCCAACAATGAAGTGAGCCTGGCTGAGGTGGACATCTATGGCTTTGATTATGATTATACTTTGGCTCTGTATTCAAACGCACTTCACTCTATGATCTACAATGCTGCCAGAGGCTTTCTCGTCGACCACTTCAAGGTACTTTTTTCATAATCACAGAACATTCTATCCTTTTAAGGAAGACGCTGCTGGAAAAAAAGGGTTTTCTGTTAGCTGGTCAACGTTGACTCAGAAATAAAGAGAAATGTTTAATGCTATATACACTATTTCACTGACTCAACATTCCATAGATATGTATAGGAAAAGCTATATCCGGTAAATGCATTTTTGTCACACTCTGGTGACAATATCTCCACGTAAAGTAATGCAAGCAGACACCAAATTATCCAGTCTTTGACTTACTTTCAAATTCTCAAACAGTAAAAAAAAAACATTGTTCATTCTTGTTAATCGTTTTGAAAGATAAGAACTAAACAGTGTTATTGTTATTTAAGTTTATGAACAGGGGTGGGAGTCAATAAGCTTGTCTTCTTCCCACTCCTTTTCGAGCCAGAATGTTAATAATTTTTTCTTTTATTATATATATTCTTTCTTTTTTTGGCTTTTGTGCCTTGTGTGTAGCTCGAAATAAAAACTCAATCATTCTTAGCCTGATTAATCAAGCCTCTAAATCTACAACCGGGCAAAATATTTTGTTAGAGATATTTTCATATTTATGCTAGTAATGGACAAGAAGTGCTTTGTCCCTGTTCACGGGTAATTCCTTTCAATAACATCAGCTGTGTGTTCATTTTGACAGTATCCTCAGGGCATCCGCAAGTACGAATATATTCCTAACTTTGCTGCTCGAGGGCTTCACTACGACATTCAAAAGGTACATTTTTACCCCATTCATAATAATGGTCCTTAAATGTTTTGTCTGTGTTCTCTAATTTTAGTGTAATTGTGTTTTTTAGGGACTTCTAATGAAAATTGACGCATTTCACTATATCCAACCGGGGACAGTTTACAGGTAAAGGGCTTTTAAGTAATGACATTATTCTGTCATTGCTTTATAGTGTTTGTCTAATTTCATTTTAACTCTTAACTATTGTGTCTTGTTTTGTCCAGAGGATTGAGTCCGGTTCCGGACGAGGAGGTGCTGGAGCTATATGGTGGGACCTTTCATATACCTCTGGAACAGGACAGTGGTTTCTACGGGAAGGTAAGAAAAAATTGGGAAAAGTAAGATTAAAGGATCAGGCCACTGTTCTTCCATACTGAGATATGTTCTTACCCGAGCTTGGACAAGTTAATACGTACCTGTCTGGTCTTTGTGCGTGCCCGTGGAAGAGCGTGGTAGCGTCCAACTTCACCCCAGTTTGGAGCTATAGGAATACATTGGGAGAGGTCAAATGCTAACAACATCTGTAGTTGTTTTGCGTGACTGAGCGCACACAAAGACCAGACAGGTACGCATCAACTCTAAGTTCAGGTAAGAACATATCATCTCATTATGGAAACACGGTGGCCTGTTCCTTTTTAAGAGACTCAACAAAATAAAATAAAAATCATGATCTGAATGGTTACCATTTACACATTACAAAATGCTGGAGAAAAAAAATGTAGAGCTGCGAGCCGAGCGCTACTTCAGTGACTGTGGAATTACTTTTACAGAGTCATGACTCATGATCCACTGTTTAATGTCAAAAAGGCCAAGAATCTGATCAAAGTAATAAATGTAATATTAATTACAGAGACTGTGCCTTATTACATGTAAAACATGACTCTACAGGGGAAAAAAACTGTTTATACTTCAGAATTTTCTAAAATGTGAAAGCTTCAGTTTGTTCAAATATGCACTTATGTGAACTGAATCTTGATGTAAGCCGCATCTAATTTTGAATGCAATGTAGGGTAAAAGTGCTCTGGTTGCACTTTTACCATATTATTTTATCCCCGTAACTGCTCATTTACAGAAGTGCGGTCTTCAGTTACAGAGCTGGCACTTTCCCTTAGCACAAAACTGAGCACAGATTATGCTCCAGTCATTGTGAGGATTCAACATCTCATAATCCCACCGTTTCAGAGGGGGTGTTGTCCAGGATTAGCAGTGCCACTGTGGATCTGTTTAACCGCTCTAGTATTCAGCATAGTTGCACTATTCACTCTTTTATGACAGATGCAAATGCTGGTAAATTACACATTACGTTCACTGACCATTGTGACCAATTGGATGTTATAATATTGAGATTTCACTTGGGTGTTTGTTAAATATAGATCTAAAAAAAGATATGCTGCATACTATATACAGTATTGATCATGTATCCTGCAAGGCCTACACCAAAACGTGGTCTGTATTCACCAATGCATTTTTATCTCTTAAAATGCAACAAACAACTACTGTATGTGTGATGATCAGTGAGCCTGAAAGTTACTGTCTGCCCTGGCTATAAAGTAAAATGTTTCATCTGAAGGCCATGGATCTCTACAGAGTCAAATTACAAAGGTTTTGACCTTGTAATCTTCATCTGGACTTGGTTATTTGAGTAGAAATCTTTTGACCTCCTTTCCATTACAAAATAACCCAGTCCAGATGACTACTTTAAGAGACATGTTTCAAAATGTCCAGAAGCGAAACATTTGAGAAAAG
Organism: Neogobius melanostomus; assembly: GCA_007210695.1. Lineage (NCBI taxonomy): Eukaryota > Metazoa > Chordata > Actinopteri > Gobiiformes > Gobiidae > Neogobius > Neogobius melanostomus. The sequence continues at coordinate 4,952,329 of VHKM01000223.1, read as the reverse complement.
ACTTGAACGTGAACTGCTTGACGCGGTCCCAGGCGCCCACCTGGTAGGGAACCACTGACCGAGAGGTCTAAACTACAGGGTCAGGTTTAAAACATAAGACCTCGTAGAGACGGGATCATTTGTTGTTTTGCCAAAGTAACTCTGCCATTATACACAGACACGAGTTACCTCCAGCAGAAACATTCCTACACTCCATGAACCCTTTAAATGTTGTTTTGACCTGTTAATTATATGAGCTGGAATCTGAGGTTGAAGGTGAGCTGAAAATGCGTGTCAAGAATCCATCATGTGTTGTTAAGCACTCGAGCCTCAAGAATGGGCTCTTTCTTTTTCTAATCCCACTTGAAGCTTCCCCGCCCCAAACGCCACACAACGTGCTCTCTGTGTTTTCCTTGTGACATCTTGAGAACATGTGATGCAATACATGTTTACTTTTACAGTCAGGCTACACAAATTATCGCCATAATTTAGATGTCTCAGGAACAATGTTTGCAGAATATATATCGCAGCATCACTTGGGTTTAGAGACTATTTGCAAACACAGTCTAAAATAACAAAGTACAGCAATTTAGTTTTAGTCATGATTTGAGTGAGTCATTTTAGCTTTGTCTGGTCGTGAGTTTGTATATCTTGAAGTCTGGTTATGACACGATTCGCTATGAAACTTACTGTTCCGAATAATGTTGTTGTTGCAGTATTCAAAACAAATGTCAAATAGTTTCTTTCTCTTTGTGCAGCCCTACTTTACAGAAATGGCTGACATTCTTTCAATCATAACTTTTCATTTGTTTGTTCCACACAGGGCCCTAGAGTGAAGCAGTTTATGGACATCTTCTCTATCCCGGAAATGACTCTCATGGCGGTGGCGAATGATTTCTTCATCACGAACAACATTGACTACGATCCGGTTCACCTCTACAAAGATGTGACGGTGAGGATCATTTCCCCCGTCCCAGAGTTCTAAAACTTGCCGATGTATATTATTTTCTCAGGGAGAGGCCGCAGAATGTCTCGGCTAGTTTAAAGTTTGTATTGAGAGCTCACGGGTAGCGTACCACAGTGTTCTCTTGCTCTGCTGTTTTGCAAAGGGCTCCTGTTAGTCTCATACAGTGCGTGTCCACTATTTCCATGCAGAGGGTTCAGGAAATGGTCATATCCCTCCATTTAATTATCTATTTATGATGTTTACTGCTATATAACACTGGTCTGAACACCCTTTTGAAGCCTTGTAGTTAATCTTGCCGTTTTATTTACTTTAGTTTATTTGAGCATTTTACATTCATGATTGTCAGAAAATATAAATGTAGTTAAAAGTACAACTCCCATCACATTTCTATTCATATTGTTTTAATGTGTTTTACAGGAAGCTGTTGGCATGGTTCATCTAAAAGGATATATGTACAAATGGATTATGCAGGATCTTGGTAAGAAAGCCAAAGACACACTTCCACACGCATTACTTCAGCCAACCAAAGTGCATATGACAGGTTTTCGAAGTATTCTTTTTGTTTGATTGGATAATGCCTGCAGCATTTGTTTAATGTTAATCATAATTTTACACTTGTAATGTTTCCATTTGATTAAAGTTGAAAGTCTTCAACAGAAGAGACTTGGAAGGAAGTGGGGGGATTCTCCTTATTCTCTCCCTGAACCCATTTCCATTGCGGAAAAATAAACATAAATGTCAAACCAGGAAAAGCTTGAACTAGTTGAGAAGATGTTTGTGGAGGCTCTCATTCATCCAGGGAGTGTCTATCGTGGAAATGCTAAATCGCCGACTGGGTTTTGGTAAAGTTGAGGACGTTTCTCTTGTCAAAGAAGCTTCTTCTTGGCTCTTTAGGTTAGAAAAGACACTTTTACCCAAACTGGCTCGGTCTAAATAAGACTCAGGCTCCGCCCAGGAAAAGGGAACCAAAACTGCCAAACATACTGCAAATGGCAACAAATCTGAGTCCCATAGAGGGGGAGGGGGATTGGCTGAGGGATGCCTTGTCCACGCTCTAATGGCCTCTTGAGATCGTGTGAACGACCCTCTTTTGTTTAGGCGAATGAGTCGTCTACGCACAGTGACTCAGCAGTAGAGCAGAACAAAAACACTCGCTAGTTGATACTGTAAACAACTTGAGTAGTTTGGCCGTTTTGGTTCCCTCTTGCTGGGAGGAGCCGGAGTCTTATTTAGACCACTCCAGTTTGGGTAAAAGGCTTTTCTGACCTAAAGAGCTAAGAAGAAGCTTCTGTGACTAGAAGCAAAACGTCTTCAACTTTACCAAAAGCCCAGTCCAGTCAATGCTTTAGCTTCTCTACAACAGTTGAGAAGATCTTACAAAAATGTGACCACCTGGAGGGCTGTAGTCCAAAAGTGTGTTGCAAGACATTTTTCAGAGGGTGACTAAGTCTGCAGATAATCTGTTCGAAGCTCTTGATCGATCGATCTTATTGATTAATGCCTTAAAATCGATCCTGGTGTGGAAACACTATTTCGGTCCACTGGTCTGACCTGTCACATGCACTGTAGGTTATCTGTGGTTATACTATTTCCTGTTGGCCTGTAACTGTTTACATACCTGACTTTTGTGTGCAACATCCCTTAACTGCATCTAAATCTATTCCTTGTAGATGAGTACATTCTCAGAGGAGAGGAGACCGATGCAGTTTTGCACAAACTGGTTGACCAAGGGAAGAAACTTTTCCTTATCACCAACAGTCCATTCGCCTTTGTGTAAGTGTCCAATATCTAATCTTCATCTGCAGGCCTCAGTGATAGCCTTTTATACCATGTTACCAGAGCGAGGTGCTGAAGCCAAGAATTTTACCAAAGCGGATGCAATGGCCATCAAAAATAATTACTTGAGTAAGGGTATGCAAAAGTAACTGTTTGTCGTACTATCTCATTTAGGATTTTAGTGTGAATTTGGAATTGTAAAAGGTGCAAGAGAAACTTAAATCTTCTCTTTATTGAATATAAGGACTTTTCTTTTAATTATACTAGTACATGCATAAGTAGCCAAAACTTCTCATTGTGTTTTTTTTTTTTTTATGTCCGATGAACAAGTCAAAATATGATGTATAAACTTCAAGTAATGTACCCAGTGTTTTGTTCTCATGCAACTCTCTGGGCATTTTGTTACAGGGATAAAGGGATGACGCACATGGTTGGAAAAAACTGGAGAGAGTTCTTCGATGTTGTTATTGTGCAGGCCGACAAGCCTCATTTCTTCACGGACTGTGTCAAGTGAGTTACACCGATCATGAAGTTCATAAGCCATAAAATTCACAAATGTCAGACATGTCCTGGTGGTTTCCACTCTTGCCGCACAGCAAAAATAGATTTTCTAATTTTAAAGCTTTGTTCTTTTGTGTATGGTACGGTATAGGTTTAGTCGGTTTGCAGATTACATTTAATGAAGCCAAACTACTTTTATTAAATTATATGAAGGGGAAAAAAAACTACAAAATGGTAGCATTTATAAAACACAAAGGGCTCAGTCAGACGAGCATGCCCCACATCAGTCCCATGAGTTTGTTCATGGTTGTAATGTATAAAAAGTGTATTTTCTAAAGCTGTTTACAACAAACCAAGCGCTGTACAATTATGCTTCCAACTCAATTATCGAAATAAAGAAAATTCTTAGAACTATTCTAAAAACATTAATTGATTAATTGCAACATTCATGAAAGGAAGATCTTAATGTTGTGACTATTGTTTCACCTAGACCATTCCGAAGACTGGACTGTGATGGCGCTCTGCGATGGGACAAAATAAAGAGTCTGGAGAAGGGACAAATCTACAAACAGGTCAGTTCCTTTTGAGGCTGAAAAGTTTAATTCTCTACAAGGAAAGAAAAAACATTGACTCCTGTTTTCACACACACTGAGCTTGTTTTTCTTGTGTTCTGCCTCAGGGGAACTTGTTTGACTTTCTCAAGCTGACCGGCTGGCGCGGAACCAAGGTTTTGTACTTTGGAGACCACCTTTACAGTGACTTGGCTGTGAGTAATTGGATACTTACAAAAGGCGATAGATGTAGAACAGGGTTACACAATTATCACCAACACTGATTTATTATATTCATTACAGGGATGTGACTATGGTAAACTTTAGTGTAAGATTATTATTATGTAGCTCTGCTGTGTTAACACATGGCAGGGCCTTATTTTTGGAACTGGTTTAGTTACAGACCCGGTGATATCTTTATTTATTTTTTTTAATTTTTTTATTTAATTTTTTTTTTTTTTTGGGAGTGGTTTGGTGTGAAAAGTTTTAGAACCACTTTGCTGTACCAGCTATGCTCCTAAATAATTTTAACCATTTTTAGTTCGATAGACATGAAATAATGCAGTTTCTTGTCCCCTAACTTGCTTTACCTGATTTTCTTTTGACCTACCAGGACTTAACGCTTCGTCATGGGTGGCGCACAGCAGCCATAGTCCCGGAGCTGGAGCAGGAGACAAAGATCGTGAGCACCAGCCGTTATTCGACCAGCCTCACCTGGATGCAAGCGCTGACAGGCCTCCTGGAACAACTGCAGGTAAGACTCAGGATATATGAAACCCACACACTGTCTCGTTCTTTGTCGAGGCACATGCAAGTTTTGTCTGTCATACAATATCACAGGCCGATTGCTCAACTGTAACCAAATGATTGCTACAAATGTTAGAATTACAGGGAGTACAAGGTCAGAAATCCAAGCCACATTCCTCGATTTTCTGTTTTCTGCATATCTAAGTAAAAATAATAGTGTTAAACAACTCTTTTTGAGATTGGTCCTTCAAGCTGTAATGCAAATCATTCAGTGTGTGTGCCCCATTTGAGAAAGTCTAAACCACAAAACGTTTGGCTGAATAGTAGAAACTCTTAATGAAATTGCTACTACTATGGTTTTGATTGTAGCTGATTACACGATCTTGTGTATATTTTCTTCCAGACACACCAGGACCCAGCGTCGAAAGAGGTTTTCCAGGAATGGAAAAAGGAAAGAGAAGAACTTAGGTGAGCCCCAGTAGACTTTAGGTCTGCACAATATGTGGGGAAAAAAATGGTGATATTGAATGTTATCACAAAATGGATACCAAATCTTTTCAGCACATTGTGTCTAAACATTACTAAAAAAACAAGACAGGAGTGAGGCCAAAATGGAACATCATTACAAAAATCACGACTGAAGCTGAACTTTTGGACATTACTAGGTTTCTGTTTTAGGTTTTGTTGGGTATAAAATGTGTTTCTCAATCTGATGGAAGACCTCAGCAATTGTAAATACTTATGGGTTCTTGCTATATGGATATTGCTATAATGATTTTGCCTTTATATTGTGCAGCCCTAGTAGAATTGTAAGAATTATCTACCTGCATGTATGTTAAATTCTAACATGCTGCTCTTTCTTTTCAGGATAATTGCAAAGAACTTGTTTAATCCTCAGTTTGGCAGCATCTTCAGGACATGCCACAACCCGACGTACTTCTCTCGGAGGCTGTGCCGATTTTCAGACCTGTACATGGCGTCACTCAGCTGCCTTTTGAACTATGACTCTAACTTTACTTTTTACCCGCGCCGCACGCCTCTGCAGCACGAGGCGCCTCTGTGGATGGATCAGCTGTGCACGGGCTGCAGGAAAACTCCACATCTGGAAGAGATGTCCACGATCCGATAGAGCAGAGAGATGCACTCATGGACTCGTAGGATTTTGTTCATCCTTGATCAACACTTGAAATGACCTACAAGGACATTTTGTTTTGTTTTTTAAGATTGTGTGGGGTGGGCGATATACAATATAATGTGTTGAACCGCTTTCCTGTTAAATGCAGCTGTATGTTTAAACACATATGTCTGCTTTTCCCACTAGCTTTTATCGCTTCACGACTTCACGGATTCAAAATTGAGACCTGGCCTCGTCTATGGCATCGTAATATGAATTTATGCATTTGCAATATCGCCCACCCCTTGTTACTAATTTCACTTTTTAGCCAAAAAACGTTACGCACAACTCTCTTCACAGGAGCAAAGCAATACTGTTCTACATAGTGACTCACTTTCATATTGCATTTGAGAGTGCCGCTTTAGAGGAGCTTCTGTTCAGAGAGCATTTTTCTTTTTTTCTTAAGTGTTACATGGTATTGAACTGGAATACGCACATCAGCTGAACTTGTTTTTTGGTTGCAATGACAATACTGAGCTGTATCCGCACATTTATAATAAAAAATTTACATTTTACAGATGTGTGTGTGTGTGTTTTTTTTTTTTTCACCCCAAAAGACTGAGGAATTGTTTTTAATATATGCTATTGATTATTCCATGTTACAGTTTGACCCTAGCTTGGTTAATGGCACCGGATTGATTACATTAATACTGGTAAATATATTTTTCATGAATGGTCTGTTGGTTGCCAGGCTGTGCAGTACATCAGTGGTTCCCAACCTTTTTTGTCTTGCATATTCCAGTCTTTGACTTCTCAAAGTACCCTTGAACTCTAAGGTGCAGCCAGTTATTTAGAAAATTATCTACTGGTCTTATTTATTGATATTTAGTTGTGTATTGTGTTTAAATAAAAAAAAAAAGGCAAAACCTCTGAAATTCAAACTTTTTACTGCAAAGTATCATTGAAAAGAAGTTTACTTTTAAAATAAGACACTGTACTTTTAAAATCTGAAATATTTCCAGGTACCCCCTGGGGTCCTCATATTGTACCCCTGCAGTACATCGTCACCATTATAGCTTATAGCTAATTGGCCCGTCACATGACCATTCACTACAGCGCGAGACGACTACCTGCAGGTATTTACTGCACTTTTATCAAACCACTTTCGAGTTCAGTGTTATGTGATTAAACGCATTGTGTTGTGTTTTTTTTACCAATTGTTTAGGTCAATTTTTTTGTTTTCAATGAGTTTTGCGCGGCAGCGCTATATTCCATCAGTGTGGGTATGATGTTTTTTTTTAGCATAATGTAGCCTACTATTTAAATAGCCTGACTTGAAATAGAAATCAGACCATGCAAAAACTCTTCGTGGCTGGACAACCACTTGTCGCGGAGTTGTCCGTGGCAGAGTAGGCGAGGACAGTACGTACAGTATTCAAAATTACGTGCATGATGCACGTGCCACGTTGTTTACTTTCTGATGGGCGGTTTATCTGGTTTTTACGCACGGCTCCCCCCTCTTCTAGTTGTGGACAAGATGTACTGTACTCCTGTGGCTCCTCCACGCGGCTTAAGCCACACCCAATTGGTTATTTTAACTTCGATGTTGTGTGTATCTCATTGCCAACAGAAGTAGCCTATAGTGTCTATTTTGAATGCTTGTGCAGTTTGTGATTGACACTCAGCAGGAAGCCGTTACCTCTTGTCAAATGGAGAGCAGCAAACCAAAGCCTAATTCAAGTACCTATTAGACATGGCGTTTATGTTTCTGCGTTGATCTAATCTACAGTATCATGGAAATGCTAGGAATGAACATCTTGCATATAATTGTACCAAAACACTTCCAAATTCATTAGTGTTTTAAAGCCATGTGAACTTAAACACGTTTTCTTAGTTCCTATCTGAAAGTTGTTTACTTTGCATATCTTAACTGCTGCCAACATTCTCTCACACTAGTGCATGTTCTGCACATTGTGTAGCCTAAGTTTGCGTCACAGGCTCTATAGGCTTTCAAAAACAATCAGAGAACACAGTGATCCAGAAGTAGCTTCCTTTTTTGAGAGAGCTACAGTATACAACAAAAAATTTTGTGGTGTTCTCTATCTTCACCACAGATATTGAAACAGCTTTCCCTCAGCAGTAAACAAGCAAGACACAAAACTCAAAGCTTTCATTTAACATTTGTACATTTTGTATTTTTATGTACCACGTAATATGCTGAACAAGTTTGAATATGTAACACTAGGGCTGCACTATACATCACCAAAATATTGTTAAGGTGATGCAATACCCATATTGCAAGAAGCAAAGATGTTGCTTTACTGCATTTGCATTATCCCCTTCTTTCTGTCTTATAGTTGGACATTTTTTGCAGCCTATAATAAAATAATCGTCCCTTGTTTTGATCCTGGTGCATTTTTCTATGCAAATTCAGTCAAACCTTTACACATTTTGCAAAAGATATATGCATAAAAAAAGCTTCAGACTTTTTTAAAACTCATTTTAATTTATACATATATGCAGATATGTATATATTTATTTTTATGTGATTGTATAAATTGATTTGTTTTTTATTGTATTTTCATCATATTTTTGTGTGTTTGGTGTTGTTGTGCGGCACATCAAGTTGTTTTTGACATGAAATGTGCTGTATAAATAAATTTGCCTTGCCTTAGTTCTTCTGAAAATTACAAATATTTCTTTCAGTAATTATTTACAAACATGGGAGCACAAAGACAATTAAGGGGGAAAAGTCCAGAAGACCTGAATGATGGTGTCTCCAGCCTAGCACGGCCTCCCCAAGAGCCTCCACAAAAGCTTTCTACCTTTCTCATACATAAGCTTACTTTCAGCCTTGCCAAAGCAACCCAAGTCCATCCATTTTCTTCCGCTTTATCCGAGGCCGGGTCGCGGAGGCAGCAGTCTCAGCAGAGATGCCCAGACTTCCCGATCCACGCACACCTCCTCCAGCTGTTCTGGGGGGACCCCGAGGCGACACCAGGCCAGCTCGGAGACATAGTCCCACCAGCGTGTCCTGGGCCTTCCACGAGGCCTCCTCCCAATAGGACATGCCTGGAACACCTCCCGAGGGAGGCGACCAGGAGGCATCCGGAACAGATGCCCTAGCCACCTCAGCTGGCTCCTTTCGACATGAAGGAGCAGCGACTCTACCCCGAGCTCCTCCCGGGTAACTGAGCTCCTCACCCGATCTCGGAGGGTGCGCCCAGCCACCCTGCGAAGGAAACTCATTTCGGCCGCTTGTATTCGCGATCTTGTCCTTTCGGTCATTACCCAGATCTCATGACCATAGGTGAGGGTGGGAACGTAGATCGATCGGTAAATCGAGAGCCTTGCCCCCTGACTCAGCTCCCTCTTCACCACAACAGTCCGATACAGCGACCGCATCACTGCTGACGCTGCACCGATCCGTCTATCGATCTCACGCTCCATCCGTCCCTCACTCGTGAACAAGACCCCAAGATACTTGAACTCCTCCACTTGAGGTAAGGACTCCCCACCGACCTGAAGAAGGGAAGCCACCTTTTTCCGGTGGAGAACCATGGCCTCGGATTTGCAAGTGCTGATCCTCATCCCGGCCGCTTCACACTCGGCTGCAAACCGCCCCAGTGCGCGCTGGAGGTCCTGATTTGATGAAGCCAACAGAACAACATCATCTGCAAACAGCAGAGATGAGATCCTGAGGTTCCCAAACCGGACACCCTCCGGCCCCTGGCTGCGCCTAGAAATTCTGTCCATAAAGGTAATGAACAGAACCGGTGACAAAGGGCAGCCCTGGCGGAGACCAACACGCACCGGAAACAAGTCTGACTTACTGCCGGCAATGCGAACCAAGCTCCTGCTACGGTCATACAGGGAACGGACAGCCCTTAGCAGAGGGCCCCGGACCCCATACTCCCGGAGCACCCCTTACAGGGCACCACGAGGGACACGGTCGAACGCTTTCTCCAAATCCACAAAGCACATGTGGACTGGTTGGGCGAACTCCCACGAACCCTCGAGCACCCGATGAAGGGTATAGAGCTGGTCCAGTGTGCCACGACCGGGACGAAAACCGCATTGTTCCTCCTGAATCCGAGGTTCGACTATCGACCGGATCCTCCTCTCCAGCACCCTGGAGTAGACCTTACCGGGGAGGCTGAGAAGTGTGATCCCTCTGTAATTGGAGCACACCCTCCGATCCCCCTTCTTTAAGAGAGGGACCACCACCCCGGTCTGCCAATCCAGAGGCACTGTCCCCAACCGCCACGCGATGTTGCAGAGACGTGTCAGCCAAGACAGCCCTACAACATCCAGAGACTTAAGGTACTCGGGACGAATCTCATCCACCCCCGGGGCCTTGCCACCGAGGAGCTTTCTAACCACCTCAGTGACTTCAGCCTGGGTGATGGACGAACCCCCTCCGAGTCCCCAGCCTCTGCCTCCTCATCGGAAGACGTGGCAGTGGGATTGAGGAGATCCTCGAAGTACTCCTTCCACCGCCCGACCACATCCCCAGTTGAGTTCAGTAACAACAAAGTAACAACAAGTACAATAAAAAGCAACAGCAAAATAAACAACAACAAAAGAATGTGCTACAACTCATATCTAAGAAATATAAACTCTTTGTAAACTTTTTTTTTAAATGTACCAGGTTATTGCAAAGTTTGATGTTTTGATCTAGATTATTCCATATTTCTACACCACGTTTCGTGGGGCACATGCTTTTCATGGTTGTTCTTGAGTACTGTTTATCGAAGCTCATCTTATCTCTCAAGTTGTATTTGACTTCTCGTTTGCAGAACATATTGTGTATACTTTCAGGAAGCGACTTTTGTGAGGCTTTGAACATGATTTGAGCCATCTTAAATTCAGTAAGGTCCTCAAATTTAATTGTTTTTGATTTAAAAAGACACATATGCATTTTTTCCCTCAGTCTCTGACATGAAACCAGAATTAACTTTTCCTATTTTAGGTCAATTAGAATCTTCAAAATTATTCATGTTTGCTAAATGCCAGAAGAATGAGATATTTTCTCAATCCAGTTGAAAATGTATGGGCAGAGCTGAAAAGGCATGTGCACGCAAGGTGGCCTTCAAATTTGGTACAGTATTTTGGTCAGTTACTCTAGTGTATGGAGGAATGGACCGGCTTGTTGAAGGATATCCAAAACGTTTGACAGTTATACAGGCAATGATACCAAATATTAATGAAATGTATGTAAACCTTTGGCTTTGTAGAAAGTAATATAAAATAATTTAAAAATTCGAATTGACCTAAAAAAGTAAATGTTAATTCTGGCTTAATGTCAGATTGTGAGAAAAAAATGCTTACTGTATGTGTCTTTTTATATATTGTATGTAAACATCTGGTTCCCACTATACAGTATATACTTAGCTTTCTCTTCTCTTTATTATTGGTTTCCTGAGAAGAACTCCATGATTTATACATAACTTACAAAGGTGTCAATGCTTTGCAACAGCTAGTGTTATTTTCTTTCTCCTGTTTTTAAGTTTGTTTGCTTTGAGTGTTTTCCTTGTTTTTCTCATGCTAGATTGTGTGAGACAACCTCGCTGTGCTAGTTAATTTATGAAGTTTGTGCTCCCTTTGGCAAACAAACAAAGGAGGCTCCAAAGGGATTCTGGGATAAAGACGCAGCCTGAAGACCGATTTTAATTGGATTTTACCAGTCTCTTGAGTAGGCGTCTGCAAGGATACACTGTGTAATGTCTCACCCATAACAAGAGAAGAGCACTCAATCGGTGCATTAAACATTTCAGGCAGCAGTGGTTTTCTATTTTTGTACTAATTTCATTGACATTGTATGAACTGAATGAATAAGTAAACAGCATGTGAATGTGGGATGTTTGCAAGTTTAATACAATACAATGCAATACAAGCAATGTTTTTTCACCTGATTTTCTTAAACGCTTGCTAACAGCTAAAACAAACACGTATGGCAAGTGTATGTATGCAAAAGCTTAGTTTTACTCACAATTCTCCTTATTTTGTTGTGATTGTTCTGGTATTGATTTAAGTCTTGGTTTGAAACATTTTGATGAAATAAATAATGTTTAAAATTAATTGTATAATCTGTGCTGAATTGGTTTAGTAAACTATCTCGCCAATTATAGAATATCACAATTTTTCTCCTTTTGTGGAGCCCTAGTATATGCTACATAGAGTTGTGTATAGTCTTTTGTTTACCTCCAAATGAATCAGTTATCTTCTCCCTCTGACTCAGTAGCTTTGTGTGCTCCAGATTTTCCATGGATTATTTATGCCTGGTTTATGTAAGGCCGAATATTTGTGCTCCGAATATTTGTGTAGCTAAATGAACTATAAATTAAAAGTTTGGCTGTTAACCAGTTACCTGCCATTCATCCTTGTATGTTCAGCACAAGGTCTTAGCTTTCAAATGAGGCATCGCTCTGGCCAATCAAGCAATGAAAAGGCAATCAAAAAACTTGACGAAAAGTTCTAAAAAGCAGCAAGAAAAACTGAGCAAAAAGCAACAAATAGAAAAACGAATCTGATGGCAGTTGCTATTCTGTTTTCAAAATTGTGCAGGCCTAAGCTTACATTTCCCAAAAGTACTCATCTGCACGGACGTAGGGAGGCACTGCAGTGTATTCTACTTTTTTAATACACTGGCTGCTATTTGTAAGAATATTTATACAGCATGTTTGCATTTGTGTCTTTTCTCTCCACACAGGACCGTATCAGCTTGACTAGTGAAGGCAGCTTATCAGTAAAAGTGTCCTGCTTCTACTGGCGATATGTGAATGAGTCACCCTCTCCCTGTCGTCAGTGTGAGTCCTCTCCGTTTATCCATTTGCGTCACTCGTTGTCCATTCAGTAGTTTTCTCAGAGGAACTTCCTGTTAGTCATGTCAGTTGTGTTTTGTTTCATTCTTGAGCCATACTTCATGGCTAAGAATGTCTTCCTCTCAAGTGAGGAAACTGCTCTGTTTCAACTCTCCAAGTCGACAGTTGAAACCACTAAGTGTATGACAGCTTAAACATTTTTACGAGGACATAGTTAACACATTTCTATTTAAGATTTTGGTTGCCATATTTCCTGGTTTTCCTTGGTTTGACATTATTTGTTAGGCTATATGCGTTATTTTACTTACCTTTCTGGACTGTCTGTCCCATACAAAGAGTTAGTATTTCTCAGGTCTATCATTTAAATATGACACTCCCTCTTCCATCAATACTTTAATTAAAACATTCACTGTGGCACTAATCAAACCTGTCATATCGATGGCCAGAATGCAAAACCTCCTATGTGCACAATGCTGCAAGAAATGTAGGGGGGGGGGGAAATACCTTGTATTGTTACCACATATTGCAGAAATAGGGTCTAAGAACAGTAGAATGCTTGAATATCTTTAACAAAGACCATACTATAATAAAGATAAACGTTTCTTTTGTTTCCTGAAAAAAGTGTTTTTTTTTCCAGATAGGTGGTTTTGCATTCTGGCCATCGATATGCGGTTAAAATTGCCTTCGCTACAAAGCATAGTGTGCTGCGCTTCATTTACGCTGTCTCAGCTTCATTCCCTTCTGTAGAAGTTTTAACCCACAGAGTCAGAATTACTTTAACACCCCGATAAGTATACCACATATAATAATCAGACCACATCATATTTGATCTTTTATTTACTATTCACTACAACACATAAGATATTGTGAAATATGAATACAGTTGTGCTCAAAAGTTTACATACCCGGGCAGAATTTTACATTTTTTGGCTGTTTTTCAAAGAATATGAAGATAACACAAACATTTTTTTCACTCATAGTTAGTGGTTGTGTGAAGCTATTTATGGTGAAACAACTGAGTTTGCTATTTTTAAATCATAATGAAAAAATAAAGTAACAAAACTACCTATGATGAAAAGTGCACCATACTGTGAAATATAGAAGTGTTTCGCTGATGCCACTGGCTCCAGCAGAATAAAGTGAAGGTCCCGTTGGTGGCCATCTCAGTCTCCTGATCTCAATATCATTGAACCACTGTGGGGAGAGCTCAAACGTCCAGTTCATGCAAAACAGCCCAAGAACTTGGGCCACTTTACCGGCAGGAAAAAATAAAGAACCTCATCCACAACTACGACAAAAACCTCCAAGCTGTCATCGATTAACACAGTGTTAAAAACTGGGGTATGCAAACTTTTGCTCAGGGTAATTTTGGTGCTTTCTTTTTTCATTATGATTTAAAAATTGCAAACTCAGTTGTTTCACCGTACATGGCTTCACACAACCACTAACTATAAGTGAAACAACTTTTTGTATTATCTTTAATATTCTTTGAAAAATAGTCAAAAAAATAAAACATTCTGGGTATGTAAACAGGGTATGTAAACTTTTGAGCACAACTGTACATGTTATGTCAAAATAAGCTTTGTGCCTAACCCATGTCTCTCCCTTCTGTAAGTTGAAGAAAGGGCATCTGGTGTAAGTTGTTTTTCCTGTCATGCAATGATTACTAAGAGGCAGATTATTTACTCAGGCAACGTCTGTCAGGCATAAACAACTATTCGATTGTATGCCATTAGTTGTCTGATTTTGTTTGCTACATGATTGTAGATTTAGATGGAACTCTTTACATATTAATATTTGTGTAAACAGTAAACCCATGAATACTGAATAGTATCTCTATTTAATATTGTCTGCTGCTTGGACAGGATGTTATATCGACTACATAATCCTATTGATCCTCGGCCATGTTGTCCCTGTGTATTTTCCCTACTGCAGATTTCAATTAATAATGTGCTACAGTCTGACTATTCTCCACTGAATACATGATGTTCCATACACAATATACACATGTATACATCTCTATGGCAGAGAACCCCTCATGCATAAAGGCCTAGTTTTCAGGCCGCATTAATATTCATGAGCATGTTTTTAAAGGTTATAGAGCAATGAGCAAAGTCAACGCTTGGCAAACACGCATGTAACATTCTTTGTAATGTTAGAACCACTGAGGAGTAACAGGTCGAAAACAGATACAAGCCTCAAGCATTTAGGACGTTTTTAGGAAAACTCCGTTGTCATAAATAATAGTTGTGACTTGTGAGTTGTACACCTTGACTTTGTGTGTAAAATACAGACTGGAAATGTCCAAGGAATGTCACTGAGTAGATAAGATGTGAATGATGAAATATATGTGCAAATGGTTAAGATGCATTACTCCAATATGTCCAGTAGAGGGCACTAGATTTATATTTACTTCAACAACTACCCTCTGTGTATGCAAAAAATACATAGATCAGGAATCTCCCTCTAGTTACTCTGAGCCACTAGTAGCTATCCAGCCCTTTCCAGATGCCTCAAAGACTTTCTACATTTCAATAAACACTTTATGAGTTACATTAAAGATGCATTTTCTCTTTATGCTGAATATGTTGAACACAATCTGCAAAATCTATATAGTATGAAGGCTAAACGTAATTTTCTTTAATTGTGTTGAAATATACTCTTGGCTCTAAGTCTCCAGGGGGATCTAAGCTAAACTAAGCTGAAAACATGTGCAAAGGAAGCTGTGGCTACAATAGCAGCTTACCACCACCAAGTATGGAGTGAATGAATATGCACTTTGAGAAACTTGTTGTGTTGTGTGTTGGAAAGGACAGTTGTAAATGCCTAATCTCAGAGCTGAGCGCAGAGGCAGGGTTTAAACGTGCCCTTTTGACTCAGTGGCATTTGAGCAGGTGTCCACCTGAGGGATTTGTGCCTAAGCTAGGGCTGGGCGATATATCGATATTTAAGATATATCGATATATTTTTAAATGAGATATGGAATTAGACCATATCGCGTATACTGTATCGGGATATTTCAAATTCAGATAAGCCATTAAGTTGACTAAAAGAAACAGGTCATCTCAAGAGGATTTTTTTTTAAAGTGTATCTTATTCTTAAACTGAGCACTTTATTTAGTTATCTCTTTATATATAAATGCTGCCCTATTTTATTTTCTAGGCTCTTTTTATTAAGATGTTTTTTTATTTATTTAAATGTGCACCTTACGGAGCTTTGTTATACAGTGTTTATGTTTACATTTATAGTGAGTTTTCAATCAAATTACTCTTATTTGGATTTGACTTTGACTTAACATTTCATGTCACAGCTCTCACTTTGCGGAAAAAAATATCGGGATATATATCGTATATCGAAATTCAACCAAAAATATATCGGGATATGACGTTTGGTCCATATCGCACAGCCCTAGCCTGAGCTGTCGCAACCATCATCCACTGCCACTGGACGGCTCGCATCGATCCGCTGGCACAGACTCAGAGCTCTCCCCCGACTGAGAACCATCCATCACCTTATACCTGTATAGCTTTGACGCTCTGCAAACATGATAAACCAAACCACATGAGCTTAGTTTCATACTTTGACTCGTGCACATTTATATGTAAGATTTTGTAGGTTTTTTTTTTTTGCCTGGAGGTTTTACTGGACGAGTTTGCTCAGCAAGTCAAACCCCTAAGCTATTTCATTTTTATGCTGTATATTTAGACTTAAAGACCAAAGTGTTAAGCATTGTGGCTTTAATTGTTGTAATTCTTGTGAGCCTTCTGTGTTTGTAGTGAAGAAAACCTGCTCCGACCAATTGAATTCCTTGAATACAGACATTGCACGTCTACTTTGCAAATGCTAAATGGGTAAAGACAAAGCTACCTTGTGATTCTGCATGTTAATTACTGAATAGGAAACAATACAGTGAGCTGATAAGGGCATTGAGACGTGAGCTAAAGCGTGAAGCGGGACGGCGCTCATTCATGTGGTACAATACTTCTTTTCTGCCCCTGTCACTGTAACCTCTGCTCCTGTATGAAAGACTACAGTGTGTGAGAGGCTGCGGCTGCTCTTATGGGTCCGAGGGGCACGTGACCTGGTTGAGAGGCAGGGAAAAGAGAGAGAGGGAGGGGGCAGGAGAAAGAGGGAGACATGTGGGCTTCTCGCAGTCTCAGTCAGCAAGTATCGCTCAGCCGCAGTCATCTGCTTGAAACAACTTAGACTGAGTGTCTCGCAGAGGATGGGCAGGTGTGGATGTCAGTCTGTGTTGTGTTGTATTGTATTGCTGGACCGGGCCGGATCCTCCTCATTTTAAATGTATCGCCATGTACTGTACAGATTAGGATCTTTATTTACACACACACAACTCCGATCCCTCAGTCAGTTTGTTCTGGGTCAGTTCTGTTGCTGGGATTCAGGTTGCATCAAACCATTCTATAGATCTGTATTTGTAGAGTTGAGACAAGTAACATTATTGGTACTATTGGTACTGTTTTTGTACCGTGGTTGGATAAATACATTAATGTTGGTGATTGCAAATCTGAAAATTTAAGAATAATCCCATTTCCTAATAAGCCTGTGTAATCAGTGTTGGGGAGAATACTTTGAAATTGTATTCAGTTACAAAATACAAAATACTTGCTTTAAAATGTATTTTGTAACGTATTCCGTATATGATTAAAAAACATGTAGCTATGCTTGTTGCAACGCCTGTGGTGAACTTATTACCACAGAGCTCAACACATCGAATGACACACGGTGCACATGTGCATTGCTGGATGAAGCTGAAATAAAATGATGGAGCAGATGAAATTATGTCTGTATTTGGATATCCTCAAAAGAAAGAGGATGCGTATTCAAAATACATGAGAAGAGTTAATTTGGAAAAACACATGAGTGCCATTGAAAAAACTCAGCGTATGCTTGCAAAATTCTCTTAACATAGCAGTGTTTTTCATTACCAGGTCTATTTCAGTGCCATGAAGATATAAAATCTTTAGTTTCAGTGTCATATAAAGAGTACAGTAACAAATATCCAAATTGCAAATGAACTCTACTCCCTATGTTACTCCCCAACACTGCGTGTAATGAAATATGCACCATGGAATCTTGTACTTATCAGGCCAGAATTTAGTGCTGCCTCCTCTACTTATCTTTCTGAGGCAGTCCTCCTCATCATATTTGAGACACCTGGCTGTCTTTGTATTTTAGCCACTGTTTATTGTCTATCTTGCATGAAACTTGAAAAATGTCTAATGTTTTACGCTTCTGGTTTTGGGGTTGCACATAGTCCACTGCAAACTTCGCGTAATGATGCTGTCAAAATGAATCTGTCGTGTCAAAATCTTGTTTTTTCTTTGACTCGAAGCACAGTTTTCCCCTTGAATACTGAAACTCCCTTCAAATATTTGTCCGGCAGCCCTTCCTCTGCAGATTCGACCTCTTCAAACGTGCTCTTGTGGCTTGTGTGTGTGCTGCTTGTGTAGTCAAGTATCTGGAAAATATTTTGAAGGTATACAGTGGCTATAGGCTGCGTGTTCATCAGGTACAGTACAAATATTGTGCAGCGATTTAACCTCGCTCTTAAAGGTCCCACTCCACAAACTCTGGATTTTTATACTTTACTGTTAGCAGTTGAAAACTCTTTGGATGATGCTGCCTGTCATCGCTAATGTGGCAGATTTACCTGGGAACATTCAGTCTATTACTAAAAGAAAGTTGTATTACTGCTTCTCTTTGCTGATGTTTGGCCAGACTGTGCGTTCGTATCAGTTCAGATTGGAAAACCGTGATCCCAGATTGTCTTCCGTCTTCCTCTTAGACAGCAGAGGAGCCGCTGAACCTGTCCCGGTGCTGATGTGATTAAAGGCTCTGTCTGCTGCGCCTCGTCCAGTGGCCCACTCTCACTGGAGCTGCTTTAGATAATTAAATTGTCAGGGAAACAGACGGCAGAGGCACAGACTGATGGGACAGATCAATAGAGTGGCACTCACAGGAAAAAAAAACACTTCACGCTATAGACTGAGTAAAAACGCTGAAGCGCTTTCTTTTTGTGATTTCGTTCTGGATTAAACTTGTGCAACTTTCTTGGATCCGTTGCACATTCCATCATAGTTGGGCAATTTCATTCATATCATTTGTAGAAAAGTATTTGGACACTTTGGACCTTGCTAATGTTATAAAGTCTATGCACAAAAGCATCACAGCATTTGGAGGCCCAGGCTAATCCATTTACTCAAAATGTATTGTGCACATAACTATAACTTAAGCATTTCATTTTTTTTGTTTATTTGAGTAGAACAGTCCATATTTCTGAACCAACAACTAGAAATATGACGGATTTAACTATGGTTTACATGCTTTGTCCTTCTAGATTTATTTAAGACAACCCTGCAAAGTCAGTGATTAAGAGCTTGTGTGGCTTCGTTGGTGCTTTGCAATAAGGCGATGCAATTAATTGAAAATTCAGTTACAACTGTTATTCCTTTAATTCAGGCATCTCCAACCTTTTTACATTGTGAGCTACTTTTACAAACCAAAACCATCAGACAGCTACAAACATTTGTGGAACTATGAGACTCAGGAGGAGGTCATCCTGGACAGTTTGTATCCAAGATATTTCAACAGAATTAAAGAAAATGACTTGAATGTTGTTCATATCCTTTACTTTATTTGCCTAATTAGTGCAGATTCTGTTCAAAATGTTCAGAACAAAAAGAAAATACTTCTCAAATCAAATCAAATCAAACTTTATTTATAAAGCGCTTTTCATACAAAATGTAACACAAAGTGCTTTACAGTGCTTAAAAAATCATTAAAATAGTCCCCACCAGCAAATATACATAAATAACAACAACCCCCACCTCCCCCTACCCCACCCGCACACACAGACACACAGACACATATACATACAGACAGCCCAGTTGTTAAAAGTCTTAAGTAAAAATGGACATAAAGTGGGGTACATAAGGCTGAGATGAACCGAAAGAGGAAACACCATCCAAGGAGCCGTCTGCACCAGGAGCAGCCCATCGGCCACAGCCACAGAGCGCCAACACAGGGCGCCCGGAGGAGGTGTAGGAGAGACGTCCAACCTCCATCCAGGCACCCACAGGAGAGCGCCCGCACGGCCACAGCCAACCAGCACTCAGAGGGCTCCCTCAGAGGAAACACTGGGAGAACATAAAAATAAAAGATAAATTAAAACAGCTAAAACTCGGCTAAAAGTGTGGAATAGCACAAGATAAAAATAAATAAATAAATAAAAAGAAAAAAAGAAAAAAAAGAGTGGAACTAAAGAAATAATTGTATAGAACTAAAACAGATAAATAAAGTTAATATAAATAAATATTAGTTAAAAGCTAAACTAAAAAGGTGGGTCTTGAGCCTGCTCTTAAATACATGAACGTTCTCTGCGGTCCTGAGCCCCTCCGGCAGGTCGTTCCAGAGGCGAGGGCCGTAATACTGGAAAGACGCCTCGCTGTGAGTCTTTCTGATGTGACTTATCTTGTGCTTGTAGAAATGTAGAAAGGTAAAGGTACCATAATATCATAATTGAGAAAAAGCGATTGGTAGCAAACACTAAAATTGCTATGTGTTTAATGTTCCTATAAGTTTTAATTGTAATCGATTAATGGTAATTTAAATGAAAAGAAAGTTGTAAGTAAGCTGAGAAATAATAGTTAACATAACTGTGATTTCAACCATTAGTATTTCCCTATGAAATGTTAAATTATGACTCACCCAGCAGTTCAGTTGAAGATATTGAAAAGATAAACATTGTGCCACATTCTTCAAAAAGTACTGCTAATTTGTTTATTGCTCATGAATTTAAATGAATAGTGACTAATGAAGTAACTGATTAATGATGGAAACCCATATCTGTAATAATGATGATAGCGAACAGGCTTTCTCTGTACTCTGGTAACCCTCGCGCTGGTACAGTTGGCTGGCACATACCAAGTGGCATGGCTCGACAAAGGAAAGTATTTGCAGGTAGATGGAGGAGCAGTGATTACCTGTTCAGTTGTTCAGTATCTTGCAGGAGTGGAGCAGCCATCACCTGAGGCACTGAGATTAAATACTCTTGTCAGGTGCGCTATACTAAGCCCGTTTGACCTGCTGCCTTTGGAAAAACTGGTGGCGCAAGATTTGGAAAATGAGTCCGCTCGTTACAGGGAGGTGGCTACGGGTCTGAGGCAGAACGCACTCTGAATACACACTTTCGTAACATAAACAATGTAGTGCTAAAGTCCTGGGTTAGTCATTAAAGGAACAGGCAACCGTTTTTCCATACTGAGATATGTTCTTACCTGAGCTTAGACGAGTTGATACCTGTCTGGTCTTTGTGCGTGCCCTCAGTCACGCAAAATGACCAAAGATGTTGTTAGCATTTGGCCTCTCCCAGCATATTCCTATGGCTCCAAACGGGGTGAAGTTAGAAGTGACCAAGCTCTTCCACGGGCACAAAGACCAGACAGGTACGCATCAACTCGTCTAAGCTCAGGTAAGAACATATCTCAGTATGTAAAAACCGTGGCCTGTTACTTTAAGAAACCTCTCTTACATTCTGTACTTTTACTGAAAAAAAGTGTCCACGGTAAATAATTAGTCATTACTAAGATTTTGTCTGCAGCCTATCAGTAAAGATGAAAAGTGATTTTAGATCCCAGCCTTGGATTTTATTGTTTTTTTTCTATTTAGAAACACCTTCTATGTTATTATAGTGTTAAATGCCCTTCTTGGTTGCTAAGTCTAAATTTAAAACTGATGATTGTATCGTTAATAATCTGTATCTGTTCAGCTCAGGAAGGACTTGTTTGTATCTAAAGTCAATGTAATCTAGACCTAAATGTAAATGTATATTGAATTGAATATGGGGAAGGCACATATAAGATATGTATTGCTTCAGCCTACTCCATTTTGAGCATCCACAATTGTATATGAATTCTGAAAGACAAAATGAATGCAAAATTGCTCAAATAAACTAAACTGAAAATTACTAAAACTGATTATCGCTTTTCTGCCCCTGTGTTCACATTGTGGAGGCAAAGCAGGTTAAGTGTCTCTTGCCCAAGGACTCCATGTCTGTGGGCACTGGCAGGAGCTGGGATTGATCCACTGAAATGTCAAGCATCTTTTATTCATTTTCTGACCTCGATGTCACATAGATTTACCAACTCATTTTACAAACACAAACTCAGGGCGACCATGGTTACAGCATTTTCCCCACAAGATCCAAAGACCGAATCCAGCTTACTGTCATTCCCCTCAAGTGTCTGAGTGTTAGCGAATGTGTACAGCCTGGTGTGGCGTGTTTACATGCATGCGTCCAGTGTGTTCATTAAGCACTGTCCCAAATGATAATAATAAACAATATCACATACACCCTCTTAATGTCTGTCTAGTAATGATTACTCAAAGAAAACCCATTGTTTTGACCGCTTTGCTTTCTTTTTACAGCTGGACGGCTCGTTCCCTGATAACACCGCGTTTGTTTGTTGTGTGAAAGAGGATGTAGCCACCGCCGGTATGTGACACTCAAGACTACCTGCCTCACCCCATCCCCTTGTTCCCTTTCCCCTCTTCTGTAGCCAGAGGTGGGGAGTTATGTGTACTGGGTTACATTTACGTGAGACACAGTATTACAGACGCTTTATGTTGACTAAAGGAATAGATAGAAATGATTTGAGGTTTTTTGTTTATTACTATAGTCCAAAGTAGAAGGAAAATCAGATAATAATTAAGGTTTTCATTGTTTATATCCAAAATTACTGATTATATTTCTTTTGTTTGTAAATTTAGTCAATATTACATATATTTCAGACACTAATTCATTCGGTTTGGCTACTCATTAGTGTCCTTTGTCCATGAATCCATACTTTTTACTCCGACATCAGTGAGAGTAACACCACATCTACATCCTACTGAAACCTTTGTCTTCTCTTCTCACTTCAGTTCCACCCTCATCTGCAGTATCTCACGTGGGGGAAATAGGCAGGGTATGTTTGTCTGTAGTCTGGAAGTCTAGAGCTCGAGGGGAGAGAGGAGGGAGGGAAGAGGGAGGGAGTGGAGGAGTGGAGCTTAGAGACAGTCAGCGGCAGCCTCATGCTCACTCAGCGTAAATGACACAAGTGCTGCTGCTGGCTCTCCCATTCACAGCAGCCTTGACTGACTGAGCGTAGCTGCTAGCGATTAGCCGGCATGCCGCAGAGGAAGAGGAGTTTCACTTTTGGAGCGTACGGAGGGTAAGAAAAAACAACATGATGGCTTTGACAACCCCACCTAGACTGTTTGCTCGGATGCTCGTGCCTTTTTTGAATGAATGACATGGACAAATCGGTGCGTGTTTTGCTGGTAAATGTGCTATTGCCAAAGGAATTCTTACACACAGGCTGAGAGAGTCTATCTACTCTAACACAACACGGTGTCATTGACAGACAGCAGCGTTGGTGTCTCTGGCAGGATGACTGGCTCCACAGTTTATAATGGGAAGCGCGTTCTGTTCTGTGATGGCTCGGCATGAGTTTCGGAAATGTAAATAAGATAAGGTGACACAAGGTTCAGGTTTCTGGAAGACATCCCCCAGGCAGTGCTGAAGTTATGATGAATGATGTCATTAT
The DNA here is from genome assembly GCA_007210695.1 of Neogobius melanostomus. Lineage (NCBI taxonomy): Eukaryota > Metazoa > Chordata > Actinopteri > Gobiiformes > Gobiidae > Neogobius > Neogobius melanostomus. The sequence goes on along the minus strand of VHKM01000223.1, from coordinate 4,929,262 downwards.
ATGAGCTGGGGGAGCCACTGCACACGCATGCCATAGCCCACATTCACGCACCCACTCCTTAATAGAGGTGCATATAGTGATGCCACCATGCTACTAAGAGCAGACACAATGTGGTTGAACACTTGTGTGAGACACTGGCACCATGAATGAGATGACAAGTGTCTCACAGGTGGACACATTGTACCTATAGAGCTTTGGGTTGCGTCGTCAAAACTGCTAAAATTTCTAGCACATTTCATAACAGCCTATTAAATAAAGTAGTTAGTTTGTTTAACTGGATATACCTATTAGGGCTGCACAATTTGTCTCTATCAAAATCACAATTCCAGTTTTAGTGGTCGCAATTAGCAAATCACAGTGTCTGCAGTCATTCTGGTAACATAATGTTCTCTGAAAACATCCAAAAAATCTGCCTCCATAGAGATTCTTCATCATGCATAAAACCTGATAACTCTGAAGTTGATACTGTACGTCTGAAAAGATGTTCAGAGGTTCATATTTCAGTCTTCTCTCAAATATGATTGCTCCTGGACAAGTCTAAAATGTGCATTGTGAACAGAATATTTATTTTATAACATCGCAAAACAATAACAGAAACTTGTTATTATGATTTGATTTTTCTTTTTCTTTACAAAGTTGTGCAGTCCTAATACATATACTTCTAAGTTTTACTCTTTTGCCTACCAATGCCATTACAGATATAAATTATACCATCAGTTGTATTTTTGACAGATTTGCTGGATTTGCGACTGGCTGCAGAGACTTAACACATAGTTGAATGGTCAAAAGGTGAACAGGTGCTCAGTGCCACAGTCTGTCTGACTCTTCTCAAAGACACAAGTGTTGTGCATTGTAAATAGCTCCTATAGCTTTAGGTGGATTCGGACATTCAGAGTGTGCAAGGAAGGACAGGAGAAAGTATACTTGAGTTATTATGTCACACAGCTAAAATGAGACCCAACGTTATTGTTATGTTCACTTTTGGAGCCACTTTCACCAAAACAACCCTGATTTAAGAAGTAGAAGTATGACACTTTCCAGTACCAAGCTCTATTTACAGAGGCTTGAAAAGAAGGGCATCTGGTTTAATCCCAGCACAATATATCTCCAAATTATTGTTATTAAAATATTATGTAATGCAATATCCATCTGACATATTTCTTTACCAACACTGCCCAAGCAAAAACGTATGGTAACATTGATAAAGGCTCAGTTTGAGTCAGTTTTGACCTTAAATTGTTTTAACGCAATATGATTTTTTTTTTTTTAATAGAAATTTACTGGAATCTTCTGAACTTTTTTTGAAAACTTGAAATGGTTTTGTAAAATTTTGAAATAATATCATTGTTGCAATATTCAAGGCCATTTATCACAAATTGTTCTCATTATGTGCAGCTGTCGCTCAGAGGCACTGAACTTGCCCCCAAAACCGTCAAAATGAAATGAAATGTTTTAATGCTGTTATATATTTATGAACTGGATTAACTTCCGTTGAACGTACTGGTTCGGATTACATTATTAAAAATCATTTTATTTAATTGCTTTACAATGCTTTATTTTGCATTGTCCCAGAGTTCAACTTCCCGTTCAATGATTTATAACCCCATAGCTTCCCTTTAAGCCTTTCCCACCAATACCAGCTGTGTATTTTCTCTATGAAGCACACTGTATGTTTGAAAAATAAACTTGTACTGAGGTTTAGACTGTTGATTTGTATATTTATATATGCAATAGATGAGAATAGTAGGACCTGTGTCATGGT